>JAPXFQ010002643.1:1200000-1784958 GCA_028564705.1 Apricaphanius iberus | reverse complement strand
CAAATTAGACTACTATTCAAAATACGCTTCATCTACAGAGAACGTGTAGAAGAAGTTATTCTTCTTCTACAACACAATTTATATGCGCACCTAGCTTGTGGCCTCTACTTCTTTAATTTTCGCAAATATGCTCAATTGGCTTAAATCGGGGAAACTGTCAGCTAAGAAATTGAAAGACAAAGGAGAGGAACCAAGAGAGAGTGACGAATCAAAGGAAACAGAGGATAAAATTGCGACAGATCCGGGAGAAGAAAAAGAGCAGGAGTTAAAAAATGATGAGCTGGAGGAGACGGCAGAGGGAAAAAGGCGGCAACGAGGAAAAAGATTTGAAGATGCTGATCACCAGATGGGGAAAAAAAGAAGGAGATATGACGAAAATTATCTGGGTCTGGGCTTCACTTGGATTGGTGATGCAGATCACCTATCCAAAGCCGCAGTGTGTGGTGTGCAGTGAGGTTCTAGCAAACAGCTGCCTGAAGCCTTCTTATCTACGTCGCCACCTTCACACAAAGCATCCTAATGTAACTCAAAAGCCTGTTACATTTTTTAAATCAAAATTGGAGGAGTTGAAAAGCAGCCAAAAACAACTACAGGTCCATTCATATGTTGGCTCTACAAAAGATGCGTTACGAGCTTCATTTCTTCTCAGCTACAGAATAGCAAGAAAGGGGCTACCTCACACACTTGCTGAAGATGTGTGCTTACCAGCTGCTAAAGAGTTGGTGGGATGCATGATCGGAGAGAAAGAAGCAAAAAAGTTAGACATGATTCCAGTTTCTAACAACACTGTGTCGCGCCGCATCAATGCAATGTCAGAGGACATCCTGGCTACATTAATCAGGCGGGTTAAAGAAAGCGAGTTTTACTCTCTACAAGTGGACGAGTCTACAGATTTGAGCAATCTGGCCAATCTTCTTGTGTATGTCCGCTACCTTTTTGGTGGCACGGTACACGAAGATTTTTTATTCTGCCGATCCCTTGCTACCCGAACAACAGGAGAGGAAATCTTCAATTTAATTGATGTGTTTATGAGGACCAACGGAATAAACTGGACTCGCTGCGTAGGCATTTGCACTGAAGGGGCAAAATCAATGACGGGGAAGCACACCGGGCTTATTGCTCACATCAGAAAAGTTTGTCCATCCGTTCAGTGGTTACACTGCAGTGTTCACAGGGAGGCTTTGGCAGCCAAAAATATGCCAGCGGATCTACTTGTTGTCCTGAATGATGCTGTGAAACTTGTGAACTTCATTAAAGCTCGGCCACTAAATTCAAGACTATTCACACTGTTATGCAATGAGATGGGGAGCAAACACAAAGCACTGCTGCTGCACACTGACGTGCGCTGGTTGTCCCGCGGCAAAGTTTTAACAAGGCTTTTTGAACTGCGACACGAGCTTCAGCAGTTTTTTGAGGACAACCCGTTTCATCTGGCTTCCAGTCTGCACGAGGAAGACTTTCTGAAAAGGCTCGCCTATCTGGCGGACATATTCTCTGCTCTGAATGAACTCAATCTAAGTCTGCAGGGAGTCAGTGGTACTGTGTTCGACACACAAGATAAGATCGAAGCTATGATAAAGAAGCTGCGGTTCTGGGCGAGCAGTGTGAGTGGGAACACGTTCCTGTGTTTTCCTACACTTCAGGAGTTCTTGGTGGAAAATTACGTGCACCTAGATGCGCATGTAAAAACGCTTATAATTGAACACCTCAACCAACTTGCCGAGCAGCTACGGAAATACTTCCCACCTATGGACACATCTCGAGCGTGGATTCGCAACCCCTTTGAAGTTTCCCTCCCCATCCCGCAGCTGTCATTTCACGACCAGGAACAGCTGATCGAGCTGTCATCTAATGGTGCGCTGCTGCTGCAGTTCAAAAGAAAGCCGCTTATCGATTTTTGGACTGAGTTGTTGCCGTCATACACAGTCCTGGCAAAGCAGGCCTTAACAGTTTTGATGCCCTTCGCAACAACCTATCTATGCGAGGCTGGTTTCTCCGCTCTGACAGCAGTTAAGAATAAACATCGGCAAAGACTGGAAGCTGTTGAGAAAGATTTGAGGCTTAAACTGTCCTCAATTGCGCCAAACATCGGAGAGCTTTGTGCCAAGATGCAGGCCCACCCGTCGCATTAACTGAGTAAGTATTTTGCCAAATGGTATTGATATTACTGCTTCAAATATACTTGAAATACTCAACGCTACTTTATCTGTTTCTTCATCTCGCTGCAGGCTGAGCCACCGCTGCTGCTGCTCCACTTGAAAACTCAGGATCTTGTTTTTTTTATTGGTTCCTGAGACATGCTGTTTTTGTATGACTTTATTGAAATTTCATTCAAGTTATTGGGGTTCTAATGATATTTCCATAACCCGTGTTTTTTGTCCTAAAACTGGAAGCTTGCACATAACTTTTTTTAGTGTTTCAGATTAATTCAAGCGCAAGAGTGGATTGTTGTGATGATTAAATCATTATTAGATGTTTTTGTTCATTTGAATAAAGCGTGTTTGCTATCCTAAATAAAATGCAATGTTCTTTTAACAGTAACAAAAATGATTGTGACATTTTTTTTAAGGTGGGGGCTTGGGGGTGTGTCAACATAGACGGATTATAAAAGGGGGTGCATGGCGAAATAAGTTTGGGAACAGCTGCGTTAGTCCCATAGTTTAGTACTGTTGGTGACCTTGTACCGTTGTGTAACACTGTTGTCATGGTAACTGCACTGAAATCAGAGGAGGTGCGCCGGCAGAGCAGTAGACCGCTTGTGACTGACACTGCACTGTTCTTGTCATTGCAGACAAAATATTTTTTCATGCACTGGAGCTTTTTTTTTGTTCTTCAGTTTGCAACACAGACATGCGTCGTAAGGAGAGGAGGTTGAAAGAGAGGAAAAAGGAGCTGAGTGAGGCTACTAAAGGCAGTGGATCCATCACTAGTTGGATAGCAAATAGCTCACCATGTAGCACTTGTACCAGCTTTTATGTTGTTTCACATTAGATCTATAATGTTTTTCTAACATTATTTTAGAATAGTGTTGTCCAGCGTTACTATAGTTTTGTATTTTTCCATTATTTTTATTATTATTTCGTTTTTAACTTCTGTTTTTTATTCAGCTGAATTTCAGTTAGTTTCCAGATTGGGTTACTCGTTTCCGTTCATTCCAGTTAGTTTCAGTTAGTTTCCAGAGTGATTTACTTCTTGTTTCAGTTTAGTTTTTATTATTTAAAAATGTTGATTATTTATTAGTTTCAGTATTTTTTATCATAATACTGTATATTTGTCGTGGGCAAGATCTAAGAAGTTCAGAACAGGTATTACAATAGAAACACAATGCCGTGAAGGCAGTTGGCTCAGTCATGTAGACCAGTGGTTCTCAAATGGGGGTACGTGAAATTTTAAAATAGAAATATTTCAAAAGTAGCATCCATGCAAATATCCTTTAAAATAATTATTTATCAAGTATAAGCTCATAAAATGAATTTTATATTGAGTAGGGCTATTCAATTTCATTATCCTAAAGCTAAAACCTCTTTCTAGTTATATATTTATATTTCCAAATAGTTCAATAGAGAATTATGTTTTGCACATTTATGGAGTTTTAAAATGGTTAATCTTATGGTTTTAAATGGTTACATGGTCACTATTTTCACTAAATAAGATTGAATCACTACATTTGAGTGATGATAAATATTTGCAATACATTTAGTTATGGATTTAGATATAGATATACATTTTGTGCATGTTTATCAGTTCGAAAGTTTCATAAAGTAAAAATAAAGTTAAATATTTCAGAGGGGGTACATCACAGAAAAAAGGTTGAGAACCATTGATGTAGACGTCCCTGCCTTCTCATGCTTTTGACAAATTTGACCAAATTGAAAAGTAAAACTAAAGATATTTTCTGTATATCTTTATTTTATTTTAGTTTCATAAGGACACAATATCATTTCAGTTAGTTTTTTTTTCTAAGCTCTAGTTTTTAGTTGTTATTTCAGTTACCTAAAATGTTTTATCATACCTAGTTTTACTTTTTAGTTTAGTTTTAGTTAACTATAATAACCTTAGTGTTATCGAGTATGGTTAATAAAATAACAGATTAATGTAAAAGCAAAAATTGTGCCTTGTTAGCAGATGGACAGCGAGATAGGTCAGGTGAGCAGGTGGAAGGAGAGAAAGAGGAAGAGCCAGAGAGTGTAGAAGATAGAGCAAGTCAGGAGTAAGTCATGTTGCTGGGTTTTAAAATCTTGGTATATGTAACGTGCCCCTTTTTGAACTCTGAGCACCTGCCCCTCTCAAGGTCTCTGCACGGCCCTACCCTGCACTGATCTCAAGGCTCATTCTTAACTTGAGTGAGCAGGCCTTCTTTTCACCTGGCGGGGCAGGGTTTATGTGGCTGGATGTATCGCTTCTAAGGATAACATTACTCTAGCCAGATCCTCATAGCCCGCCCTGGGGTGCCCTGGCCGGCCAGGTGTTGCACATTAAAAATAGGTCACCTACGTGATTCTTATGTCTTTGAAGAAAACAATCCGTGACGCACGGCGCAGCAGGGCGATGCAAGTTTTCAGTAGTCTGTGCATTATGCTGAAAAACTATTCCATGCCTTTGTTACTTCAAGGCTGGATTACTGTAACTCTTTATTATCAGGTAGTCCACAGAATACAAATAAAAGTCTTCAGTTAGTCCAAAATGCTGCTGCAAGGGTTCTAATGAATTAAAGAAGAAGAGATCACATTCCCCCTGTGTTAGCTTCTCCTCACTGGCTCCCAGTACAATCTAGAATAGAATTCAAGATCCTCCTTCTGACATATAAAGCTCGTAGTAATCAAGCTCCATCATACATAAGATACCTGATTGTTCCATATGTTCCTAACAGAGCCCTTCACTCTCACACAGCAGGTCTACTGGTAGTCCCTAGGATTTCTAAAAGTAGAATGGGTGGCAGATCTTTCAGTTATCAGGCTCCCCTCCTATGGAACCAGCTCCCAGGGTTTGGTTCGTGAAGCAGAAAACTTGTCTATCTTTAAAACTAGGCTTAAAACCTTGCTCTTGACAGAGCTTACAGTTACAATAAGGTTAATAGGTAGTTAGAGACAGGTTAGACAGGTAGCTAGGAAGAGACAAGTTAATGTTAGTAGGCAGGTAGATGGTCAAAAGCTAGGAAGAGATAGGAAGAGGTAGAGTAGCTAAGTAGAGATAGATTAATGTAAGCCAGGTAGAGAGTGTTAGTAGCTAGGTCTGCTAGTAGCTAGGAGACAGGTTAATGTTAGTAGCTCTGCTGCTTTAGGCTGGGCTGTTGGAGGACATTATTAGAGTCAGTTCCTACTTTCTCTCCTACTTCTCCCCAACTGCATGATGTGCTGTCAATTCAAGCACTAACCTGTTTTCTCTTAGTCTCTTCCTCCTGACCCGCCCTGCTTGACAACCCTGACCAAGATGGCATTCCAGTGGAGGAACGTTCTCCACATCCTGCTACCAACTTCTGCGTCTGCATCAGTTCTGTTGCTCTTTCTGTGTCTGTGCTGCCTTCTCAAAACCCCGTATGGTCTCGGCGGATGACCGCTTATGCTGAGCCTGGTTCTGCAGGAGGTTTCTTCCTGTTAAAAGGGAGTTTTTCCCTCTTCACTATCGCTTCATGCTTGCTCAGTGTGAGGGATTGCTGAGACGCAATCTTCTGTGGTTATCTAATTCCTAAATTAAACATTGTATTGTAATAACTCTTCTTGTAAAGTGCCTTGAGATGACATCTGTTGTGAAATGGCCCTATATAAATAAACTGAATTGAATTGAGTTGCATTTGGTCTGGTAAAAATCAACATTGGTGTCAAAATCAACAGACTCATTGCTTTCTTAGTTTGTGCTGCGACCAAACTAAGAAAAAATACTTTCTCACTCTCTACTGGCATAGAGATTCTACGTGTACGAGTACTACAAGTTTTTGGACTGATTAATAGTGACTATTCCTAACCTCCTAAACTCCTCAGGGGCGTATCCAGGAGGTTAATAAAGAGGGGCTAAAAGGGCCCAGGATGGGGCTGTAGCACCAAAATAAAAGCAGAGGTTTTCTTGGTGTGGGGACCCAATCTGAGCAGTCGTTAATGTTAAAATGTTAAAATTACAATTTAAGGTCATTTTATTTTGCTAAGATTTATGTGACAATGTGATATGAAAGCATATAAAAAACTGGTATTTCCCTTTCAGAATGTGAATGAGAGTGAGAGTGACTGGACAGATTTTGGTAGGAATAATGCAGTCTGGTAACAGTGTCCGGTCAACATCAGATATCAGACACGGTTAGGTGTAGAGGACAGCGATATTGTTTATAATTAGTAGGGGGTGTGGGCCCCACTTTTGGTGTCAGACAAATCCCTCAGTTTATTTGGGTTCGAAGGGCTTCGGGGAACCGCTTAAATGGCAAGATGACCATTGATGACAATGATGAGGATGCAGGTGCGTAGGCATCAGCTGGTGAGTTTCTGCATAGAGTTGAATCTTCATGTCAGCTGGAGTCACTGTAGTCGCTGCTGGGGGTGGAGTTGTTGGGGGGTGATGTAGTAACTTAGCTGTTTGAGCTGATCTGTTTCTGCACAGAGTTTCAGAAATGCTTTGTTTCTTTCAAAGGTCATCAGGGGGCGTTGTTTTTTGGGTCGGCTGATATGTCTCTGGCGGGCTTATCACTGAAGGGTGCGAGTATGCCATGGTCTCTGTGTGTTCCAGTCGGCGTCCAATGTGTGCCTCAGCTGACACCGTGAGAGCTGAGTCTGACGTCTTTATCTCGGTTTTTGAGCAGGGCGGTGAGTTCACATGAGACAACAAGTTCAAGAGATAAGGCCTCTCACCTTTCTTATTAATTTTACGTTCATTTCTTCTAAGCAGATGGTTCCTTTAAAAAAAATAGTAAAATTATATAGAAATCGATTTGACTTTTAAGCACAGATAGTTTTAACAAACCTGCTGAACAATTTCAATCTGCTATATTCTTCTTCTGAGGGCGTTGCTGGAATTGGTTCAGAGATATGTGAAGTTCTACCTTGTGTTTGTTAAAGTTCTGGGGTAAATCCAAGTAGTCTTTCTTTAGAATTTCAGATATTTTCATACAGATTTCAGGACCTACAGCATGAACAACAATTTTTTTCTAGTTCAATACCTTTGATCGGTCCGTCATGAATAATAGCAAGCGTTTTCCTCCTCTTGCCTTTCTCTGTTCTCTTTGGTGAAGAAGCGTGTGCAAGCTGGTTGGAATGGGTGGAGAAAACTGTCAGGTGTAATATGTGATAAAAAGGTTTCAGCAAGTATGAGGGGAAAGGTATACAAGACAGTAGTGAGACCAATGATATCGTACGGTCTAGAGACAGTACCATTGAGGAAAAGACAGGAAGCAGAGCTGGAGGTTGCAGAACTCAAGATGTTGAGATTTTCTTTGGGAGTGACGAGGATGGATAGGATCAGGAATAAATACATCAGAGGAACAGCTCATGTTAGACATTATGGGGATAAAGTCAGGGAGGCCAGACTGAGATGGTTTGGACATGTTCAGAGGAGAGACGACGATTATATCTGTAAAAGGATGGTGAGGATGGAGGCGCCAGGTAGAAGGCCAGGCACATATTTATATGTGCCTGCCCATTAAGGTTAAATACCATGGCATCCCTGTTCTTGATTGGCCAGCAAACTCACCATACCCTACCATACCATAGAAATCTATGGGGTATTGTGAATAGAAAGATGTAATACGCCAGACCCAACAATTCAGAAGAGCTGAAGATGATAGAGAAACGGTCTCTCATAACCCATGTAGTGCCACAGATCAACTGCATACCACACTGCATTGCTGCAGTAATCTAGGTTAAAGCAGCCCAAACTAAATGTACATGCTCATGCTTTTTATGTTCATACTTTTCAGTTGGCCATAAATTGAAATCAGGTGTGCTAAAGTTGGAAAAAAGGAAACACAGATTTAAATCATATTTTGCAATGGTTTCGTGTTGTCTGGTCTCAATCTTTAAAGTAAAAAGTTTGAAGTTTTACTAGGAGCGTGTACAGTTTTGACTGGCAGCAGAACAATTTAGCTCAAAGGCACTTGACATTTTTTAAAATTAATTTAAATAGTTTTCCCCCAAAATTCAGTGAGACTATAACAAAACTGAAGAAAATTCTTGACTCTGTCTATGCCACTGGGAAGGAAGCAAAAGTATTTTTTCTCAAACGGTTGTGCAATGATGAACAACAAAAGCACTGTGGGACTTCTGTTTTGGAGGGTCCAGGGAAAACGTGAAAAGCACACTGAAGAGGCCACTCTCAATACTAACTCTTTTAAGACCCACTTTTATGAAAGTGTGCCAAACCTTCAATGAAAAGCTCATTCTCCTCTTTCTCTGAAGTCAAAAATAGCCTCAAACAACCTCAGGGTATTTTCTGATGCATCTGGTGAGAATTATCACATTTCCTTACTTTGGATAAAATAGTAAAATCTCAAACATTTTTCTATGAAAATGATTGCAGTGATTCACATTTATCAGCTTTCTATTGCTGATAAATGCAATGAAATTGAAAAAGTTCATTATACTTCAGTGTTGTGTGATGGGAATAAGGGTGTTTGTTCATGTGTGTCCGTGTGTCTCACCTCTGTGCAGAGTGTGACGGGCAGCAGCTGCACCTGGTGTTTCCCATCTGCTGCAAATACCTTCAGTCAAGTGCTGAAGCATAAGAAAGGAGCTGTTTTTTGAGAATGACACCAGTTTATTAACTCACCTTGTGTGGCAAACAAGCCCCTCAGAAAATACCTGAGATCTGATGTGTTTTTTTTTTATTACCACTGTGGCAGAGGATAGAAGCATCTTATAACAAAAACCTATCCCTTTCTGCATTAATATTTTCTGGCCCTTTATTATCCGACAAGCAAATTAAGTTGAGTTTCACCGTAAACATTTATATGAAAATTCTTTGTCAGATTAAAAAGGCCTGCAATATTCCTAATGCCTCTATATTAGCTCCTATTTGTTGGAATAACACTTTTAAACCAGGACAGTTGGATGGGGCGTTTGCAATCTTGAAGAGGAAAGGCACTGTCAGTTTTTCAGATATTTATTCTCAGGGGACGTTCCCATTGTTTTCACAACTTTGTAGCACTGTAATCACTTGAATCCTTACTTTTTTGTTACCTTCGAATCAGGAATTATGTTAAAGAGAGATTTTCATCATTAGAATCTAAACCTTGTCCTCACCTAAGATTCTTCCAGACATCTGCTCTCAACATTTGTAAACTATTGTAACACACTTTCAAATGTCTCTTCATCCTCGATAAAGGGAGTCCTGGGGAAGGGACCTGGTTCATCCTTATAAGAAGAACTCTGGGAGGAAGCTATTTCAAGAGTCCATTCCTGTTCTGTTAACACTTGGTATAGGTTTATACATTTAAGTCATGCATAGATTATATTATAACAAAGTTAAACTTAGTCACATACAGTGCATCCGGAAAGTATTCACAGCACTTCACTTTTTCCACATTTTTAATGTTACAGCTTTATACCAAAATTGATCTTTTTTTCCCTTAAAATTCAACACATAAAACCCCATAATGACAATGTAAAAATAAATGTTTAGATTTTTGAAAATGTATTTAAAAAAAACTGAGAAATCACATTTACATAAGTATTCACAGTCTTTGCTCAGTACTTTGTTGATGCACCTTTGGCAGCATTTACAGCCTCAAGTCGTTTTGAATATGATGCCACAAGCTTGGCACACCTATCTTTAGGTAGTTTTGACCATTCCTCTTTGCAATACCTCTCAAGCTCCATCAGGTTAGATGGAAAGCGTCGGTGCACAGCCATTTTCAGATCTCTCCAGAGATGTTAAATTGGGTTTAGGTCTGGGCTCTTGCTGGGCCACTCAAGGACATTCACCAAGTTGCTCTGTAGCCACTCCTTTGATAATATGGCTGAGTGCTTAGGATCATTGTCCTGCTGAAAGTCTGAGGTCAAGATCGATTTGGAGCAGGTTTTCATCCAGGATGTCTCTGTACATTGCTGCATTCATCTTTCCCTCTATCCTGACTAGTCTTCCAGTTCCTGCCGCTGAAAAACCTCCCCACAGCCTGATGCTGCCACCACCATGCCTGTGGGGATAGTTTTGGACTTGTGATGAGCGGTGCCTGATTTTCTCCAAACATAACGCCTGGCATTCACTCCAAAGAGTTCAGTTTTTGTCTCATCAGACCAGAGGATTTTGTTTCTCATGGTATGTGAGTCCATAAGGTGCCATTTAGCAAACTCCAGGCGGGCTGCCATGTGCCTTTTGCTAAGGAGTTGCTACTGTCTGGCCACTCTACCATACAGGCCTGATTGGTGGATTGCTGCAGAGATGGTTGTACACCTCAGCTCATTTCAGATGCGTCAAAAATTCCATATGTAATTGGTCTGCAAAAAGGGTCTGACTCTAAGCTGGGCAATGGCCAGATATATTTATGCCAACATTCTCAGAACTTTGTTTCAGAACTTCCTTAAAAACTTCATGCAGTCTTTTGGCTACAGAGCCACTGATACTGAAATCACTCAGAAATTGAGAATCAAAAAACAGGGCCGTAAATCAGTAGCTGATTTCGCGATTGACTTCCAGACAGACAGCTTAGCATATCGAGATGAACCCAAGTCCTTAGAGGATTTAATTTGATTAGCAATGCGAATAGATAACGGATTAAACGACAAAATCAGAGAGAAGAGAGATTCTTCTTACCTTCAAGCCCAGAGAATCAGCTCCTTGCATTAACCCTGTTAATGATTCATCCACAGAGGAGCCCATGTAAATTGAGAGAACTAGACTCTCATTAGAGGAACGACAATGGGTATGGAGGCCAAGGAGTGCTTGAAGAACCAGACATTTCATCGCCTCTTGTCCGGTTCGGCCAAAAGGGGGAGCCTGCTGGTAGTACCGGGGTGCTGCTCTAAGAATTCTGTTTAAAATTTTCTGTGACTCTGTTATTTAATCAGGATTCTGGCTTTGATTCAGGCTGTGAACAAAATCTTATTGACACAGATCTTGCTAAACAGCTCGATCTACCACTTAGATTAATGCCTTCCACTGAGAGTCTCAGCCCTCAGCTAAGCCTCAGCCCTTTTCCATCTCCTCAGTCTTCCCTCGTTTCAGGACATTCTTGATTAGCTAAACATAAACCCCATTTTGACAGGAAAAAGGGAAAATTGAGTCTTGGAGTTTATTTTTGCCTAAACACAGCATTAACCGGCACCTCTGCATCTGAAAAACCTTTGATGGAAGAACCTCCTGACCTATCACACGTTCCTCCTGAGTATCGCAATCTGCGACAAGTTTTCAACAAATCTAAAGCTCTATCCTTACCTCCTCTTACATCGTACGACTGCTCTATAGAACTGTTTCCTGGTGCTCTTCTCCCTTTGTGTCATTTATTCAGCCTCTCACAGCCTGAAAGAGAATGTGTGGAAAAATACATTCAAAAGTCATGGAGGCTGGAATAAATAGTTGATCAACTTCTTTTCTTGGTGCCGGATACTACTTACTATCTAAAAAAGAGGGTTCCCTTTGCGCTCACCAGCGCTCCCACAGTATTCCAAGCACTCATTAATGACATTCTGACATGTTTGGTTTTGAAACTCAGAAAACAATACAACAGACACGGAAGAATAGTTTGAGACAATAAATGTTTATTTTAGTTTTTAGCTGGTCTCGGAAGAACCAGGCTGGGAACACCGGGAAACAGGTACTTGGCTGAGGAATGGTAAGTAGAAGGTTAGCATACTGAAATATGGAGTGGATAATTGTTTCTAGATGAATTATTACAGGTTGATTTAGAAGACAAAGTTTGGAGAAAGCTATGTAGGACTCTAAAAGCTGAGGTTGGCTGGAGGTGGAAGGATTGGATCTGACAGTCCTTGTTGTTTGTTGCCGGTGAAGGTCGACCAGAGAAGGATCCAAAACAATGGTGAGGGTAAACTTGGTGGAAATCCAATAGTTCATTAAAATAAAAAGTATCTAACTTGTGTTTGTTGTAAGATCAGAAGATTGACAGGCATGCGAGCCATCAGATGGCGGAGGAGGAATCAAAGTGTGTGAAGAGGTTACCAGATGGGGAGCGGTGCAGAGGCTGACTAGGCACGAATTCGGAGAACTGAGGAGGTCCAGGCTTGGAGATATCCAGAGGGTCACGGAAGGAGAACGAGGAGGATCTGCCTTGGAACGGTAAAGGGTAGGGATCTAAATACTGACAAGTAGATAAGATCTTACAAGGTAATCAGTAGGAACTTGGCCATATACCAGGGTAATAGCGAGAACCAACCAACACTCCCCTTTTGAAGCTGGACGTTGATAGGCTCAATGGTGTGCACCTGGTTCCTGCTGCCTGCCACGCCCTACAGGGAAAGTGGAACAACAAACATATCCACACAGCCACAGAATCCTAACACATTCTCAGAGATTTTCTCAATCATTTTGTGTTTGTCTATCTAGACAACATCCTGATCATCTCCTCATCACTGGGAAAACACAAGATACATGACCGCCGTACTCCAAAGACTCCTGGAAAATTGTCTGATTGTCAAAGCAGAAAAATATTAATTCCAAGACCGGTCCATCTCCTTTCTGGGATTCATCATTGAGAGCATTGAAAAAAAGTAAAATGCATCACAGAGTGGGCCCCTCCCTCGTCCAGCAAGCAGCTCCAGCGCTTCCTGGGTTTTGCCAACTTTTACCGCTGTTTCATCAAAAACTTAAGCCAAACAGCTGTCCCACTCACCACTGTCATTAAATGAAGAAAACGTTTTCATGGACTCCCAATGCTAAACAAGCATTCCAGGATCTAAAAGAAAAGTTTTCCAACGCACCCATTCTTATTCAACCAGATATATCCAAACAGTTCACCATGGAGTCAATGCCTCATATTCGCAAGTGAGTGAGCATGACAATGACCTTCATCCTTGTTCTTTTTTTTCTTGTCTCTTATCTGGATAAGAATACATTTATCTTTGGAAAATTACTTCTATTTGAATTGATTACGGCAGTAAACAATCTAATTCCAATATTTTGACAAAAAAGTTTCAAACACGGCTTTTAAGATTAGTTTCTGTTCCTAATCTTCTCTGAACCAATCTTTATTTGAACACCTCTGATTGTCTATTTATTGAGTACAGGCCTAAGACAACACGTGGGCTAATCTTAGCTCAGCTCTCTGTAATACACGTGGGTGTTTGGAGCTGCTAAAATACATTTATTAAATATTAAACAAAAAGGGGGAAACTCTTGTCTGATTGAGTAGCTCAAATTACAGGATTTAAAATGACTCTTTGTCGGGAAAACTCTTTTAAAAACACTAAATAAAGTTTTAGGCAGAGGGGCCTGTATTACCCAAAAAGCAGATGAAAAGTTATACAAGTTAACAGTAAATCACACACCTTTAATATTTGTGCTCCTAAACTAAGTTGCTTCTGCCCAAACAGACTTTATAAACGATAAAGCATCGAGTTGCTCCCTGGTCGATGAAGAAAGGGGATAAGGCAACGTTAGCCTAGCGGCTACAATGTATTGCTTATCTGATTAGCGGCCTGGCAGCATTGTGAACTCCTGGCTTAGGTCGCCAGCTTCCTCTGGCTGGCTGTGTAGCGATAGGCCCTGGCATTCACCTCTGGACAGTACCTTTTGCGGTTTCCAGCACGGCAATTCTTGTCAGCTCTGTGGCATCGATTGAATGTGGCCTTAGCTGGTTCAGACCCCCACCGCACGCAGCTCTCGGCTCTGTTTCTTAGTGGTTGGCAGTCTGAAACTCAGAAGGGATAAACAGCCTCTTTGTTTATCAGTGTTTAAGATTAAACTGGAGTGGTTTTGGGGTTCCTTTGGAGCGAGTTTCTGCCAGAAACTTGGGCCTTCCCATTGCCAGCGAGGGAGATGGATGGAGATTGTCTTCTGTTGCTCATCCAGCCCGCAGCAGCATGCAGAAAGGCGAACGACTGGTTGAGCACCTCTATTTGTAGGTTTTGCTTGGCCGTTCTTCCGTTGGCAGAGAGCAGGTTAGTGCCACCCGATGGCTGTGTATGTAACCCAATAAAGTACAACAACAACTTCCACAGGCAAAAAACATGGATGTGCTATGGCATTCCCTTTTCGTCCGATTGTGGCTAATCTCTACATGGAAGTAGAAAGAAGAGCATTGAACTAATTTAAGGGGTCGTCACCAAATCATTGGGTAGTTGGACAACACAAAATCCAAGCAAAGAAGTGGACACTTTTACGGAACACATCAACTTGAAAGACCATGACATTAGGTTTACTAGAGAAGATGCTAAAGAAGACAAGTTACCCTTTCTGGAATGTCTGGTACATATGGAAGGAGATGGCAGCCTCACCACAGAAGTCTTTCGGAAACCCACACATACAGACAAAATACCTACTTTTTGACTCACACCACCCACTGGAACATAAGCAATCGGTCATCAAAACACTACATCTAGCTGAATATGTCCCCACAAAGAGAGAACAAAGGGCAAGGAAAACAAACATTTAAAGAGTGCACTCTTGTGGAAGCTTGTGGAGATCTATAAAGTCCCCTTCTGGATGGGGAAGATCGGTCCAGATGATGCTCAAAGTCACCAAGCATGTCTCTTCTCTGTCTTCTTAGACCCCTATACAGTCGTGTCGGAGGTTTATTCCTGTTAAAGGGAAGTTGAACGAGTAGAGAGCTGGGTCGGACTCACTGGTACAGCTCTTCAATGGTTCGAATTTTACCTCAAATATAGGAAGTTCTTTGTGTCCATTGGAAATTTCTCATCAGAAAAAACAGAAATCACATGTGGGGTCCCCCAGGGCTCCATCCTGGGGCCCGTCCTGTTCAATATTTACATGCTCCCACTAACCAAGATTATAGCAGCCAATCAGATTAGCTACCATAACTATGCAGACGATACGCAGCTATATATTACATTATCACCAGGTGACTTTGATTCTATCCAGACCCTAAGTGAATGCATTGAACAAATCAACGACTGGATGTCCCATAACTTTCTCCAGCTCAACAGAAACAAAACAGAAGTAATTACTTTTGGACCTAAGGAGGAACGATCCAAAGTCAGCACACAGCTTCAGCTAATAAAACTAAAAACTACTCTTCAGGCTCGTAATCTAGGTGTAATAATGGACTCAGACCTGAACCTCCAAGGTCACATAAAGGCAATAACAAGGTCAGCTTTCTATCACCCGAGGAACATTTCTAGGATTAAAGGACTTATGTCACAGAAGGACCGTGAAAAACTGATCCATCCGTTTATCTTTAGTCGGATCGATTACTGCAACAGCGCCCTCATAGGTATACCTAAAAAAAATCAATCAGAGAGCTGCAGCTGATCCAAAACGCTGCTGCTCGTGTTCTCACTAGAACCAGGAAAGTAGAACACATCACCCCAGTTCTAAAGTCCTTCCACTGGCTACCTGTAGCTCAGAGAATAGATTTTAAAATACTCCTGCTTGTTTATAAATCATTGAATGGTTTAGCACCAAAGTACATTGAAGATATGCTGTCACCATATCAACCCAGCAGACCACTCAGGTCCTCTAACTCTAGTCTACTAATCATCCCTAGAATCAGAACTAAACATTCTTACTTTTTTATTTCTTTTTTAAGTGATTGTGTATTAATTACATAAATTTGTTCCTTACATTATATTTTCTTACTGATTGAATACTGTTAAACTTATATGTTTTGTTTGTATTTATGTGGTTTCATTATCACAAAATCATGTAAAGCACCTTGAATTGCCTTGTGCTGAAAGTGTGCTAACAAATAAAATTGCCTTGCCTTGCCTTGTTGTAAAGTGCCTTAAGATGACATTTGTTGTGAATTGGCGCTAAATAAATAAAAGTGAATTGAATTGAATTGAATGTGATACGAAAAATGAAGTTATCTAGCTTGGAGATTTAAATATCAAATCAAAACCAATTAAAACACTAACTAATTTTAAATAAATTAATCAAAGGTGCTACTAGACTGACTACCTCCTCTAAAACATGAATAGATATTGTCTTTACCAATAAGTGATAGAGAATTCAAAAGATATTTAATATGATCACAGGTCTGTCAGACCATAACTTCATTCTGTTCTCAAGAAATGTATCTAAAAATAGATTTTTTTACACTAAGAAAAAAATTGACACAGGTGTGAAATGTTACAAGTACCAGGGCTGGCACCACAGCAACAGATGCTAAACTTCCTGTAAACAGGAGAAGATGGGATGAAATGAAGAGACACAGCACGTGTTTGTGTTTTACAAATCTTCCTGGAGTCTGTTCTCATTTATTAAACCTTTCCCACATAATATATCTTACTTTCATAACCATTAAATCACTGTAATTTTCAGTCATCCTGACATTTTCTTTCTGTCCTATTAATATTTATATTAGACGCCTCTTTTACTTGAAACAATTTTCACATTTTAAACTCAGTAATATCCTCTGTCACTATTGAATATGTTCGCACATACAAAATCTGCATTTTCTATGCATATTTCTGCACATACACATGTAGTTAAAAAGACAGAAATATGGTTAACCAGATTTGACTCAGGTATTATATTTAAAACTTATGAATAAATATGCAGAGTGCATTTAATCAAACCGTAGTGCATAAATTCATAGCCAGTTTAATCTGCCCAGCTGTTCATACATTTAACATTTGTATTAAACAACTGCATGACATTCTGTATCTGTTTTAACTGTATTAGCTTAACTCCTAATAACTAAACAGCACCGCCGCCACCATGATCTTTATCGGAGGAACAACAGCTTAAGCTCCATCACAAAACGACACATAAACAATCAAAGAATGCTTTGATTATTATATTACATTGCTACATAAGTTCTTTATCAAACTGTGCCAACCCTTTTCAGTAGCTTACTTACCTGTAAACAGGAAAAGATAAGATTAAATGAAGAGATACGGCACGCATCTTTGTTTCACAAATCCTCTTGGAGTCTGTTCTGAAAATGTAGGTCTGCACGTATGCAAAACAGGCTCAGAATCAGTTACACAGTCCTACACTGCCTCCTATTGGTAGTTTCATGCTACTACACCAAAATTATTGATTAACATGCCAAAATCTACTCTTCAGAAGTTGCTTAAAGACATGTCATTCATTCAATTAAATAAATTAAAGAAAACAAATCATTACATAACTGAAAAACAAACCCTTTTTTATGCATGCCACTTGCTCCCCGACAAAATAAAATGGCTCCTGACATTTTCAAACAATTAAAACACAAGGAAGTATTTTAGCTTGTACAGCACATAACCCAAAATTGTTTTCAGATTCAGACATTATTTCACAATTAATAACAAAGTGGGGAAAATTGCATACATGATGCAACCCCATATGGCAACATTGGGTATGTCAAAGACATCTGGTTTGGCGTCCCCCAAATCAGGGAACGGGAGCGTAGTCTATGTCCCTACAGTGTGCACAGCCAGATGAGGCTGTAGGGAAGGCTGCCCCAGCATGTCATAGACCAGCATTTGCCTTGGTCTCCTGCAGATCTCCTAGCCTCCTCATGCCATCTGCCATCCTCTTCCGAATGAGCAACCTCAGGCTTGTCTTCCACCTCCGATGCCTTTTTCACAAAGTTTTACATGTGTATTTACTCTCTACCTGCAGAGGTTGAAACAGAGTCAGGTAGGCCTTCATTTTCAGTTTGAGTTTGTTCTCCCCTTATAGATGAAGCAGCGAGGAATAATCGCTAGTCCTCCATTTCCCTCATTTTTTCCGTCTCAGCTACACCAACAAGATCAGATGAGCGGTCAGTATTATGCCATTCATCCTCTCCTTCTGGGATTATTGTCTCTTTCCAGTAGGCAGGTTATGAATTTGGCTCTGCCTGACATGGGGGCTGATTTGCTCTCCTTTCCTGTCTCTGATCAGACTGGTGTTGGATTAGTCGCAGCCAGTATCCACCATTGCTCTGGTCCTCTTCTGAGTCAGCTGAATCATCTGAATTTGTCAGTCTGTGCATCTAGCGTCCTTACGTCAAATAGCCTCTGAATGTTGATTCCGTGGCTTCCTCCCTACCCTTGGGTTTAAGGCCAATAGGTTCCCCCCACCTCCCAACAAAAACAGGACCCACAGCGGAGCTTGTGCCCATACAAGATACACGGCTTTTTTGCTCATCGATTTTCTGGTTGAAACCCAGAGGCAGTTTCTTCTTGCACAGTAAGTTGCTAAAACTCTTTTTTTTATACAGTTTACATATCTGAGGTCTTAATTTCAAACCATGTTGTCTTACAGCCTGAAGTACCGTGCAAACTCCCTCAACATGTTTTACAAAGGACTTGGCATAGCAGAAGACGTTATCAAAATATCCCTCAAAGAACCAAGCGTCTCCTCCATACTTCTCTGGAAGGCGGCTGGGGCTTGGAAAGGCCAAATGGAATACAAACTCATTCATAAAGCCCCCATGGTGTCACAAATGCTGTATGTCTGGATGTTGGTTCAACAAATCCCTGGTGGTAGGCTTTTTCCTGGTCTAAAATACTGAACCAACTATTCCCGCCATGAGTGTCCATCAGATCTTGGATTCTGGGAAACGGACGTCTTGGATGTACTCTTTGACCTCTCTGAGCAGGGGCTTGGGAACACTGGTGTATGCTCTCTGAACAGGAATATCATATTTGACAGTTATCGACATTTGAAGATTTGGTATACAGCCAATGTCACCTTCATCTCGAGCAAAGACTCCTGACTCTTCATATAACATCTCTCTCACCTCCTCCTTTATGCTCCCCTCTAAATGACTAAGGTCAACTGGCGGATGCCCAAATATTGAGTTTCCTTCCACAGTTGTGGTAGTAGCACTGTTAAGCCTAGTTTGTGCTTCTGCGTTTTGATGGAGACGGATTGACGCAACGTGTTTTGTTTCCATGTGTTTCTAGAGTATTCCGTAATCTACACTTCTAGTAAAAAGCTTTACAGCTTAATCAAATGTAACCGAAAGATCCGATTAAACGGACAACTATAAATGCAGACGTTTTTCTATCCCAAAACCTACATAATGAATGGGATTTTTGCAAAATAAAACAGTATAAGTTTTGTGGCTGCTATATAACAAAATGGGAAAATCGTGGTAGATTAATAATAGTTTGTTTATTTTCCATTTAATAAAAAAACCATCTTAATTTTACTACTCTATTTAAAAACTAATTCAAGTAACCTGAAATCTTCACAATCAGAAAAAGGGATTTTTACTATAGTTTGTGAAATTAACTAAAGCAAAACAAACCAAAACCAACAGTTAGTAGCCAAACGCAAACATTAGTAAAGAAAATCAACCCACAGACTACAACCACACCAATATGAACAATACTTAATTCTGAGAGCCAAAATGCTCCCACTTGCCCTTAATTCAGCAAAAACAATACGGTGTCAGGCTGTCAGCATAAACAAGCAAACAGGGGGCCAACTGGAACACTCAGACACCTCCCAACCTCCAGCACCACTGCCCTTTCCCCAGCAACAGGCAATACAAACTTTTTTGGATGCCTGGCATGCACAGCCTTTATTCATCAGCAATCACTGCTGCAGGAAGCAGTGGAGCAACATGGTGCGTTTACCAACACCGGTGCTGTGGTAGATTTCAATACACACCCCACTTTGACCCGGTTACATCCTCCCCCCACCAACTGAATCGGTGTCCCACCGATTAAACCTAAAACCATGGTCTAAAAATGGCGGTGGCTGAGCTGCTGGCACCATGAATCAGGGGAGAGGCAGCAGCCCCACGGTCCCTGCTCCTGACGGGTCCCGGCAGGTGATGTGGGTTACCATGTCTCCCTGCAGTCTTGCGTGTTGATTTACGATGCACAGCTCCACTAATCGGTGTAGCTCGGGGTCCAGAGGAAGCAGGGGCTGGTGCCACATCTGGATGCAGAGGCTCAACATTTGGCTGCAATGGATTAACATATGGCTGCAGAGGCTCCACCAGTCTTGATGTAGTGCTGTTACTCTTAGTACAAGCCAGGATCCAGAGTCTACATCATCCTCATCACTGACTTCTTCATTCACTGCACCTTGTAGCCAACCATCTACCCCGGCATCAGGAGGTGGCAGCGCTGGCTTCAGTGAGGTGCGATGCACTTGTCTGACATGCTGGAGTTTATCCTCGGGAGCTACAGAATAAACCACCCCGTCTGGAGGAGGTGCCCTCACCACCTGGTACACCCTGGATCCCCACATATCCTGGATCTTTCTCCGTCCTGGGCCGGTGTCACGAAGATAGACTCGTTGTCCCACTTCTAGCGGGGCACACTGCACTTTTTTATCATGCCTCAGTTTTCTTTTCTGGCCCGCTGCCTCCATACGATTACGGGCCACATCCACCGCCACCACAAGTCTCCTGCGATGCTCTGCCACCCAATCACACACTCTGCCAGCTGTAATCTCCGGGAGATGTCCCAGCAGGAAATCCACAGGCAGATTAGGCTCCTGACCGAACATGAGGAAGTGGGGTGACTCACCGGTGGACTGGTGTGCAGTGGAGTTGTAATGGAAAATCAACTGAGGGAGGTGCTCTGGCCAGTTGCGCTTTTCACCTGGGGGAAGGGAGCGGAGCAGGTTGTGCATTGTCCGATTGAAGCGCTCACACTGCCCGTTCCCTTGCGGATGATAGGGGGTGGTCCGACTTTTGTGAACCCCATACAATTCACACAACTGATGCACCAGGATGCTCTCAAAGTTCTTTCCCTGGTCAGAGTGGATGCGGGCCGGCACACCAAAACGATAAAACCACTCCCGAACCAGGATCTTTGCCACTGTAGGTGCCTTCTGGTCACGAGTTGGGACAGCTTGAGTAAACTTTGAAAAAACGTCAGTCATTACCATGACCAACTCTCGTCCATCACGGGCAGAGTCCAAAAAGGTGAAGTCAATGGCCAACACCTGGTTTGGTTTTGCAGCGAACAAGTGGCCCATGGGTGCCCGGATCGCTGGCTGGGTGCTCTTAGAGATGACACAACGTTCACACTGCTGACACCAGTCTTTCACATCTTTATCCATTCCTGGCCAGAAACACCTCTGCTTCACCCCTTCAGTCGTTCGCTCTATTCCCTGGTGTCCGTGGTTCTGATGGAGCTCCTGCAACACCTCCGTCTTCAAGCTTTCTGGTAGAATGAGCTGTAGAACCTCTTCTCCACCATCAGGCCTCCAGGAGCGGCGGTACAGGAGACCATCTTTCAGAACAATTCTGTCCCACTGCTTCACCAATCCACGGGTTCCAGAGCTCAGCCCCTCCTTTTCATTACGACTGGGCATTCTCTGCTGCTGCCAGAAGTCCAGAAATTCTGCAATGGTGGGATCAGCTCTTTGAAGTACTTTGAGGTCAGCTGGGGTGCGGGATGGCAAGCCAGTAATTGACTGAAGAGCTGCTTGCGATGATCCAGCAACATCCATCTGCAGATCTTTAGGCAGAGCCGTACCAGGAAGAAACTGCTCCAACTGCCCCCGGCCTCCACCGGTGTCCTGCCTGGATAAAGCATCAGCATTTTGATTAGTTCGACCTGGACGGTACTTCACCATATAGTCAAAGACAGACAATTCTGCCACCCAGTGCTGCTCTGTTGCCCCCAATTTGGCAGTGTTCAGATGACTCAGAGGGTTATTGTCTGACCACACTGTGCACTTGTGCCCCCAAAGATAATCCTTAAATTTCTCTGTCATGGCCCACTTCATGGCAAGCATCTCAAGTTTCATAGAACTGTAGTTTCTTTCAGCAGCATGGAGACTTCGGCTAGCATATGCCACTGGCCTCACACGACCCTTTTGCTCTTGAGACAACACAGCACCCAGTCCACAGTGGCTTGCGTCGACTTCCAAAATAAAAGGCAGTGAAAAATCAACAAATGCCAGTATGGGGGAACTCACAAGCCGAGCCTTCAAATCCCGGAAGCTCTGTTCACAGCTCTCTGTCCAGGCCCTCTTCAGCAGTGAACGTTGCTCACTTCGGCCCGTGGCACCAGCCATCTCGGCAACCAGCCGATGAAGAGGGGCGGCAACTTTAGAAAATCCTTCCACAAACCTCCTATAGTAGCTTGCAAAACCAAGAAAAGACCTCAGCTCCGCAACAGTACCAGGACGGGGCCAGTTGGATACTGCACAGATTTTTTCTGGATCTGTGGCGACGCCTTCTGCAGAAATGAGATGACCCAAGTAAGACACTTTGGTTTTAAAGAAGTCACATTTCTCCAGTTTTATCTTGAGCCCTTCTTGTTGCAACCGACTTAAAACCACCTCCAAACGTTTGAGGTGCTCCTCCACACTGGCTGAGAACACGATGATATCATCCAAATATAGCAGAATGGACTGGCCATGTTGAGCTCCAAACATCCTCTCCATTAACCGCTGAAAAGTTCCAGGGGCATTACAAAGTCCAAATGGCATTCTGTTAAATTCAAAAAGGCCAAAGGGGGTGCAGAATGCAGTTTTGGGCTTGTCATTCTCAGCCACAGGAACTTGATTGTAACCACAGGCTAGGTCTAACGTCGTGAACCACTGAGCGCCTGATAATGAGTCCAAAGACTCTTCAATCCGGGGCAGCGGGAAAGCGTCCTTCCGGGTCTTTTTATTTAGCTGCCGGTAGTCAACACAAAGACGCAGGGTTCCGTCCTTCTTCCTAACCAGGACTATAGGCGACGCGTAAGGACTACTACTCTCCCTGATTACCTGGGATGCCAGCAGCTGATTGATATGAGATTTCACGGCCTCGTACTCAGACGGAGGGATACGCCTGTACCGCTGGCGCACTGGGATCTCATCCAGCAAGGGTATACTGTGCGATAATAAATTTGTACACCCTAGGTCACCTTCAAAAGCAGCAAACACAGACTCGTACTTTAACAACAATGCTCTCACCTTTGACTGATCCGCCTCACTTAGCATAGAGAAATCCAAAGACTGGATCCTCTGTTTAACGGAGCCCAACTCTGCTGTATGAGACCGAACTGCGGCAACCACTTGCTCCTGTGCACAGGGGACTTCTTCAAGACCCGGGGGTAAACTCACAACCTCCACAGGGGACAGGATGCCCAAACAGCAACGTGGCTTTAAAGTAAAGGTGGATACTCCAACATTAACAACTGGAATATAAGCTGTACCTCTATTCACAGTTACCAAAGAGGGTGACACCAGCAGACCGTCAGGCAAACCAAACTTAGCATTCAAGGGCTCTACTAGAGCAGACCCAGAGGATGCAATTACATAGGAACATGTGGCGGGCACAAACTTTGTATAACCTGCAGGAACAACAATAGTTCTCTTCCCACGGAGCTTTGCAATGCTAGTATGCTTGTGACACTTTCTCAACTCTGCGTGGTGACATAACTGGAGGGAAGGGAACCAGGAACAGGAAGCTCCTGTCACAGACTTTTGTTCAAACCACTCAGAACCATGTTGGGCAAGTAACTGCTGATAGTAAGCTTTAATAACATTCATACCTAGTATACCCGGTACTTGCGGTGCAGTAGCCTGGCCAAGGGGACTTTTAACCACCAGAATCCCCTTTTTAGGAATTACCTCCCCACCCACTTCAACATCAGCCTCCAGATAACCAAGGTAAGGAATCGCCAATCCATTAGCCGCCCACAACTCCAACCAATGACATGCTTTGAGTTTATCTTGAAAATATTCATTAAAGAAACTCTCAGAAATAGTTGAGACCATTGAGCCTGTGTCCAAAATACACTGAACTGACACTCCAGCCAATTTAACAGTAACCTGGGGACAAGGCGCCATTAAACTTTCCTTTAACTCCTCATCCACCTGAGGGTCCACTGAGCCAGGACCACTCCCTCCTAGAATCTGGCTCCTAACAATAGGGGGAGTTAGTTTTCCGACGGCTGGGATACACCAGCTCGATCGGAGTCCGTTGGACGAGGGAGCCGAGGACGACTATTAGCTTTACAAAACCGAGCAATGTGACCACTCTGCTGACAGCGGTAGCAAATGACCGGATCAGAACCTGGAGGGGAAGCCACTGATTGCATTGATGCTAGAGTCCTAATAATCTGGTCTAGCTGCTCTTGTTGCTTCTGTACAATGGATGACAGGGTAGCTAATTGGGAGGCAATACTTGGAGTAGACTCAACCAAAAGGGGTGAACTAGCATTCTGAACAGCACAGAAAGTAGGTACATGGCTAGTTTTATTTGTAATCCCCCCTTCATGTCCCCACCTCATAGCTTCAGCCCTAATATCTAACACAGTACAATTTGGATTATTACGAATGTGTCTCTTTAACTCCCTACGTAAATCTGAGTTATCAACATTTTGAGCAAATTGATCACGAAGCATCACAGGAATATTTGTCAACCGATAAGGTGCATTAGCTTCAACTTTATCTGCCAAACAAAACAATGCATGAGAATATTCTTGCAAGCTTTCCCCGTCCAATTGCCGGCGGGAAAAGAACTCCTCCTGTAATGACACATAAGGCTTTTGACACCCATAAAGTTCTTTCAGTATTTCAAACACTTTATCTGGATCATCCCGTTCTGCTGCAGATCTGTACTTAATTTCTTCCCTTGCTTCCCCTTCTAGATGATCAAATATGAAAGCGGCCTTGTCCATAGGTCCAACATGCCGAACCCGCATGCTGGCCTTAACCTCTTCCACCCAGTCCTCAACACCAATACCATGTGTTCCTCTGAAGACAGGGCATTTACGCTCCCGTGGAAGGTAGATGATGCGGTCCATTGCACCAACATTCCCTTGTGGTAGCTCTTGCGTGCTTGGGCCATCCTCTGCATCATCCCTCTGCAGTTGCAGCCGATCCCGCTCTGCCTCCAGGTCCCTGATCTTTGCCCGGAGTCGATCCAGCTCTTCTGCCATGGCTCAGTAGAATGGGCTGACGATTCACCAATAACGCCCCACGGCCTGCACCTGCTGCTTAATTTATGCTCTCAAAAAAAAAGAAAGCCTCTTGCCCTAGTAACCATTCAGACCACTATTCCTCCCCTGTTCTCTGCCTATCCTGCCAGCAACGCCAGAAAAAGATGTAACCGAAAGATCCGATTAAACGTGGGTGTCAAACTAGAACTAATCTGACCGATACTAAACCTCAGAATGAGATGGGGTTTCCCAATATAAAGACAGATAAGTTTGACAACTGAAGGAACGGAAGAGGAAATCGTGGTAGAATTAATAATAGTTTTTATTTTCCAGTTAATAATAAAAACAATCTTTAATTTACTACTCTAGTTAAAACTAATTCAGCTTTCTGAAACTCACAGATCAGAAAAAGGGTTTAGCTATAGTTTGTGAGATTGAAGCAAAACAAACCAAAACCAACAGTTAGTAGCCAAACCAAACATTAGTAAAGAAAATCAACCCACAGACTACAACCACAACCCAAGATGATAAAGTGCTATTCTGATAGACAAAAGCTGAATGTAAGGCTTAATGCAGCAAAAACACAAACTGGACACAGTTGAGAGCATAAACAAGCAAACAGGGGGCCAACTGGAACACTCAGACACCTCCCAACCTCCAGCACCACTGCCCTTTCCCCAGCAACAGGCAATACAAACTTTTTTGGATGCCTGGCATGCACAGCCTTTATTCATCAGCAATCACTGCTGCAGGAAGCAGTGGAGCAACATGGTGCGTTTACCAACACCGGTGCTGTGGGAGATTTCAATACACACCCCACTTTGACCCGGTTACACAAAACGTACTTTTTGTCGTTCATTGCTCCTTGAGGAAGAAATGCGTTCACAAGCCAAGAAAAAAACAGAAGCGGCGCTGTGAAAGTAAGCAGAGACGCCATGAAAACTTAGCACCCACTGCTGTCCTGGTCGAGCAAAACAATAGAGAATGGAGTGGAAGAGGGGAGTACTATAAACAGAAAACGTCTCCGTCAATACGTCTGCGTCTGAGTGCAAATTTGCGGTCGGAGAAGCATAAACTAGGTTTTGACCTTCAAAGTAATCGGTAAATATGTATCCACAACTCTTACAATTGGTTGGATCTTACCCAAAGTGGTCTTCTGGGGCAGGATAATGTCATGTTTTGTGTTGTTTCCAACAGGAATGATCCCTATTGCCTGTTGTTTGCTCTGAACAAACCTTCTCCAACATCCAACTCCCATGACACCACAACCTCCTCATCTGGCTCAAAAAGTACAAAGTTATTTGAGGGGTCCATGTTACATGGAGCTTACTATTCCTTCAGCTGTATCCCTTGGGGTTGAGATGGCCCCACAGGGCAAAGTTATGACGGTTGGGATAAGCTTGTCTTATCGTCCCAGAATAAATTCCTCCACTACATTGAAGCCAAGAGGTCTTTCAATTGGCAGACTGCTCACCTGAAAAGGGATGCTCACTAGTAGATTGAGGTCTTCATTTCCAGGTAGATTTACGGGTATTGCCACCCATCCATCAAATCTAATTAGGTCCCCATTTACACCATAAACTTGTAATCCATTGTCATCTTTATTGTTTAATAGTTCAGTGAGAGACTGGATATCAGCCTCGGGCAGGCGTTTGTTTTTCCAGCCCTGATCAATCATTCTGACTTGAGCCCCTCTGTCTAAAAGTCAGTTAAGGTAGCATTTGATCAGAGCTTTCCTCCCAATCAGGCTTGCAACTTGTTCGTTTTTCTTGTTTGGTGAGTCACGATGCAAATTAGAGGTAGTGGGTTGTTCACAAGATCGCTTTTCAGTCACAGCAGCCATAGAGAGAGAGGTACCTCTGGTGGCGCTTAGCTGGTCTGGTGTGCTCTCTGGCTGGGGCTGGACAGTTTTCCTGCTGTTTCAGTCTTTTGAGGCAGCTGACAGCTCTGTGACCTTCTGCACCACAAGAAAAACAATGGTTACAATTAGAGAAAGATTTACCTCCTCAAAATACTTTTACCTCCTGTGGTTGAATAAAACCATGAGGACATTACTGAAAAAAACGAGATCTTGCTGGAAAAAATATTACTTAAAACAAAAGGGTGAATGATAGACATTTACTTCTCTTAGACATTAAGTGGTAAAGGAAATTCGATTTGCTAAAGCTTTTTTTATTAATATGATTAGTACTCCCAGAGGAAAAGATAGATTTGGACAAATATTAAAATACTGACAGAAAATAGTATGATCCACAGAGAAATTAGGGACTACAGCTAGAGGAGAAAGTCATCCATGACATCTGGTTTGGGCACAGATGAAGTAATTTTGAACAATTACTTCATAGACTTGGTTAAGAACTGAACAAAGCAACTGCCCCAAGATAGAATACCACACATCAATGCCACTGAATGCCTAAAAACTTTTTCTTAATTTGTGTAGTGTCACCGTCACAACTTGCTAAAGCTGTATGTTGCCTCAAAAGCTCTAAAGCCAAAGATGCAATTTGAATGGATGTCATATTTTTTTTTAGTGGCAAAGAATCTTTCATAGCACCCTTCACTAAAATTATAAATAAATCCATACATGAAACTTTTATTATCATCAGTGATACCCCATGAAGTGAGATCTTGCATGGAGCCCCAGTCCGAATGAGGTGGACTGTCATCTTTAGCCTCCTCCATTTACAAACATTTGCTCTAACAGCCTATCTATTTTCACCAAGCTGGCTGGAAATTGCTCTGTAGCTCTTTCCAGCTTTGTGGAGGTCTCTGGTGTCTTCTGACATCTTGTCTTCTTCTTTGATATGTTTTACGGTGGTTGGCAACCAAATGATAAGTGCATTACCTCCCCTTTCTGCTCTGGAGTGTGGATCAGAGATTAAACTCTATTAATAAGCTCAGTTTCTATTAAATAGTTCCCAACAAGTTTCAAATAATTAACCAATATCTTCATATTTTAACAATTAATTCTCTCACTCCTTAATCTCCCCGTCAGCCTTGATCTATGTACATTATATAAATACTTTCTTCCACCTGAGAGTTCTCACATAAACCTGTAAGATGTCTCCCCATAATTCTTAAATAACTATTTAAATATGTGTGCCCCAACATAGATCTATTTATTACTGTTTGCGCTTTTCTATTAAAATTCTTGTATGCTATTAAACTATTTCCTTTATCTGTTATATTATAAAAATATCTACCTCTATACTCTACTCATTCCACCTTTTCTGCCATTCCTCCATAATTTTGTTCCAAACAACTACCTTTCCTTTGTTTTTCCCCAAACTTATATTTATATCAATACAGTCCTTCCTAACTGCTTGCTTTGCATATCGATCAACTTAATTTCCTCTTATATCCATATGACCTGGGACCCACATGAACATTACTGACCTACCTTGTTGATTAACTGATTAAAATTGCTTTCATTATTTTAAACATTATGTCTGTATGACTTGATTTCATACTTATAAGACTTTTTAGTACTGATACTGAATCAGAACAAATAATAGCATTATAATTTCTACTTTCTTGCAGTCTACTCTATTGCATATGATTTAGCGAGCATTTCTAGTATATACAGATAGAAATTCAACAGATTTATATTTCTCTCAATATTTATATTTAGGTACGAAAAAAGCAAAACCCGTGTCCAGGCTAACTGGATATTTTGATCCATCTGTATACATACTTAAATAGTTTAAACAGTATGTTTAAATATGTACTAAAAATGCTGACTGCAAATTCATTTTATCTTTATTCCTATTCTTAAAATCTAAAAGTTTTAAATGAATATCAAGAGATTTTAAAGTCCATGATGGCAATTCTGGAATACACTCTCCTGAGCATACAGTGGGGCAAAAAAGTATTTAGTCAGCCACTGATTGTGCAAGTTCTCCCACTTAAAATGATGACATAGGTCAGTAATTTTCATCATAGGTACACTTCAACTGTGAGAGACAGAATGTGAAAAAAAAATCCAGGAATTCACATCGTAGGATTTTTAAAGAATTTGTTTGTAAATTATGGTGGAAAATAAGTATTTGGTCACTTCAAACAAGGAAGATTTCTGGCTCTCACAGACCTGTAACTTCTTCTTTAAGAAGCTCTTCTGTCCTCCACTCGTTACCTGTATTAATGGCACCTGTTTGAACTCGTTATCTGTATAAAAGACACCTGTCCACAGCCTCAAACAGTCAGACTCCAAACTCCACTATGGCCAAGACCAAAGAGCTTTCGAAGGACACCAGGAAAAGAATTGTAGACCTGCACCTGACTGGGAAGAGTGAATCTACAATAGGCAAGCAGCTTGGTGTGAAAAAATCAACTGTGGGAGCAATTATCAGAAAATGGAAGACATACAAGACCACTGATAATCTCCCTCGATCTGGGGCTCCACGCAAGATCTCATCCCGTGGGGTCAAAATGATCATGAGAACGGTGAGCAAAAATCCCAGAACCACACGGGGGGACCTGGTGAATGACCTGCAGAGAGCTGGGACCAAAGTAACAAAGGTTACCATCAGTAACACACTACAACGACAGGGAATCAAATCATGCAGTGCCAGACGTGTCCCCCTGCTTAAGCCAGTGCATGTCCAGGCCCGTCTGAAGTTTGCCAGAGAGCACATGGATGATACAGCAGAGGATTGGGAGAATGTCATGTGGTCAGATGAAACCAAAGTAGAACTTTTTGGTATAAACTCAACTCATCGTGTTTGGAGGATGAAGAATACTGAGTTGCATCACAATAACACCATACCTACTGTGAAGCATGGGGGTGGAAACATCATGCTTTGGGGCTGTTTTTCTGCTAAGGGGACAGGACGACTGATCCGTGTTAATAAAAGAATGAATAGGGCCATGTATCGTGAGATTTTGAGCCCAAACCTTCCATCAGTGAGAGCTTTGAAGATTAAACGTGGTTGGGTCTTCCAACATGACAATGATCCCAAACGCACCGCCCGGGCAACGAAGGAGTGGCTCCGTAAGAAGCATTTGAAAATCCTGGAGTGGCCTAGCCAGTCTCCAGACCTCAACCCCATAGAAAATCTGTGGAGGGAGTTGAAAGTCCGTGTTGCTCGGCGACAGCCCCAAAACATCACTGCTCTCAAGAAGATCTGGATGGAGGAATGGGCCAAAATACCAGCTACTGTGTGTGCAAACCTGGTAAAGACCTATAGTAATCGTTTGACCTCTGTTATTGCCAACAAAGGTTATATTACAAAGTATTGAGTTGAATAATTGTTATTGACCAAATACTTATTTTCCACCATAATTTACAAATAAATTATTAAAAATCCTACAATGTGAATTCCTGGATTTTTTTTCCACATTCTGTCTCTCACAGTTGAAGTGTACCTATGATGAAAATTACTGACCTCTGTCATCATTTTAAGTCGGAGAACTTGCACAATCAGTGGCTGACTAAATACTTTTTTGCCCCATTGTATATGAACCTTTCTAATTCCCAGTTCCTGTGCAAACTTCCAACTAATTGAAACATAACTATTTATTTCCTCATTCTCCTGATACCCCTTCACTAAATCTTTGTTTGGATGATTACTTTTCTGTCCTTTCAGATTTAACCAATAATTGGCTATTGATTGATTTCTCCTCAACTCCAAAGGTATTTCTTTAGCCATCACTTGTAAAAGAATATGTGTAGTTTCAGCAGCTCCATAACATAATCTTAATGCTTGATTTTGTATTTTGTCTAGCTTTTTTAGTTGGGATGTTGATGCTGAATTATACACTATACATCCACGGTCTAATATTGCTCTTATCATTGTTATATAGATTGTTTTTAAGACTCTTGGTTAGCTCTCCATTATCCCCACTAAGACATCTCATTAGATTAATGATATTTTGACAATTTTCCACAATTGTATCAATATAGTTACACCAATTTAACTTTGAATAAAAAAGTAGTCCTAAAAATGTAAAACTGTTTCTAATCTTTCTTATACATTTGCAACTTCATATCTGATGAATTTATTTTCTTAATAAAAAGTACTGATTTTTTTTTCTAGATTGAAAATCTAAAACCCCATTCAGAACACTATTTATCCACCACATTTATATATTTATGCTCCGTCATCTGCAAAAAGCGATTTCCCCAAATCATTTTGAATATTGGAGAAAATATCATCAATCATTATAGAGAAAACTAAATGACTAAGTATATTTCCCTGTGGAGTGCCATTCTCAGTTTTAGCATAACTTGATAAAATATGACCAATTTAAACTTGAATTCTTCTACCCATTAGAAAAACTTTAAACCAAAAATATTTTTTTTCACTCACTCCTAGCCTCCTTAATTTAATTAAAAATCCCTATATCTACTTTCATATCATTAGCCTTTTCTACATCAAAAAAGACAGCTAACACCGTTTCCTTATTTATTTTAGCTTTCCTAATTTCCTTTTCTAAAAATATTAGTGAATCCATAGTTCCTCTTCTAAATCCATTTTTTTATTTATTTACATAAGCATTTTTTTCAACAAAATATGTCATTCGTTGATTTACCATTTTCTCCATAACTTCACATTTTACAGATGTTAATGCTAAAGGCCTATAATTTCCTTGTTTTGAAGGGTCTTTCCCTGGCTAATGGGAAAAACAATTGCTTCTTTCCATGTATCTTCCCCATATCCCACATTACATATACAGACTCAAGAGTTCCTTAAAAGTTTTTGATCCTAAATGTCTTAAAATACTATAGAAAATTTGGTCTATCCCAGGAGAACTATTTCCTGAATTATTTATTGCACTTTGAAGCTATTGTGAAATGGTTACTAATTGGCTGATCGTCTGAAAAACTAACATTTTCAATAAGATGTAAGAACTGTTTATGATTATTATTTCTAAATCTTTTCTCTTCCTCAGACAAATTCCCAGACCCGTGCACCTTAGCAAAGGTTTTAATCAACATTTCTGTCTTTTCTCCATCTGAAACAGCTTTTTTCCTTACACTTTTTACCTAACACTGGGTATCCTCCTTCTCTTTTTTGTCCTCCAATTCTTTTAATCAAACCCCATAAATTTCCTAATGAAGTTACTCTCTCTATCTTCTCACAAAAACTCCTCCAGCTTTCTCTCTTTGCTTGCCTCACAGTCTTCCTAACTATGGCTTGTGCTCTTTGATATTTCAGTAAATTATTAAAAGTATGTGCTTTCTTTAACACTTAGCGTTATTTATTTCTTTTACAGCTTTAGAGCACTCCTCTGACCACCATGCCAAAGCTACTCTATTCATATTTCCTTTTACTTTTTTAGAATTGTTAAACTAGCTACCCTAAATATTGTATTACAAAACTTTGTGTTTAATTAATCTATATCTTGTTCTGTATCCATCTCTAACCTTAGTTCAGTAACCTAGTTCATTCATTGCTTTGAATTTAGTCCATCCAGTCTTCCCTATCAACCATCTTCCTCCTTTATGAATGTCACCTCTTTCTTTCTAAGCCCGAATTGTTATCATGATTGGATAATGGTAACTTCCCAAGGTAACCTCTTCCAATACAACCCATCTGCTTTTCTCTGCTAAAATACTTGAAACCAGTGTGAGATCCCGCCGAGATTCGTTCCCTGTACAGGAATCATATCTTTCACCTTTTCCATCATTGATACAAACTAATTATTTTTCCTCTAGTAGTTCTTCTACAACTTGCCCATTTATGTCTAGTTTCTCACCTACCCATAATGTCCTATAAGCATTAAAAATCCCTACTCCATATAACCTCTTTTTCTTGCCCCTGAATATCCAATAACATTTCTAAACTAAACCTCCTACAAGGGTAATACAAATTTATAATGACTAATTCTTTATCATTGCTCCATATCTCTACTACTGTGGCTATTTGTCTTCTATCTTCAAAACTCTATATGGCATACCTTTCTTAATAAAAGTAACACAATCTCATCCATTCCCTTCTTGTCTATCTTGTCTCACACTTTCATATCCCTATGTCACAAAATCTGAATGAGGTTTTAACCAAGTTTCCTGTATACATATATCTGGTTTTGTTTCTAATCTGTCTATATAATATTTAAATTCCTGTCCATTTAATGTAAGTTATCTGGCATTCCATTACAGGATCAGTATCATTAATATGATTACCCACGTTTCTTGTCGTGTTTGAAGTTCATCTCTAACTTCCTCCCAAGATAACCCCTACAATCCCAGATGACAAACAGCTGCTTTCACTATGAGTTGTATTTTCTGAGTTTTGGGCTCCACCCCTGCTGTACTTGATAACCCCTGCAATGAAAATAAAGTTATTTTTTTCCTCTTCAAGCTGCTACTTTGTGATACCATTTTCCTTGACTTCTTTCCTGTCTGGATATTTAGTGTTTTTTGTTTCCTTGACTTAACTGCTTCAGCATAGCTCAGATTTTGTTCCACTCCCTTCTTCTGAATTTCTACTTGTTGCTGAAGTATCTCACATCCTCTAAAAGCTGCATTATGATTTTACCCACAATTGCAACATTTTGGCTGAACTCCTGTTCCACATTTTCCATATCCTTGATTGCCTCCACATCTTGAAAACCTTTGTATCTGTTTACAGGATGTGGTTACATGACCAAACTTTTGACAATTAAATAATCTAACTGGTTTTGGTATAAATCCCCTGACATAGTAGCACATTAATCCTATCATCACTTTCCCTGGTAATATAGCCCCTTCAAATTCTATGACCACTGTTTCTGAATCTTTCCTAACTCCATCTTTCCTTATTTTAATCCTGTAAGCATTAATTATTCTTCCACATTTCAAGTTGTTTTTGATTTCCTCAGTGTTCAAATTAGTAGGAACTCTGGATAATACTCCTTTACGCCCCCTTCTGGTTCCAGCACTACCTCCTACTTTACTCAAGCTTTTACTCCATTTATTTCTTTTATTCACTCGATTATTTACTTTGTTGACCTGGTCAGAATTTGCACATACAATCATGAAATTCCCATCCCTCAACACTTTTGCGAATTCTTTTTCCAACCATGTTACTTAATATCTTCGTTAATTTGAGAGGATTGATTCTGCCTATTTCTTCAGAGAAGACAGAAAAGAGAGAGCAAGAAGGATGCTCTCTGACTTTCAGCATCATCTGGACAGATGTTCCCCATCCAGCAGGGGACTTTATAGTTGAGCAGGGTACCAGACCATGTGGAGCTTCTATGGGGAGAAAAATACTGAGAGAAAACTGGGTTAACAATCGCAATAACAGCAGAAAAAATATATCTGGAGAGTGTATCCATGTATGTATTATTGAACTGAATTTTTTATTTTTTTATAAAAAGGAGAAAAACGGAGAGTGCTTCTGTGGGAGATCAGTGTGGTGGACAGGTGCTCATCAGGATCTAAAAAAAGGGAAATCCATGAAGTGAAAAAGAGGAAAGGTGGATCCGAGGCACTCTGTTAGATAAAAATCCTTTTAATTGGTCAAGAGGGACATGCCAACGTGACAACTACTGTCAGCCGCTTCTACAATGGAGGCACGGAACGTGGCCCACTCGGACTGAATGTGCCCCGCCTCCCCCAGGACGTGTTCGAAGTTCTGCCGGAGGTGAGAGTTGAAACTCCTTCTGACAACAGTCAATGTACTCTAAAACATGCAGTCTACAAACTATAAAAAAGGGAACAACTTGTGCAACCAACAAAACTAACACTGCAAGAATTAGGAAAATGGCTACAAAGCATAAGTAGGATCTGTGTGTGTGTGTGTTGGAGCGAGTCCGCAGGGGGTGATCTGGAGTCAGGACACAGGGTGAACAGTATTCACCCTTAGCATGACATACACAACATACCAACAACATGAAAGGATATCAAAAGATAGGAGATATAATACTGTTTTAGCAAGAACCAGGGAACACAAAAACAAGCATACAACAGCTCAAACTACCTCCTATCCTCTTCCAAAATCTCCTACATAAGCCTACACCCTACCCAGTAGGGTACCAAGGCAAACTGCCAAGCTTGCCAGTGTAAGGCAAACGATGAAGGGAGAAGGAGGAACAATCCAAACGGTTGAGGGTCCGTTGAGGGACAGCAGTGCAAAGCTTATTTTAAAAGAACGGAGCAGGCAGCGACTTCAGTCGATCCTGTCTTTAGAGAGCTATCTTCGTATAGCTCAGATGACAAGTAGACCTCCTGGCTGCAGAAATGGGAGGTCGGGTAGCTTGGCAAAATATTGCTCCGTAGGTTTGGGAAAGTGGTCCTGTCCTGGCTTGCAGGTTGGAACCACAAGGGAAGATTTTGCTAGCAAAGATTGGGTGCCCCCATCACCTAATAGGCATGGAAAGACAATGGCTTCTTTAAGCACAGTCCTTTTAAGAGCTCTGTTGTCAACACTGGGCACAGACCAATGAGAATGAGTTGAGGGCGGTGCGAGCTATGTTGTCAACATTGGTCACAGACCAATGGCTGGCTGGAGACAGCATATAATTTATGAAAAATTAATCCCAACAACTGGAAAGCTTTTAACTAGAAGTGCAACTCATACAATACTCTGTTTTCTTTACCCCTCATTTTTTAAATCGCCAAAAGACCATATTAGATAAACTGTCCTTTCAATACAAAGCATGTAGAGCCCAAACACTGAATTATCTACTGATTAATCAAAACAAGGTTCTGCATCGCCGCAAGCCTCCAAGAGAAAAGGATCTGCATCACCGCCGGCCTCCTCGGCACAAGCACATCTGACACCGGACTTCTCTGCACAAGTAAATAGATGGTCATAACTTATTTTTTATCCCAATTGAAGTCCCGCTGCTCAAGTCTTTTTGAGAGCGGCTCCAATAGGTGACTGTTTTTTATAGTCATTGTGAACTATCTGGCAATCTGCAATTGAGCTCTAAAAGCCAGAAGCTCCCAGGCCTCTGCACCACTCCAGTTTGCTGTCTCAGCTGATACAGTTTACAAATACTAAATTAATTCTCTAGGTTTACTTAAAATGTTCATACTCTTGCCGGCTGGGGCTCAGCAAACCTTCAAAGCATCACGATTGCATCATTGCATCATTCTCTGTTGAGATAAGTGGTTCTGGCTACATTCATAAGCAGTGTTGGGCAAGTTACAAAGAAATTTTAATATATTTCACATTACTAGTTACAATGTCAAAAATGTAAAATGTTTGCATTACATATTACTGTCTTAAAAATGTAACTGAGTTACTTTTGGTAAAATATCTTAAATATCTAACACGACCTCTAACCACCGTAACTTATCAATTTACATTTTACTCAAGTGTCACACCACAAATACTGTATTTTTAACGCTATTTAATTAAAATTAAGTCTCAAGTTCCTTTGCATGCCTTCTATTTCATGGTAATGTTTGTTAAATCTAATCAAAAGGAGGTGCTGAAAGTGCTCATCACAAAGATGGTTGACAAAATGAGACTCCGATGTCTGAAGTCTTACAACAGATGGTTAGGAAAACAGTGTGAATAATGCCACTGTTTAAATGTACAGTCGATCTTTTCCTCAGCTGTCCCGATTCTCTGATGTTTTAGTTTTGAGCAACAGGAAGTGGATGGTGGATGTTGTTCTACCGTATCCAACTTGATTTGGTCTGTTGCATTAGTTAGCCAGAAAAACAATTTAAAATGCATTTGAAACTTGAGTTGATGAAATTGTAACTAGAAATATATTGCTGTATATTTTGAAAGTAATGCATTATACCCAGTTACTAAAGAATTATCTATTCCTGTAACCTATTACTTTTGTAATGCATTACTCCCAACACTGTTCAAACACCAGTGTTGCAGCAATATTGCTACCAAGCTTGCCGGCACAAATGCCACATAATTCCTGCAAAGTCACGGCGCATTCATAAAAGACATTGTGCTTAATACCTCGATATGTCGGCACCGGGGCGACTGTGGCTCAGTGGTATAGTTGGCTTGCAATCGGAGGGTCGTAGGTTCGATTCCAGCTTCCTCCAGTCACAAGTTGATGTGCCCCTGGGCAAGGCACTTGACCCCAAAAATTCTACACCGTCCTACCGAGCTATATTGGCTATTGGTGTATGAATGTGACTGTGAACGGGTGAATGTGGCTTCAATGTAAAGCGCTTTGTGTAGTCTTACCATTTGTGTCTTAAGACAGTACCGTGTGAGAGTGTGGTGGTTTGATAATGGTTTTAGCTTGTTATGGCTTCAAAAAGTTTTAACATGTAATTTGTTAAAGAATATTTCTTTGATATATATTTTTTTCTTTTGAGCAGGCTTGCCAATAGTTGGTAGCGGATTTGTTTATATAAATGTTTTGTTGTGGTTTTTTTACCTGTATTGTGAGACCCTTTATGGCTGGAGGCCCAACAAATTGCTCTATGTTTTTCCACTACAGTTAATGCATTCAGACAGTTCTGATGTCCATCTGAACTATATCCTTTTACAGAGCAATATATACATCAATTTTTGTTTTAAAGTCAGTAAATGCATATGGGGAATATGGCATAACTATTAGAGTCAGTGAAGAGGTCTACTCTGATCTAACTGCATGAATCATCAACTGTGAGGCTTATCTATATGGCTGGCCATAATGACATTTAAAAAAATGCTGATCCAGACTTCAGCTTCATCTTTATAGAAAATAGAAGATATTTTCTTTTGATAACACACACGCACAGGTATATGTTCAATTCACTTTAATTTATATAGTGCCAATACAGAATAAATGCCATCTCAAGGCACTTTACAACAAAAGTCATTTCAATACAATTATACAAACATTCCAATCAGTTAAACGTTTTGTATGTAAGGAATCCCAGGAGATTGCGATAAGTCATCGTTAGGTTGTTCCCGGATCATGCAGAGTCCAACCACAGCAATTCCTCAGCAATCCCTCATACTGAGCAAGCATGTAGCGACAGTGGATAGGAAAAACTCCCCTTTAACAGGAAGAAACGTCCGGCAGAATGTGGCTCAGTAAAGCGGTCATCTGTCACGACCATCTGGGGGTCTGAGAAGACAGAGAAGAGACAGGATGGAGGATGCTCGGCCTCTTTGATCATCAGTTGGACCGATTTTCCCCATCCAGCAGTAGACTTTATAGTTGAGCAGGATACCAGATCCTGTGGAGCTTCTATGGGGAGAAACCTACTGAGAAAAACTGGGTTATCAATCGCAATAACAGCAAAAAAATATATCTGGAGAGTAGTAGAAGAGAAAAGTAGAAGAGAGAAGAAAAGCGGTCAGTCTGTCCTCCAACAGTCTAAACCTATAGCAACATAACTACAAAAATAGCTCAGAATAACCTAAGCCACTCTAACTATAAGCTTTATCAAATAGGAAGGTTTTAAGCCTAGTCTTGAAAATAGAAAGAGTGTCTGCCTCACAGACTAAAACTGGGAACTGGTTCCACAAGAGAGGAGCCTGGTAACTAAAAGATTTGCCTCCCATTCTACTTTTAGAAATCCTAGTAACTACCAGTAGACCGGCATTCTGAGAACGAAGTGCTCTATTAGGAAGTTGGAGTTGGTGGACAGTTTCTGCAGATGATGGGAGCTTAGAGAGAGCGATTAGGTGACAATGATTGACATAACTGTTACAGGTGGGTGGAAGAATTGTGGTAGGTTCTGAGGAGGTTTCATCTGACTGATGGATTCTGGAAAGAGCGTCTGGTTTCTTGTTTCTGGAACTGGGGCGAAATTAGATGTTGAATCATGAAAAGAAGATGGACCAGCGGAACTTTCTGGGGGACTGGAGGTAAGATAGATTCTTGTGATCCGTCCAAACGATGATTGGAATCTCTGTGCCCTCCAGCCAGTGTCGCCATTCCTCCAAGGCCAGTTTAATAGCCAGGAGCTCATGGTCACCTTCCTTCCTCATTTTAAAATTTTCCTTCCTTATAAGCACTTCGAATCCCGCGGTACAATGTGCTGTGTGTCGGCATTCATAGTGAGATAGTGATTTAGAGAGTTATCGAAGTAGTCAGTCAGTCAGTCAGATAGTTAAGTGAACATCCTAATTGTTGTAGCCTTCTGAAGTGATCTCTAGGCTACATTTTCTCTTACACTGGGGAGTTGGTTAAAAGTGTAAAGAGTGTTTGTTTGTATGCGTTCACTGTGAATGATGCACTCCTTTTTGGTGTGGGCACTTTATTCTGCAGTCACAAAATCTAAGTTTATACACCAACAATCCAACTCCCTTTTACAGATGGAGCCTGCAAGAAAAAGGAAGTCTTCTCCTGTGTGGGAATATTTTGAGTTGATCGCTCATAATAAGGTGTGGAAGTGTGAATAAGTTAAAGAATAAACTTTAAACTGAGCCTATAGCTCCACAACAAGGCAAAAAAGACCAAAGCAACATTTTTCTAACATTTTGATGTGGTTGTGTTTGGGGGTAATCATTTTAGTAAATGTTTGGTTATTACAGAGATGCGGGTTTGGTCCAGTTCAGTTTGACTTTCTATCGCCTTTAGCGGAAGTAGATTTCCTTTAAAATAAGAGTGGTCAATTGACTTTGCAGCAGTGAGATTTTACCATACAATAGAGCTGAGCTCCCTACGGTAAAGAGAACCATACCGTCACCACAGGTTCCCAAACCGCTGCTGGTTCTGAAACTGACTTTCCTCTCCCATCACAAATTCAATACAACTTCTCTCCATCTCCGCCGATTTCCCGACCCATCCGGTTCCTCGGTTTCCACCTGGAAACGAAGATAATAAATTGTATTATAAATCTTATCCTGCTTCTCGAGCGTGGTTGTGTTCCGCTTAAGAGTCTCACCTGTTGAACCATGACAGAATCCTCTGACCAATCTGACTCTGCGGCACAGCTACGCTCGGTAATTGATGAGCAAAAGAGATTGCTTGGTAGACATGAAGCCATGCTTCAAGAGCTAACTCGCCAACAACAAGGCTACAATCAAGGTCTAGCTCACATAACTCAGATGCTGGAGGATTTACATACCACTAGGCCCAGGTCACTCCCTCCAAGTAACTCAGGTCCTTCGGCTCCGCCGGTTCAGACACCTCCTCCGTCAGCCTTCAAGGAGGTTGTTTCTCCCCCTCCGGAACCCTTTTCAGGGGAGATTTCTAAAAGCAGAGGTTTCCTACTTCAGTGTGCATTGGCTTTTGAACGATCTCCGAGTCATTTCTCTTCCGATGCCAATAAGATCTCTTACAGCATTACTCTCCTTCGTGATCGCCCACTCCAGTGGGCAAATGCCAGTTTTAAGCAAGATTCCCTCTTCACGCTGACTTACCGTGAGTTCTGCACCCAGTTTCAACTCACCTTCTGCCCCTCAATGGGAGAAGAGGAGATAGCCAAACACTTATCTGGCTTAAAACAAGGCAATAGATCCGTGGCAGAGATCTCTGTGGACTTCCGCATTTTGGCCGCTGAGTCCGGCTGGAATCATCCTGCCTTGAAATCCGCCTTTTTCCAAGCTCTTCATGAAAACATGAAAGATCAGTTGGCCACTCGTGACGAACCTCATTCACTAGATGACCTGATTAAGTTAGCCATCAAAATCGATTCTCGCCTCCGAGGTAGGTCAGGAGCCAAAGCTTTTTATCCACCTCAAACTTCTGTTTCCCAACAGCAAGCTGATCCTGTTCCAGATTCCGGTCCCTGTTCCACTGATGATACCGAACCCATGCAGATAGGCAGGACTCGGCTTTCTTCGGCTCAAAGACGTAAACGTATCGAGGAGCGGGCCTGCCTCTACTGTGGCGTAAAAGGCCATTTCATTTCAACTTGTCCGGTGCGGCCAAAAGGGGGAGCCCGCCAATAAAGTTGGGAGTACTGGCGGGCGACTCTCTTCAATCTCCCAGGTTATTATTTAAAGCTACTCTTCTTGTGGAAAAAAGAAATTACCCGTTCATGCCCTGATAGATTTCAGATCAGAACAGAGTCTTATTTGTCCTGAGTTTGTTCAACAACACTCCATTTCAGTCGAACCACTACAGCAATCCTTCCCTGTTTCTGCAGGGAACCCTTTAACTACCATTTCTCAAAGAACAGAACTGTTTACTCTTATTACCTCGGGAAACCACCACGAAAAAATTTGCTTACTAGTGTTTCCTACCACCGATTCTCAGATAGTGTTGGGTTAACCATGGCTGCAACAACATAACCCCATTATCAATTGGTCTAACAAAACTATTGTGTCCTGGAGTGTCGCCTGTCATGCCAATTGTCTTCGTTCTGCAATTCCCAGTCATAAAGTTTCTGAGTACCCTGAAACTTTACCTGATCTCTCCTCTGTTCCACCAGATTACCATGACCTTTCCGCTGTCTTCAGTAAGAAGAAGGCTCTCTCTCTTCCACCTCACCATCCTTATGACTGTGCCATTGACCTCATACCAGGTGCTCCGTTACCTGCCGGCAGACTCTTTAACCTGTCTAAGAAAGAACGTGAAGCAATGGAGAAATACGTCAATGAGTCTCTCCAAGCAGGGCTTATCCGACCTTCCACATCACCGGTTGGTGCAGGTTTCTATTTGTCGAAAAGAAAGATAAATCTCTGCATCCTTGCATCGATTACAGAGCCCTGAATGATATCACCGTAAAGAATAAGTATTCTCTCCCTCTTATTTCTTCCGCTTTCGAGCCGGTACAAAATGCAAGTTTTTCCACCAAGCTAGATCTCCGCAACGCTTACCGATTCGGATAAGAAAAGGAGACGAGTGGAAGATTGCGTTCAAAACCCACATTGGGCATTTTGAATATTTAGTTATGCCATTTGGTCTCTCCAACGCCCCCGCAGTTTTTCATGCTCTTATAAATGATGTCCTACGGGACTTTTTGAACATCTTTGTTTTCGTCTACCTCGACGACATCCTAATTTATTCCCGGAATCTTCAGGAGCACAAAAATCATGTCCGACAGGTTTTAACCAGGTTATTGGAAAACAGCCTATTTGTCAAAGCCGAAAAGTGTGAATTTCACAAATCCTCTGTCACTTTTCTAGGCTACGTCCTTGAAGCTGGACGCATGAGGGCTGACCCAGCAAAAATTCGAGCAGTGGAGGAGTGGCCTACCCCGGGGACAAGAAAGCAGCTCCAACGCTTCCTGGGCTTTGCCAACTTTTACAGGCGTTTCATCCAAGGTCTCAGTGTCGTTGCTGCCCCTCTTACTGCTCTCACATCCACTAAATGTGCATTTTCTTGGACCCCGGAGGCCAACAATGCCATCTTGGAACTCAAGCGTCGGTTCGTCCAGGCTCCTGTACTCATTCAACCAGATCCCAACATCCAGTACATCCTTGAGGTTGACGCTTCCAACACTGGGGTTGGGGCTGTCCTCTCCCAATGCTCCAAAACGGATGGTAAGCTCCATCCATGTGCCTTCTATTCTAAACGATTTTCCCCTAAAGAAAGTCGTTACGGTGTTGGAGACAAAGAACTGTTGGCCATCAAACTCGCCCTGGAAGAGTGGAGATACTGGGTGGAGGCTACTGAACTACCGATTTTGGTCCTCACTGATCATAAAAACCTGGCATATCTCAAGAATGCTAAGCGTCTCAACTCCAGGCAGTATCGCCGGTCCTTATTTTTTTCCCGATTTAATTCTGATATCACCTACAGACCCGGTTCTAAGAACATCAAGCCTGACGCTCTGTCCCGACAGTTCTCTCCAGATTCGGACCCGGAAACCCCCGAACCCATCCTACCTTCCTCCTGCAGGGTTGGGAGTCTGTCCTGGTCCCTCGAACGTCAGATCGACGCCACCATTCTGCTCGGCCCTGATCCTGGGGGGGGGCCGCCATGTAGACGGTATGTACCATCCTCTGTCAGATCTCAAGCCATCTCTTGGGCCCATTCGTCAAGGTTCTCCTGTCATCCGGGGGTGAGCAGAACTGTGGCGGTTCTACGGCGTTATTTTTGGTGGCCTGGACTTAATAAAGATGTTAAGGACTTTGTTTCTGCCTGTCGCACCTGTAATAAAAATAAAAATGCCCATCTCTCTCCCTCTGTTCTCCTCCAGCTGCTGCCTGTTCCGGCCCGTCCCTGGTCCCATATTGCATTGGACTTCGTCACTGGTCTCCCAGTTTCTAAAGGAAAATCAGTCATCCTTACTATCATCGACCGATTTTCTCAGGCCTGTCTTTTGGTGGCGCTGTCCAAACTCCTTTCTGCTGCTCAGATGGCTAAATTACTTTTTTAGCCACGTTTTCCGACTCCATGGCATACCGTCCGAGATCACATCCGACAGAGGTCCGCAGTTCTCCTCTCAGGTCTGGAAGGAGTTCTGCCATTCCCTGGGAGCTGAACCGTGCCTTTCTTCAGGTTTCCACCCTGAAACCAACAGCCAATGTAAACGGCTTAATCAGGAAGTGGAGGATGCCCTAAGATTAGTGTGTTCCACTAATCCACATCTTTGGAGCATCTACCTACCCTGGATCGAGTATGCTCACAAGTCGCATATCTCCGCCGCTACTGGCCGTTCCCCGTTCGAGGCCTCTATTGGGTTTCAGCCGTCTCTTTTTCCCAACTCCGTTCCTGACCCTGTGTTGCCTTCAGTCCGAACTTTCATCAACACCTGCAAAAGAATCTGGTCTCAGACCAGGGCAGCACTTCAGCGTACTTCTGCCCAGAATAAGAAATACGCTGATCGCCACCGTACTGTGGCACCTTCCTACAGTCCCGGACAGATGGTTTGGTTATCAGCCAAAAACATTAACCTGAAGGCCACTCCCAAGAAACTGGCTCCTCGCTTCTTGGGTCCCTTCCCCATCCTGGCGGTTCTGAATCCTTTGGCTGTTCGCCTCAAACTCCCCTCGTCCCTTCGAGTTCATCCTGTATTTCATGTTTCCCAGATCAGACCTGTCTCACAGAGCCCGTTGTTTCCAGCTTCCCGTCCTCCACTACCCCGCATGGTTGATGGGGGTCCGGTTTACACGGTCTCTCGAATCCTCGAGGTCCGTCGTAGAGGCAGGGGCCACCAATATCTCGTGGACTGGGAAGGCTACAGACCAGAGGAACGTTCCTGGGTTCCTCGATCCTTCATCGTTGACACCTCCCTCATTGATGACTTCGAGAGGAGTTCTGGTCGGCCGCCAGGAGGCGTCCGTTGAGGGGGAGGCAGTGTCAGGATCCAGCAGAGGGGGCTGTTTCTCCACCTTTCCCTACAGGTGGTGAGAGCTACCAGACACACCTGAACCTGATGATTTCATCATCCCTAGCAGTATATAGGAGGAGCGTCTCCACTAGACGGGCGTCAGAGGATTCCATTTCTGGAAGTGTTCCCTCGCTGAGCCTCTGTGGTTCTGGATTGCCTGATCGTCTCCCCGTGTCACTCGGAGCTCCAGTCACCCGGCAATCAGCCTGGACGTCCGTCTCCCTTGGGGTTCGTGGCCGCTCCTCCTCCTGTTTTGCAAACTGCTCAGCCCAGCTCTCAGCCCTCTGTAAAGAGAACCATACCGTCACCACAGGTTCCCAAACCGCTGCTGGTTCTGAAACTGACTTTCCTCTCCCATCACAAATTCAATACAACTTCTCTTCATCTCCGCCGATTTCCTGACCCATCCGGTTCCTCGGTTTCCACCTGGAAACAAAGATAATAAATTGTATTATAAATCTTATCCTGCTTCTGGAGCGTGGTTGTGTTCCGCTCAAGAGTCTCACCTGTTGAACCATGACAGAGGGCACTCAAAGCTTTTAGTGAGACCTGACTTCTGGTAACATAGATTTGGATCAGGGTTTTGTTTCTGCTCAAAAAATAATGGGTAATCCCCCCAGTGCATTATGAGTAAATCAGAGTAGAATAAAAAAATTATTTTTTTGGGGGGGGGGCTAGTGTGCATACGATGTAGACGTACAGAGTTTGTGCTCTCCACCTCAACTTATGCAAAATTACTGAACATCACGATAAAACGCTTCAAGAGCTGATATTTTTTGCTCGCTCGCCCATCTCATCCGTTGAAATTCGCTAATTTGGAAATGTCGCGGCAGAGAAACCCCCCTGGGAAGCCCAAGCCCAATGAGCCCTCTGCTAAAACTCCGGCTACCACTTCAGATATCACATCTACAGACAAAACCCGCATATACGAGATGTGCAAGGAAATATGTAAGGAAATGTCAAAGACGATTCTGGGGAGACGCGATGAACGCTTTGATGCCTTTGACACCAAGTTTCAGTCTGTAATCTCGGTGCAAACTGACCTGCAAAACGGCATGGTCAGTCAAGAGCAAACAACCAGTGCACTTGAAGAACGTGTAGAAGTGCTTGAAGCCAAGTGTGAAGATTTAACAAAATATGCCAGCCAGCTTCAAACTAAACTACTGGATTTGGAAGCACAGTCCCGCAGACAAAACATCAAAATTGTTGGTATAGAAGAAGACTCAGAAGAAGGAAAACCAACTGATTTTGTTTCCAACCTTATACCTGAACTGCTGGGCAAACAGCACTTTCCGCACCCAGTGAAAGTGGACCGTGCACATCGCTCTCTGCAACCCAAATCAGCGGTGGGTGGCAAGCCGCGCACCATCATGGCTCGCATTCATCATTTTCAGGTGAAGGAGCAGATCCTACGCCTCGGCAGGACGCTATCAATGGAGTACAAGGGAAACAAAGTTTTGATCTTCCCTGATTATACTAACGAAGTGATGAAACAGCGCCTTGTCTTCCGAGACGTGATGAAAGCTCTGAGAGACGGGGGAGTTAAACATCACCTGCGATACCCTTCCAGGCTCCATGTGTACTGGGATGAGAGGAATACTCTAATCTTTTTCAATGATTCAGCGGCAGCTGAAGCGTCTCGTTCACCGAGGGAACGTAAGCGTTTTGGCAGAGGGTTAAATAATGTGATGGCCATTTTTACTTTTTTTTTAAGGTGAGCATGTTTGTTCGTCCGTGCTAAACTTATTGACACGCAGTTCAGAAAAGTGATCAACAAGTGTCAACATTTGTTGATCACTTTTCTGAACTGCGTGTCAATAAGTGACTGTCCAGACACATAACAAGTACTGATACACCATAGCGCAGGATAATTCTCTTTGAAGGTGTATTTTACCAGGTTATATCAGGTTTTATCAGGTTCGGGAGACGCGGAAGTGAGGGGGAGTGGTTATGGTACTGTGTTATTGTTCTTGTTTGGCTCAGATACACATGTTTTACTCATTCGAATTCGATATTACAACAGCAATTGTATTTTTTCACATTTTTTCAAAATGACTTAAGTACAAGGTAAAATGCATGTAGGAGGCAGAGTTTTACAACTGATTTCGTGGAACGTGAAAGGGCTTGGTAGTGCAGTCAAAAGGGGAAAGGTTTTTAAACACATGACATCTCCTATATCTTTGCGGATATAATTTTCCTACAAGAGACCCATATCAAAACAGCTATGCAACATAGGTTGAAATGTAATTGGGTATCTCAAATATATCAATCAACATTTACCTCGCATGCCCGTGGTGTGGCAATATTGTTTTGCAAAAATATCCCTTTTCAAGTAACTTCTGTTAACAGTGACCCTCTTGGTAGATATTTATTGGTCTCTGGTACTATAAACTCGTTCTCATTAACCCTGCTTAATATATATGGTCCGAACACTGACGAGCCCAAATTGTTCAGAAAGGTTTTTGATCTACTTCCACACGATAGTGACTCGAATATAATAACAGCCGGGGATTGTAACTGCTATCTAGATCCTTTTTTAGATAGATTATCTACACAACCAGCACCTGAAATTGCATCAATAAAGCTTCTCAACAACCTTTTGAAAACTAGGAATCTAGTATAAATCTGGAGGATTCAGCATCCTACGAACAAAGAGTACTCATTCTACTCAAATGTTCATAAATCCTACAGTAGGATTTATTATTTTTTGACTAGCTCTAACCTTATTTCTCAAACCACCAATTCCAAATACCATAATATTTTGATCTCTGACCACAGCCCTTTAGCAATATCATTAAATACTTCCCTCCCAAAACAGACTTATTCTTGGCGTTTCAACCCAAATCTTCTAAGTGATGACAACTTTGTTAAGAATATAACCTCTAAATTGAAAGATTTTATAGAACTAAATGATAATGGTGAAGGGGCTGCACGGTGGTGCAGTGGTTAGCACTGTTGCCTTGCAGCAAGAAGGTTGTGGGTTCATATCCCGGCCCAGGGTCTTTCTGCATGGAGTTTGCATGTTCTCCCCGTGTATGCGTGGGTTCTCTCCGGGTACTCCGACTTCCTCACACAGTCCAAAAACATGCATGATAGGTGAATTGATCACTCTAAATTGTCCCTAGGAATGAATGTGAGTGTGAATGGTTGTCTGTCTCTCTGTGTTGGCCCTGCAACAGACTGGCGTCCTGTTCAGAGTGTACCCTGCCTAACGCCTGATAATTGCTGGGATAGGCTCCAGCTGCCCCGTGACCCTGAATTGGATAAGCGGTTAAGAAGATGGATGGATGGATGGATGGGCTGCACGGTGGTGCACTGTTGCCTTGCAGCAAGAAGGTTGTGGGTTCATATCCCGGCCCAGGGCCTTTCTGCATGGAGTTTGCATGTTCTCCCCATGCATGCGTGGGTTCCCTCCGGGTACTCCGGCTTCCTCCCACAGTCCAAAAACATGAATGTCAGGTTAATTGATGTCACCAAATTGTCCTTAGGTGTGAGTGTGTGCATGGTTGTTTGTCCTGTTTGTCCTGCCCTGTGATGGACTGGCGACCTGTGCAGGGTGTACCCCGCCTCTCGCCCGTTGACAGCTGGAGATAGACACCAGCACCCCCGTGACCCATTAAGGATTAAGCGGTAAAGAAAATGGATGGATGGATGGATAATGGTGAAGTGTCTAACTTGACCCTATGGGAAACACTAAAAGTCGTCTTGCGTGGCGATATAATCTCCTACGCCTCAGCGATTAAAAAAGAGAGAGAGATGAGGCTGCTTGAAATTAACAACACTCTTCCTAGCTTGGAAAGAATTTACCAAAATTCTAAATCATCGGACCACTATAAAAAGATATGGAAGGTCAAATATGAATACAATGATATTATGAGTGGCCAAGTTAAGAATTTTCTTTTGAAATTAAGGCAGAAACACATTGAGCTTTGGGATAAACCTGGTAAACTATTATCACAATAGCTTAAAGGTGCCCAGGTTTCAAGAGCAATTTGTCGTGTTAAGTCTAGAACAGGTATTCTCCTAACCAATTCAGCTGACATAAACCATCGTTTCAGGGAATTCTATTCTGATCTTTACTCTTCTAAACTCGATGTTTCACAATCTAATCCTAATGATTTCTTTGACTTCATATCATTGCCCAAATTGGGTGATGCTGCTAAAAAATGTCTTGATTCAGACTTTACACTACAGGAAGTCATTAATGCCATAAAGTCATTTCCATCAGGCAAAGCTGCTGGGCCCGATGGTTACTGCCCAGAATTCTATAAGAGATTTTGTGAAATTCTTGCACCAATTTTGCTCAGAATGATGCACAATTCTAAAAATAACGGAAAACTGCCAAAAACTCTTTGGGGCAGAGACGAAGCCGACCCTGCAAGCTTTAGACCAATTGCGCTTAAAATTTTTGACCGCAAAGTAATAACCAAAATCTTGGCTTCTAGATTGAACAAATATTTGGCTACTATCATCCAACTGCACCAGACAGAGTTTATTCCCGGCAGATTCTCCTTTTCTAATGTCAGGCAGCTGCTCAATACTATTTACTCTGATTTTAGTGGTACTAAAGGAGCTGCTATTCTGTCTCTTGACACACATAAAGCTTTTGATCAGATCAAGTGGCCCTAAATGTTTGAGTTGCTACGCAGGTTTGGATTCGGGGAAACTTTTATCTCTTGGGTGAAATTGATATATGCTGAACCGTGCTGCTCTGTTCTGACTAATTGTGATCGATCAGCCCCTTTTTTATTGCAACGCTCGGTTCGGCAAGGCTGTCCATTGTCCCCGGCGCTCTTTGCTATTGCACTAAAGCCTCTTGCTGTAACAATAAAAGAGCACCCGCAGGTGAAGGGGCTTCATGTTAGAGGTGTGGAAACGGTTATCAGTTTATATGCTGACAACGTAATATTGTATTTATACAATTCTGAAAAGTCAGTTCCCCCTTTTCTCGTGTTAATCGAATATATTGGTAAAATATGAGGGTACACCATTAGCTAGTTTAAAAGTGAGTTTGTGCCTCTTTCCAGTATTTATTCACCAGGTTTCCTGCAAAGTATTCCATTAAAAATATTGAATGATCATTTCACATACCTTGGTTTAACTATACCTAAAGGTCCAAAACTAATATTCAAATTGAACTTCACAAAATTTTTGACAAAATGAAAACAAAATATTGAATGTTGGAAAATTCTTCCCTTATCAATGATTGGACGCAGAAACTCAATTATAATGATCTCCCTTCCCCAATTTTTATACTTATGTCAAAATCTCCCCATTAATCTCACCGCAGCCTTTTTTAAAGAATTAGATCAATTATTCTGTCTTATATTTGGAATGGCAAAAATGCCAGAATTTCAAAGGCACATTTACAGAAGTCTAGATCAGAGGGAGGGTTGGACTTACCTGTATTTAAACACTATTACTGGGCTGCCAATATCAGGGCATTAATATTCTGGCAGCAGAGATCACTGGATAATCAGACGCTTACAACCCCTTTGTGGCTTAAGATGGAGGCCAACTTGGTAAATAAGTCTTCATTGTCAGCTATGTTATTTTCCAAGTTCGAAAAGCCAGAGTCCTCTAAGAATTTAAGCTTTGTGGTAAAACAGTCAGTAAAAATTTTAAACCAGGTTAGGTGTTTTCTAAAACTACCAAATACATCAGTATATACACCTATATGTTTTAACCATTGCTTTCTGCCTCCCTGGCATGACATATCTTACCATGACTGGAGAAGGAAGGGCTTGGTCTCAGTTAATAATCTGTACATTAACGGTAAATTTGCATCATTCAATCAACTGAAAGAAAATTATAATCTCTGTAATTCGATTTTGTTTCGGTATCTGCAGGTTAGGCATTACACACAATCAAAAATTGTAGATTTTCAAAATCTACCCCTGGAGCATGAAATTTATGATATTTGCACGAGCTCTCCTTTCTCCAAAAATCTTATTTTGAGAGTTGTACGTCTGTTTGACGATTGTATTGCTGCGCACACTGTGAAAACTAGGGATACTTGGAAAGAAGAGTTAGGTGTGGAACTATCTGAATCCATGTGGAGCACCGGTTTGTCTAATATTCGTTCCTGCTCTATAAACAGCAGACACCTATTAATTCAGTTTAAGATTGTCCATCGCTTACATTATTCCAAAGTCAGATTACATAGAATATATCCATCCGTCTCTCCAGTGTGTGACAGGTGTAGTGTGTCAGAGAGTACACTGTCCCCTGCTTTTTGGGCCTGCCCTTCATTGGCAAACTTTTGGTCTAAAATATTTGACTGGTATTCCAAAGCAGATCAGAGGCCCCTTCAGCCTGAGCCTGGACTTGCTATTTTTGGCTACTCACAAACAACAAGGACAATTCCAACTATAATGCGGCAACCATTGGAACTGGGGTTTGATAGTTGCCAAGAGACTGATATTGAGGGAATGGAAGTCTCCCACTCCTCCTTCCTGTCAGATATGGATTACTGATATGCTATCCATGATACAAATGGAGAAACTCCGCACCAGTCAAATGATACATTTTTCCGTTCTTGGAACCCTTTCTTAACTCATTTTGAAAAAGCTAAAATACAGTAAACTAACTGTGTTCCTGTATTAACAACCTTTCCTCCTACCGCTGTACTAAATATGACTGTAAACAACTGATAATAGCTGCATCTGAGCCCTGTTTGCCTGTTTGTTTGTTTGTTTTATTTGGAAATGTAAATAAAATATATAAAAAAATAATTTTTTTGCACATTTGGTTCAGATGTATGGTTTCTCTTAAAAGTTATTAATGATAAGAGGATAAAAATTCGCAAGGGATTATGGGTAAAAATAATTCAAAACATAAATACGGGGTGGATTCTCTACCTTTCTGACTATCGGTTTTGTTATAGTCGTATGATGTCCTATTGCATTATGGGTAATGGGAATCGGGAAGTAAAAGTTATTTAAGTCACGGTTTTGGTAAAAGATTGTGGTTTCTTTTTAAGAAATTCGGAGTTCAAGATTGTCATATCAAGAGACATATCTTCAGATTCCCTCACCTACACCGTAAACCCAGATTTAGTAAAGTTGATTGTTCTCTTTATTTCAACATTTCTTTTTACATTGAGGTATATTAGGCGTGATCTGTAGTCTCATGTTTCTTCTCTGCTTAACAGAAAACACGTTCAATTCATGTAATCCGTATCTCTGTCTGTTAACAACGAGGGTCAGTCATTTCAGGTCCTAAAACTTTTTAAATGTTAGTTTAATCACAAATGACCGGTGTTGGGCAAGTTACAAAGAAATTGTAATATATTTCACATTACTATATTTTAAATATCTAACACGACTTCTAACCACCGTAACTTAGCAATGTACATTTACATAAGTGTCACACCACAAATACTGTATTTTTAACACAATTTTATTAAAATTAAGTCTCAAGTTCCTATGTAAGCCTTCTATTTCATGGTAATGTTTGTTAAATCTAATCAAAAGAAGGTGCTGAAAGTGCTCATCACAAAGATGGTTGACAAAGATGAGACTCCGCTGTCTGAAGTCTTACAACACATGGTTAGGAAAACAGTGTGAATAATGCCGCTTTTCCTCAGCCGTCCTGATTCTCGGATGTTTTAGTCTTGAGCTTAGTCTTCTATGGTATCCAACTTGATTTGGTCTGTTGCATTAGATGGCCAAAAAAACCATTTAAAATGCATTTGTAACTTGAGTTACTGAAATTATAACTAGTAATAGCCTATATTGCTGTATATTTTGCAAGTAATGCATTACATTACTCAGTTACTGAAAAAAGTAATAGATTCCTGTAACTCATTAGTTTTGTAATGCATTACTCCCAACACTGCAAATGACATAGGCATTGTGACTAAGACGCACTCTAAAAAGTAAAAATGACATTTACTGAAATTTCTACGGTGCAACACTTAAAAATAATGAGTAAATGTAAAACCAGACAAATGGTTTAAATAATTTATCGCTCCAGTAATACAAGCTAAGATGGAATAAGTTGCCACGAATAATTAAAGCTGTTACAGTAACATACAAAAGTGCGTAGTACTATTTAAATTGAAAGCTAAAACAACATTAAGCTACAGATGAAACTGCCTTTTAGTTTAGTTAAGTAGATAATCTTGATATGCTAGGCACGTATAACTTAGAGTAAGACTTTTCCTTTTTTTTTGAATAATGGTTCCATTTACTTAATATTTTAAACTGTACTTAAGTAAAAATTTAAAAGGAAGTACTAATTTTACTGCTTTTTAATGCTAATTTTTTTTATATCTAGAAGCCAGAAAGGCTTTACTTTTTTTACTTTTTGATTAACTTTACTGGAGAGAAAAGTCACTCTCCTCACATCCTCGTACTGCACAGTCATGAAGGAGCAGATTTCTTTTTCTTTTGTGTAGCTCCTACATTCGGAAACAGGACAAAAACATGATTGAATCTTTGTATTTCAAGATAGTGATTAGTACGAATACAAGTCTATCAGTTATCTTCAGGTTTTTAAAGAATGAAATTTCACAGCAAAAGTATATCAGGTTCAACTTGAACTCGTGTAAAATTACTTTCAGAGACTAAACTATTCTTTCTCCATACGGTAAATGTTTTATCGCTTTGTCTACAATTAGTGTATTTAATATCTAGCATCACTGTAACTATTGAAGTCTCGCTGGCGGGCGATATGCACAGCCCCCACCTTTCATCCCTAACTCATGGGTTCACAGACACCTCAAAGGGGGGGTTTACTTAACACTCTCAGACCATACCTAAAAACATTTTTGAAGAAGTCGGTTTGAATAACAAAGTTTCACATGTTTCAGATTTTAGGTCTTTCACATAAAGAAGGTACACTGTTAACCCAAATGTTCATTCAACTTAAAAATGTTAAGTTCAAATTACTTAAATTTGCCAATTTGTGAACATTCTGATTATGCTAAACTTTTTCATATCTTTTTTATTGTACTTGTGTGTTAAGTCCAATAAATAGCTTCTACTGAAACAAATTGAGTTCGCATGCACAGAAATTATATTATATCATATATTTTGTTAGTTTTCAATCTTATATCACCTGAAGGACCCATCAAAATTGTATTAAAGAGTAAAGTTGCAGTCCGGTTTAATGCATAAAAAGAACAAATAATGATCAACTGGCTTTAAAAAAAAAAAAATTTTATACGTCTTAGGTGTTGCTACAGTGCAGCTTATTATGAGCCTGAGACAGGAGTTCTACGAGGTCCTTGACCACCAAAGTCCCAGACTGGCTTATGGAAATCTTTAAGGCAAAGAATGGTTTAGCAGGGCAGATGTTGGCTGACCAGATGCAACAAACAAAGGTTAGTTGATTTTAATTTCTATATTTATATCTAAGAATGCAGTCAGTTAATTTATCGAGGTTGAAAAATCCCATATTGTATAAGAATGTACCGGAAATGTGAGGTATGCTGTTTGTACATGCTTTTCTGATCTTTATTTACACTAATTTCAATAGTTACATTTTGTTAAAATATTTTCTAACATTAATCCCTTACCACCCTTACATTACATTACATTACCTGATTTTGTCAGTGGATTTGTAAATGAATCATGTAAATAGCTTTCTGTAAAAATAATGTGAAGCACTGGGTGTTTTCCATTACATAATGATTGTGTTTTTTTTATTACTTTGTACATACATAGTGTTCAGGATGACACGGACCCTGTTTTCATTGTGTGATCTCCTGTCTCCTTCCATTGGGCTTTAAATGTGATGGAGTTCAGATTCCTTCCTGTCATTCCTGGAGATGATCTACCCACCCTTTTCAAGAACTGCATTGTGAGGGACTTTTATTCTTTTTTACCTCCTCTCACTTCTCCTTCCATTCCTTAGTTCCACCTGTTTAACATCTTCCTTATTTTCCTGCAACTTTACTTCTATTTTCTCTACTTCCCTCTATAGCTTCCCTCCTCTCTACCTACCATCCATATTATTTTTAAGTTTTTTTTATGTCTCCGTTTACTTTTTAACTATTATTGTCATTGATTATTAAATGTGATGTTCTGCAGCGTTCACTGCCCTAGCCAGTGGTTGGACACTGAACAGCTGTGTCATGTCTTTCAGAAAACTGATAGTGAGGAAAGTTTGAACAGCAATCCTCCGATGTGGCTCCTCTGCCATCAGCAGGAAAACATTTCTCCATGCATGCAGTCCCTTCACCATAATACAACCTTAGAGCGAATCATCTAGGGAGGAAATGTTGTGATGGATGTTGAGAACCTGCCCCAGGCCATATACATTGCCTTTGGACTTCTAAGCACTTCATCTCAACTATCCAAAGTACATGCACACTTGTGATTTTGTTCATCAGGTACTTTTGAACATGGGTAAGACAGATCTAAAGGAAGGGGGAGAGTGTGGTTGTAGATTAATTTGTAAATTCAAAGATTCCAAAGTTAAGATTGGCTGAGTTTATCCACAAAATTTCAGACAGTTCGGTATTGTAAATTATCGATTTTTGTTCTTGAAAGATATATATTCAATATAAATCTGATTTTTAAGAATTACAAAAGTTAAGCTTGGTGAGTTAGAATATAGAGTGAATTTCATTTAGTAATGCTTACTTAACAAGATGAGTTAATTAAATGGCTGGTCAATTGTTTAAAAAAAATATTTTTAGTTATTGCAACTGTTTTAGTACATTCAACTTAAATTTTCAAATCAAATCCCATAGGGGCTCACATACATTGAACGTACTTCACTGAGTACTGTCCTGGCCAATGGCAGCTTTGTATCCAAGTATCGAAAGTACTTTTGTGCTTTTATTTTTCATAATTTTCCATACATTTTCTTTTAGTGATTCTCTGTTTTAATTTTCACACTTTGTCATGTGTTTGGTTTCCTTACCGCTGAATCGTGTAAAGCACCATGAACTGCCTTGTGTTGAAAGTGTGCTATATAAATAAAATTACCTTGCCTACCAGTTGTAACTTTAGCTTTAAAATTTAATTTGGAAACAAGACCTCAACTTTTCTTTTCTTTTTTTTTTTTTTTTTTTTATACTATTTGTCTTTTTTGAAAGAAGATTTTACATTTTTTAATCCATCTAAGGTGCCATCTATTAACGACAAAGTAGAGAGAGTTAACGATTTATAATGAACACCTGAATCCAGTCCCCTCTCCATACAACCCTTGAACTAACCCATTACAGGCCCCTAAACGAAGATCAACACACAGACCCATGCATACCAACAAACTTTCATCAGTACGGACTCACAAAAAAAAAAAAATAAATAAAAAAGGGAGAAAAGGGGGGGGGGGATTCAAACCCCCAGATCAGGGGACAGGTTGAGAGAGTTAATCAGCCCCAGAAAAGGGTTCCATGTTTTAAGAAATACTGTGGTGTTGCCTTTCAAGGAGAATCTGAGTTTCTCCAACCTCAGATTATCAAGCACTTCTTTAATCCAGCGATCATGTGTGGGGGGGCGCGTAAGCTTCCAGTTGAGCAGAATCAACCTTCGGGCTAGCAATGATGTAAATGCCAAGACTCGCTCCAGCGCAGCAGGGAGGTCAGTGTCTGGAGAAATGCCAAAGATGGCTGATAAAGAGTTGGGAGGGATAGTGTGTTCGTAGGCTCTACTCAATGTGTCAAAGAAGTTAACCCAAAAAGTCGTCAGTTTAGGGCAGGACCAAAACATATGTCAATGATTGGCAGGGGATTGGTTACACCTGTTACAGGCGTCCCGGACATTAGGATATATTTTAGATAGTTTTGCATTTGTGTAATGAACTCTGTGGAGGATCTTACACTGGGTTAGAGCATGACGGGCACATATAGAAGAAGAATGAACCATAGTCTGAGCATGGCCCCACTGTTCGTCCGTGATAGTCATGTTCAGGTCGCTCTCCCACGCGGCTTTGGAGAAGGCACCAGGGTTTGCAGGGGCCGAACCCAGTGATTCGTACAATACAGAAATGCATTTTTTTTCTATTGGGGTCTGTCGCCAGGAGGGAGTCAGTCGGGGTTTCGGGGGGGCGATTTGGGAAATGGGGAAATGTTTTCTTCACGAAGTCTCTGATCTGGAAGAAGCGGAAGAGGTGTGACTTTGGCAAGTTACAAAGAGATGAGAGTTCTGTGAAAGATGTAAATATGCCGTCCTTATATAGTTCCTTAACACTAATAATACCGTTGCTATGCCAGGCTCTGAATGCCAAATCCGACCTTGAGGGGGTAAAGACATGATTTTGGAAGAGTGGTGTCAGGATAGAAGGACCCTGCAAGCCCAAGCACCGCCTAATCTGACTCCAGATCTTGAGTGAGAGGGACACAATCGGGCACGTGCCTGCAGGGCCAGAAGGTAAAGGGAGTTGGGAGCATAAGACCGACCGCAACGGGAAGTGTGCACTTGATCGCTCTAAATGCACCCAAGCAGGAGGTGAGGTGTCCTCACTCATCCAGTACAAAAGTTTTTGTATGTTAGCTGCCCAATAATATCGTCTGAAATTGGGGAGGGCCAGGCCCCCCTCAGATTTAGGGGACTGTAAGATCGTTTTACGGATCCTGGCTGGCTTGCCGCCCCAAAGGAATTTAGATATCATTGTATCCAGTTTGTCAAAAAAAGATTTGGACACGAGTACAGGGATGTGCTGGAACAAATAAAGGAATTTGGGGAGGATAACCATCTTAATCAAATTTGCCCGGCCTACGAGAGAGAGTGGAAGGGCTGACCATCGGTCGAAGTCGCTTACAGATTTGGCGACCAGAGGTACAAAGTTTTTGCTGAACAAGTCGGACACAGTTGTTGTGATATAAACCCCCAAATAGTTAAATCCGTCGTTACTCCATTTAAATGCCGATAGCGAACGTGGGAGCTGCTTAGCCAGAGAGTTTATCGCCAAAAGCTCAGATTTCTGGTAGTTGAGCTTATATCCAGAGAATGTACTGAACCGTTCCAAAACTTCCAAAATAACAGGGAGTGAGGTGACAGGGTTAGAGATATACAGGAGTAGGTCATCCGCGTATAGTGAAACTTTATGAGTTACATCAAATCGTGTGATGCCCTTGAAGCCTTCCTCCGCACGGAGCCAAGTGGCCAGAGGTTCTATAGCTATGGCGAATAAAAGTGGAGACAGGGGACAGCCCTGTCTGGTGCCTCTCAGAAGTGGGAAAGGAGGTGAAAGTACATCATTAGTTTGGACCGATGCCGTCGGGGATGAGTATAATAATCTGACCCATCGAATAAACCTCCCGCCCAGACCGAACCTCTCCATTGCCTTGTATAGATATCCCCACTCAACCCTATCGAATGCCTTTTCGGCATCGAGGGACACCACCATCTCCGGGGTACTATTATTTGATGAATGAATGATGTCGAGTAGCCGTCTAGTGTTATGGAAGGACTGTCGGCCCGGCATAAATCCTGTCTGATCTAGCGAGATGATAGAGGGCATTAACCGTTGGAGACGGAGTGCAAGAACCTTTGCGAGAATTTTGAGGTCTACATTGAGAAGTGAGATTGGCCTGTAGTTGCCACAAAGCAGGAGATCTTTCCCTTTCTTAGGGATTAAGGAGATGGTGGCTTTAGATAGGGTATCCGGAAGGCAACGCTGATGAAAAGCCTCATTATACATGTTTTTCAAGGCTGGTGCGAGAGAAGCGGAAAAAGTTTTGTAGTATTCTGCAGTGAAGCCATCCTGCCCTGGGGATTTACCGTTCTGTAGGGAATTAATGGCTTCCTGAACCTCAGCGGTGGTTATAAGGGCACCTAAGTTGTTCGCTGATTCTGCGTCTATTTGAGGAAAAATCAAGTTGTTAGGTATCTCGTCTGCAATGGGGGGGCAGCTAGAGGTATATAGGTCAGTGTAAAATTCAGTAAAAATTTTATTAATGGTAACAGGGTCAGTGTGCAATTCGCCTGAGCTGGCTCTAATGGCAGGGATGAGCCGCGAGGTCGCCTCAGCTCTGGCCTGGTGAGCCAGAAGCCTCCCCGCTCTATCCCCTGACTCAAAGAAACGCTGTCTGGATTTGAGCAAGCGGAGTCTGGCTTTGTTGTCAGATAGAAGATCAAACTCTGTCTGGAGTCTGAGCCGCTCTCTGTAAAGGATAGGGTCTGGGTTAACCGCATACTCGTCATCAATGTTCTTAATTTTCTGTAACAGATCTAATGTTTGTGACGCTTCAACTCGTTTGGAGTTGGACACAAAGGAGATAAGCTGTCCTCTGATATAAGCCTTTGAAGCTTCCCAAAGTACACCTCTGTTTGTGTTTGGCAAGTCATTCAGCTCAAAAAAAAGACTGATCTGGGAGTGTATAAATTGCTTGTAGCGATCCTCCGATAGTAAAGAAGAATTAAATCTCCATTGTCTGAAGGGGTTAAAGTGAGTACGTAAGAGTAAGTCAAGGGAGGTAGGTGCATGGTCCGATACCGCAATACTGTGGTAGTCACTGGATTTAATCATGCAAAGCAGTCTATCGTCGAGAAGGAAAAAATCTATGCGTGTGTAGGTGTGGTCTACATGGGAGAAAAAAGAGAACGCCTTAGTCGTGGGAAAAGTATGTCTCCATGGGTCAGAAAGGCCTAGCCGTTTGACAAAATCATGTAAAATTTTGGTTGATTTGCTCACAGAATGCGGTTTGTTTGATGATCTGTCTAGTATGGGGTCTTGGACCAGATTAAAATCCCCGCCTATAATTATACGATGATTATCAATGTTTGTAAATGACGTAAATATTTTGGATATGAATGAGCAGTCATCCCAGTTGGGACCGTAAACGCTGGCCAAGATGACGGGTGTATTTTGCAATCTACCAGCGACAATGACAAAGCGACCGTTGAGGTCAGATACCACCTTACCTGGTTCAAATACGACGTTTTTGCGAATCATAATGGCAGTGCCTCTGGTCCTTTCATTAAATCTGGAATGAAAGACATGGTCAATCCAATTCCTTTTGAGTCGTGTCACTTCTCTGTTACGCAGGTGAGTCTCCTGAATAAAAAACACATCACCTTTGAGTTGTTGTAAGTGGGTCATTATTTTGTCGCTCTTAGTGGGGCCACCCACCCCCCGCACATTCCATGAAATAAATCTAGTTGTATTGTTCATGCTTGACATACCTTATTGATATTCCTTGAGAAGGCGAAGCCGGGATTGGGGGTGAGGAGGGAAAGATTGAGAGAGAGAGAAAAGAAAAGAAAAAGAAAAGAAAGAAAAAAAAGGGGGGGGGGGAGGGGGGGAGATATATATCGGGTAACAATCACACACACGCGTACACACACACACTTACAAGACTCTGGCCTGGAAAACCCCAATAACAAACAACAAACCGTATTTTCAGTGTCCATTGCACAGCGGTGTGTCTCCAACACTTCCGTATGAATTCTTGACATCCACGGCTCCCATGGGCAGCACGATAGTCCAGCGTTAAGTGTCAAAACATTACTAAAACAAACCGAAACGGCTCATCACTCGGACAGCGTCTTTCTCCAGTGTCCGCCGACACCGTTTAACAAGAATATTAACATCAACCATAAAGTCGAACTCGATATTGACAATGAAAGAAAATAGCAGAATAACTAGGTAAATAAGAATAAGTAAAGTAGGCTGCGAAAGGCTGTGGCGCGTCCATGTTCTCACAACACCACACACATACACTTACGCAGTCGTGCATGCGCATAAATAAAATTATAAGTCACCGCAACCTAACAAAGCAAAACAGAAATGAGGTCATCCACAAATTTAAACACAACATTGACCGTGAAGGAAAATAAATAAATAGGTAAAATAATAAGCTCAGTAAACGTTAAAGCAGGGTGTTTGTCGCGTCCTAGCTGTCCAGTGGTTAAACGTTGACCACATCCGAGGGATCTCAACTTACAGTAACCCTTGGAAGGGGAGTAAAGTTTACCCGTCCTCCGTGGATCCCGAGTTGCTTTGACGATGAGAGGCGATGAAGTCCTGGGCAGCTTTCGGGGAAGCGAGGTGGCGTCGCGGTCCGGTCTCGGGCCTAATGAACAGTTTAGCAGGGAAGAGGAGAGTTGGCTTAAGGCCCAGGTCATATAGCTGCTTCATCACGGACCGGTATTCAGAGCGTTGTTCTGCCACTTCGGGTGAGTAGTCTTCGAATATGTGGATCTGAGAGCTCCTGTAGTTTAGTTTGCCCCGTAAACGTCGAGCTTCACGAACAACCAACTCCCGCTCTTGAAACTTAAGGAAGCGGATGATGACGGGTCGGGCCTTGCCGCCGGGCCCCGGCTTTGAAGCAAGGGTGCGGTGGGCTCGGTCGAGATCAGGGGCAGAGTTTAATATTTGGTCGCCGAAAACTTCCATCAGAACTTGAGAGAAAAAAGCCGTAGGGTGGCCACCTTCAATGTTCTCTGGAGGACCCACTATCCTTATGTTGTTTCTTCTGGAGCGGCCTTCTAGGTCGACAAGTTTGGTCTGTAGCTTGGCTTTTGCTTCGGTTAGTGTGGCTAGTTCTACCTCCATGGTCTTCATATCCTAGCTCGTGGAATTAGCGAATGATTCCAATGACGTGAGACGTTGTTGGTGGTCGAGTAAGGTATTCTGAAATTTATCGACCCGCTCTTCGAGCTTGGAGAACGCAGTATTGAATTCCGCTTGAAACTTGGTCATAAGAGAGGCTTCGTGTTTGGCTAGCATTTCTGTTAGTGCCGGTAGCGCGATGTTTGGAGGGTCGTTCTCTCCTTTTTGGTCCCCTTTTTTCGATCTACTGGTCATTCTTTCAAGCAGCGATGCCCTATCCAGCGTACTTAAGTGATGGAGAACGTTTTTAACACTTAAGTTGGACTATAAGAAAAGTTATAAACGTAAAGGTTGGGAGCGGGGCAGAAACGTGACTTACTCCGCCATTTCCCCCATCAAGAAGTCCCCAAGACCTCAACTTTTTATCGACTATGTTATAGAAATAAATTCTGTCAGATATTTGAAAAGTACATTAGAGGAAAACTGTTTTGCTGGTCATACACACAAAAAACCTTAGAAGCGGAGAAAAGCAGATTGTGCTAACTTTACACTGCTTTAAAAAGTAATTGTTAAGGTAAAGAAACCAAGCCCTGAGCATACATAATGAAATGTGTTTTTTATTTCGCAATCATTCATTGTGTAGGTGATGCATTGTAGATATTTCAGTGTTCAAATGTATTTATTAGAATGTAGTGTGAGCTTTTCCTTTTTCCTGTACAAACTTGGAGGTAAGACAGCATCGGTACTCTTTGAAATCACAGGATATGCTACTAAAACAGGGTAGGACATTTTTGTAAGAACATTTTTTCTTGTGGAGAAAACATGTTTTTCCTTTATGGTATCTATGCCTAAACGCTGGTGCACCAAGCCCATTGCTACCCAATTTGCAAATGTTATTGTTTCTGCAGGAAAGCTATGCAGGCATGAGCCATAAAATGGTCTAGAGCAGGTTTCATAGCGCTGTTGAGAGCTGAAGGTGTGACAGAAAATTTTACTATGCTGGGACATTAAGAAAGGTTTAATTGTCATACTCAGCTCTTAGACAGCTGTTCTTATTCTAAGGTACAAACAAACCAATTGTTAACATAAACATCTCATCTTGACTTATGACAAATCTTGTTATTATCTGGTTTTACACTTATGACAGATCATGTGAATGTCTTTCTCAGCATTATACAAAGTGTCCCTTATTGTTATCTATATTCTGACTGCCCAGTGAAAATATCTCCTGATTGCATACTTCTGACTACTGATGACACATCCTGTGTTTACCTATTCGGTGTTGTTCTGTGATTGGTCTTGTGGTTATCCTATCATAACTGTATGATGTAATGATCAGACAGAAGCTGATACTTAGGGTGTGGCTGACGGTATATAAACTCATACATTTGTGCTGAAACTCCGGGGGTTCTCATCACGAGACCCTCCGTGCACGTAAAATAAACTATGTAGGAATATGGCTGACACTTTTGTTTTATTCTCTCATTCAAAGTCTCTCAACAACCAGATTTCCATGACAGAAGGTAACCAGTCCATTTGATTCTCTTATTACAAGGCTGGAATCTGAGTTTCACTTAGAAGAGGAGAGTCCTTTGCAAAAGCCAAGGTGGGATTTTGGTCCAGAGTTGTAGAAGTGGATTTATCACACGTCGTGGTGGGAATCCCAATAGCTGCTTTAAATAATGTAGTAGATCTTTGCTGAACTTCATCTTGAAATGTAAATCTCTTTTTATCTTCGGTTGATGGCGTATTCCTCCTTGACTGCGTTGTGTTTTGCTGCTACTTAAGGCGATGGAATCCTTAATCGGATTCAATGAATGATGCAGATGAGGTGATATGACAGGAGATTCTTTAAAGGCGTCTGAGGAAAGGAACGGTCTTCGGGTGACTTCCTGCTGATTTGAGTTGAAATTCCAAAGCAATTTTCTACCGAATGCAGCAAAACTAAATTCTGACTAAATGAAGGGTAAAGCAAATACTTAAAAAAAAAATCACAATATTTTAAAGATTTAAACATCTAAACTAAACGAAGGGGGAAAAAGTTATTTCAGTTCAGCGCCTGTGGCTTATTTTGGTATTAAAAGAATTTTATTAGGAGGTTACCAGCCACTACAATCGTTTGTCAACACTCCTTTGCTGATCCAGATAGATAGATAGATAGATAGATAGATAGATAGATAGATAGATAGATAGATAGATAGATAGATAGATAGATAGATAGATAGATAGATAGATAGATAGATAGATTGATTGATTGATTGATTGATTGATTCATTCCAGTAGCACAGCACCGACAAGTTACAGAACGGTCTGGTCTTTTCAAAGAACTGTTCAAAAGAAGCTGAAATCGAACTTACGACCCTCCAACTGCAAGCCAACTACTCTACCACTGAGCCACAGCCGCCCACTAATTACAACTCATTTGTCATGTGTGGACTATATTCCATAAGTTTGCACAACATCCCTCTGCTTAGACAGTGACATCACTATTTTGGATTTACCTTTAGTACAAAGTGTGCATGTGTAAAGCTACGTTGACTTATGTTATTCATATAATACCTACTTACAAATACACATCAAGAACAAAGCCGGCTACAATGAATATCTGTGCAAAACAGCTTTTACTACAAACACTTCCACACAAGAATCTTGTTATCACAAGAACATTTTGATAGAAAATCACGCTATTAGGCAATTAGGACCCCTGCGCTGGGTGCGCCCCTCTCCCTTTAACTGTTCTGTCTTAGGGAGGAGCTAATTTGTGTGAATCTGTGTGAAACACGAATAGGAAAAAATAATGACAGAACGGCTCCCCCCCCCCCAGCTGCGACTTGGCTCCCATCATTCATATTTATAAGCCATTCAAAAGAATATGTTCGTTTCCGAACGTCACAACTCTTTTGTTTAAATATTTAGGCCATGTTTCTATGTTTAAACATCAGTGTTGATGGCACTCTTCTCACCTGTTGATAAATGTTGGATGTTATATGGTCTGTGATTCAGCTGAACAACTTTTGACAGCTATCACACCAAGAAGTTTCTTACTTGGGTAACTGTTTAGATTCTGTAAGTGGGGCTTTTTGTTCAAATTAAAATTAAATATCAGTAAGACACTAACTTTGTTTTAGCTTGTGCAAAAAGTTAATATTCTGCATTAGTTATACTCAACATATTTAGTTTTAGCTTGTGTAAAACAAAGTGGTATAAGGCAAAGGGTTTCGTCATGATTCAAGTGGAAAAGTCAACTAATCCGGGGTTCAGAGAGTTCACAAGGGAAAGACTGAGTTTCACCCCACTTTTTTTAGTATGAGTTCAATTCAATTCATTTTATTTATATGGCGCCATCTTAAGGCACTTTACAAGAAGAGTTATTACAATACAATGTTTAATTTAGGAATTAGAGAACCACAGAAGATTGCGTTCTGACTTCTCAGCAATCCCTCACACTGAGCAAACATGAAGCGACAGTGGAGAGGAAAAACTCCCTTTTAACAGGAAGAAACCTCCAGCAGAACCAGGCTAAGCATAAGCAGTCATCTGCCGACACCGTCTGGGGTTTGTAGAAGGCAGCAGAGACACAGAAAGAGCAACAGAACTGATGCAGAAGCAGAGGTTAGTAGCAGGACGTGGAGAACGTTCCTCCACTGGAATGCCATCTTAGTCAGGGTCGTCAACCAGGGAGGGTCAGGAGCACCTGTTGTAGGAAGAGACTAAAGGAAAACAGGTTAGCGCTTGAATTGACAGCACATCATGCAGTTGGAGAGAAGTAGGAGAGAAAGTAGGAACTGACTCTAATAATGTCCTCAAAAAGCCTAGCCTAAAGCAGCATAGCTACTAACATTAACCTGTCTCCTAACTACTAGAAGACCTGGCTACTAACACTCTCTACCTGGCTTTAATTGTATTCTGTGGACTACCTGATATCCATCCATCCATTTTCTGAACCGCTTAGTCCTCCGGGGGTCACAGGGGAGGCTGGTGCCTATCTCCAGCTGTCAACGGGCGAGAGGCGGGGTACACCCTGGACAGGTCGCCAGTCCATCACAGTAAAAGAGTGATAAAGAGTTATAGTAATCAAGCCTTGAAGTAACAAAGGCATTGACTAGTTTTTCAGCATCACTCCTGGACAAGATGGTTCTAATTTCTTCAATATTCCTAAGATGAATAAAAGGAAATCCTAGAGACTTCTTTAATGTGAGATCTAAATGACATATCTTAGTCAAAAATAAGACAGAGGTTCTTTGCTTCATTACTGGAGGCTAATTTAATGCTGTCCAGGTGAAGGGGTTGACTAAGTAGTTTCTTTTTCAGAGCTTCTGGTCCAAAGATGACAACTTGTGTTTTATCAGAATTCAGAAGCAAGAAGTGTAGAGTTATCAAAATTTTTATGTCTTCCAGACATGCCTGTAGTCTACCTAACTGATTGGATTCATCAGGATTTATGGATAGATATAGCTGTGTATCATCTGCGTAACTATGGAAATGTATCCAATGATTTTACCAATAGGAAGCATATATATAGTAAAAAGGATCGGCCCAAGCACCGAACCCTGTGGTACTCCACAAATACCCATTGAGGCCAAGGAAGATCTATTGTTTACCTGAACAAACTGAAATCTGTTGGACAAATAAGATTTAAACCAGCCTAGTGCTGTTCCTATTATACCGGCACTTTGAAGCCTTTCTATAAGAATATTGTGATTAACAGTGTCAAAGGCAGCACTATCTTGTATCTAAAGTACTTTTGCTGCTGGTTTTATCAACACTGGACAGAACAGATATCCTTCCTTCATCAAAGTGAGGCCGGAACAGGATGAACCTGTGTGCGGTGTACTAAAGAAAAATATGTAGATTTAAGCAGATTTAGGCCGTCCACACTAAGCCGGGTAATGCCTTAAACATATAATTATTTAGTCTACACCCCCCTATCGTCCACACTAACCCGGCAAAAGGAGAAAAGGTGTTTTTGGGTAAGAAAGTTACCAGCTCTTCTCGCCATGACAGTCGTTAACAAATACACCCGCAGGCCCGCTTCTGTCCTCTGCTTTTACCGACTGGTTTGATACAACCTGTTTTTATACCTTGGTAGAACAGTTTTATTATTATACTGCAAACCCCGGTGCGAGCACCAACGCGAATTTTCAGGGGGGAAGATAAGAAAAGGCCTGTCTGTGTTCTAATACCACCTGCGTTGTCAGGACCGATTTTGATGTGTTAATAACCGCCATCAGATGGTGGGAAACATCCCCTGGCACGGCCACATGGTAGATGGTAAAATGCTTATGGTGTTTTTAAGAATGCTTTAACAGCAGTAGGTGTCAACCCTTGTTTGCATTTCAACAAAGCAGGGAGCTGTTTAAGGTCTTTAAATGAACAACACCGTTTGGCATGGGAGCATCCGATGACCCCGTCATTGAGCAGAGGGCATAAAGGCTCAAGGCATTGTTTTAGAATACCATAAAAGTCGTAGGTGTCATTGTTTTAACCTCTCAGAAAGGCTGTAGCTGCGCTCTAATAGAGCAGGCTTGTTTGATGTCTTTCAATAAACCCTACCGTTTGGTCAATCAACAGAGATGGAAGTGCATCCGTTTGCGTGTTCACAGGGGCAGATGGCGAAAAAGCTTAAGGTCTTTCCGGATACCGCAACATCAGTATAGGTGTCATCAAGAAACACTGACCCTGCTTCAACAAAAGCAAGGGTTGTTTGATGTGATGAACACCACCGTTTGGTCAATCAACAGAGATGTGAGGGCATCCGTTTGCGTGTTCACCGTCTGTTTCCCCTCCGAAACTAATCAGTTGATTAATAACAGATCATTAAACTACTGTTTAAAATTTTAAGCAGAGTTTTTTTTCTAAAATAGATCGAAGCCTTTAGCCCTTTTTTTTTGAGCAATTGATTTATCCATTCATTTTGTGACTTATGTGAAAAGCATATGCTCTTGGTTTTTTCTAAACCGCCCCATTGTGATTCCCCCGTTAATCTTTCCATAGCCCTCTTTTCAGTAGGAAAGTTTCGTTTTTTTTCTACAATTTAAACATTCTGCAGAGGTGCACCTCGATGATTTTTTTCATCGTAGTTAAGTAGAAGATCATAAACACGCGTGCGGGAAGTATGCATTTCAATATAAAAGCATTACCGGAAGGTAACATACCGAAGAAACTTTAGAGTTTAGAGTCAAAGTTTTTATTTTATTTAGAATTGTTTAAATGTATTACTAGTTTAATTTAAGTTTAAGCGACGCAATTGTCAACTTTTCTCTCTTTTGACATCTATAGAAGTAGAATCTAGGACGCTGCTCCTCTGTCCATCTTTTGCATGGCCCGCTCCATCGCTTTTCTGAAGAAAAGAGGTCAGATGATTCTTGAGCTCTATTTAAAAGGGGAAAAGACTCCTCCTTTCTTCCAAAGGTTTGGCCCTGCCTCCAGCGGTAGTCATAAATCGTGTTTGACACAAAGTTTTGACCTCTGGTAACTCCAACCCACTCCCCCCTCCCACTAGGGGCAGTAAATTCTGTTTTGACACAAAGTTTTGACCCCCCGTCCTTCTCCTCCGGAAGTCATAAACTTCGGGGGTGCCGCTGCCGTGGGCCCTGACTTGACGTGCTGGGGCCTCCCACCCCTGGTGGATCGGGCCGAACGGGGTGCCTATTGGAGTCAGCAGGGGAGCTGGCTCCCTGGGGTTGGCAATGGTCACCCCAGTTATTTTCTCCCCATCCCCATGCCTCTGTCCACCTGCTCCTTCATTCTACCATTCACAAGGCCTTGGGACGTGGGCACGTCACTGGGGTGCGGGATGGAGCTTCTGTCTTCGCTACCCGGTGGCGGCCTGGGTCCCGATTTTATTGAGCAACTTAGACAAATGTTACACTTGCAACATTTACATGGAACGCACATGTAGGGACCTGGCGGTGTGGCGCATTGGCGCTGGGAGCGGGACCCCTCATGGGGGGCCCCCTATAGGGGCCCGTTGTGGGGGCCTCGCCTGTGGTGCCGGCACCCACTGTTTAAACGCATCTAGACACTGAGGGCCGGGGGGGGGGAGATGGGGGTACCCGGCAGTATTCCCATGTCCCACCCCTCTGTTTTAAGTGCACATTAGAACAACACCACATTGAGCGGGGGGAGAGAGGCTGGGGGGTCTTTCCACACCTCTGTTCGTTGGACCATCAGGGGTCGGAGCCCGGATAGAATATCAGGCTGTCTGGTCGGGGTCCTGGGCTGGTGGGCTGCTCTTGCCGGTGTGGGGGCCTTGGCGGTCTGCTTGTCCCCGTCCTGGTGGGCAAAGGGGTCTGTCTCCTGGGTGCAGGGGCAGGGTGCTCTATTGGGGCGTCTGTCCCTGGGCCTGGGAGTATGGAGTATAGTGTACGTATGGGGGGTATGAATGAGTGTATAGCGTCCTTTTTTCGTATGTCCTGTATTTGTAAGAATGTGTACGTATGAGAGTCTCTGTCTGTCTATGTCTACCTGTCAGGTTGGGTGTTTGGCTGCTCTCTGGCCTGATGCATCTTCTACCCTCCCCGTCACTCCCCGCCGGTGATGGTTACTCCTGCCCGCTGGTTGATGATGGCTCTCGATGCCTGGGGCCGGGGGTCCCGGTTGCGGCCTGGCTCGGTCCTGGTGCATGTCTGCTGGCTGGTCTGTTCACCTGGTGGGGCTGTCCGGCATTGGCTGGGCCCCTGATCTTGGCGCCCTACGTGGGGCGGGATCTGGACCCGGGAGCTGGAAGATCTGGATGTCCAGGTGCCGGCTGGGCGCGGCCTGGGGAGGGCGTACATCCGCTGTGGCTCACGCTGTAGCTCCCTGGCGTGTGGGTGTGTGGGCGGGCCGGGTTGTTGGCGATGGGTATTGGTCTGGGGTGGCGGCGGCGTGTGTTGTCCGTCGGTTGGCTGCGGGTCCCCCTTGCCTGCGGCGGCGTGGGGGACCCTTGTCGGCTGGTCCCTGGTTGGGGCCCCGCTGGGGTGCGGGATGCCCCTGGTCCCCGTGGCCTCCAGATCCTGATCCGGGCCCGCCCTGGCGTAGCCGGTTTCCGGCGGAATCCGTGGGCTCGTCACTGGGTTCTCTCGGGCCCCAGCATTGCGGCTGGTGGGTGTTCCCCTGGGGCTTCCATCTGTTCCTCTCTTGGTGGGTGATCGACCCTGCGCTGATCCGCCTGTGGCCTCTGTACTCTGTGGGACCCTGGATGCATACATCTCCTGCCTCTTCCATGTCTGTGTCGATTCCTGTAGGACGGATTGACGGTTCCTTACACCAGCTATCAATCACTTGCATGGGGAAACCTTATTCCGACCTGCATGCTCGCACACACACATAGGTGTGGGGACATTGGTGTGGACGGGCATATCTTAAGCTGAGGTTATCATCATTAGTTAGTTGTTCACAGGACCTTACCAGAAACATTTGTATTATGTTCATTAATCCATGCTTGTGTGTGGTGAATGTGTAATTCTTAGTTTATTCTACTAGATCCGAACTATTGGTTTGGTTCTGTACAGTTTGTTGTTTTGGTTTTTTATTACTGTTTCTCTGCCGTCCGGCAGAGGTGGAGGACTGGGATGTTTTCTTGTGTTCTTTGTTTGCCTCCCTGTCTTGTGTCGTCAGTTCGCGCCTCTGTTGGTCCGGTTTCTTTTCTTCACCTTCTTCCTTTCTCCCTTCTTGTCTCGGTTTAGTGTCCATGACGTCAGGAAATTGAACCCACAGTAATCACTAATAAAGATTTTTCATACATATACATCAAGTGGCGTACTACAGCGAAGCTGTAATACTCTGCTTGGGAAAGTAAAACTGTTGGGCTCGTACTGGGTACTCAGACACCAATTCTGAGTAGCATACTGCTAGACAGGACACGTAAAAAAAATAAAAATTAAAAATAAAGCCCTCCCCCTCTTTCGGGGGAGGGCTGATTTATGACCCTCCAAGGGTCATAAATCCTGCCCTGCCCTCCAAGGGTCATAAATCAGGGTCATGAATCCCAAAGTGACACATTATGCCACTATATCTCTCTCACAGACCTCTACTGCATTGGAAATGGTGCTCTGACTGCCATAAGGTATCGAGATGAAATCTTTGAACCCATTGTCAGACCCTACGCTGGTGCAGTAGGTCCTGGTTTCCTCTTAAGGCACGACAATGCCCGGCCTCATTTGGCAAGAGTATGCAGGCAGTACCTGGAGGATGAATGAATAGGAGGTCAGTCACGTGGTTATGTGACGTACGGATTTCAGTTCGAGGGCAGGAAGTAAACATAGAGAGAGTATATATCTAATGAGAAAACCGCAGCAAAGAGTCAGTATTGTACCGCTTTAGATCCGGTTTCGAAACAAAGGTACACGGATTTAATCACAAATATGTTGGACGTGAACCCTTATTTAATAAAACAGAACTAGTTTTCAACAGATTTCGCAGATTTGCTGAGAATCAAGGCTGTTGATATTACGAACTACCTGGTCCTTCAGACATCCTTCTACACAAAACAGCCGATGAAAGCGTATAAAAGTCTGGAAGCATATAACTTTTTTGTCAGCGGGTGGGTCCACAACCTCAGTACCATACGGCTCCGTGATGATTGTCGCTTGGTCTTCGCCAGGGTGAGTTTGTCTTTATATTGTTTTGTTTGTAAAGATGTTAGCAGCTATTAGGAGGCTATAATATCAACACACATCCTAACAAATACGGATTATCCCTCCCGTCTCCTCATTCCAATGGGACAACAGACTCGGAAAGATTAGACAGGACACAGCAAATAACTCCAATCTTGTCAATCAATGCCAATGCCTCACCTGGTTTTTTTTTTTGCCATGTGCTCTATTGGCATAGCGCTGCTTTGTAGAATTTGATATTTCCTTCTGACTAAACCAATGACTCTCTCAACATGTATACGCAAATTAGCTATTTTCCTAGTTTCTGCCACCTCATATGCTGACACCTGTTTTCTCCCCTTGGTGAATGCAGGTATCTGTAGTGAAGCACAGTAAAAACCCACACTATCGCCAATATTTAAACCACAGTCTGCTAAGATATTATCTCCAGGCAACAAATTTTGTAAGAGGCCACTCTCTAATGTAATCTGTTTATCACTGACTCTCCCTCCCCAGGCACAAGATATGTATGTAACATAGCCTTGGGGCTGCAACACCAATCAGAAATTTTACAGTATGGTGGTGCTTGTAGTTTGACCATGTTTGTGCTTGGGCTAATAAATTTGAGGGTCTCTCAATAAAAACTTCAAAACAATCAACTATCACTGCAACTTTATTTCCAAATGCCTGTCTGAATACCATTGGCATTGTTGCGTGAAGTACGTGTCGCTCTGGCCACTCAATTTGAAATTCTAACCTTTCATGAAGTATGTCAATTAATTTATGCCATATTCTGGAAGCGGTGGACGAGGAAATCTTGAACCTGAAAGATTAATCTTTCAGTGGGAGATTTAGTCTCAACCTCATCAAAACTAATATAAACTGTTCAAATTTAGACAACACAGACATGTGGCCACATGTGATGTAGGGCTCGCACAATTCAAAAATCTGCATTAAAACTAAAAAGTTAGGGAGCCCCGTGTAGAACTTTGTCTTGTTCTCATTTTTTTCAAAGGACTCCTGACTAAACTGTGTGTCCAATGCCTTGGCCCGAAGTTCCCCGAGCTCTGTTGTGTTCTGTCTCAGAACATCCTCCGTCTTCTCAATGTCGTCCATCGTCAGGTCTGTCTGGGATCCAGCATCTGTATAGCCTGCAGTAGGGAGCATAATGAGATAATACAGGAATATGAAGTGTGTGAATTGTTTTATAGTGATGGCAAATAATAGTGATCATTTTACAAACATGTAAGTTTTTTGGTTCAATTATATAGGGTGTCCAAAAAGTCTCTATACCATAAAAAAAATTAAAACGGTTAAAATATTTAAAAAATTGCAACTCTGCCAGGAATTTGCATCTTATATTATAGCATGTCTGATTACATTATTTTTTTCTACAGTATTGTTGCTTGATGTTTAAATACGTTTCTTTCATATTTTTTTGTTAGGAATACTTTCTACTTCTACTCCAGTCATTTTAAACTAAAAACTCTTGCTTGATCACATTTTTTTGGCTACTTTCCCAACTTTCCTCACCACGAGGTTACACATGTTAATACAAAAACTTGCCTCGATCATTTAATGTCTCATTCCCACTGATGAACTCTGATTGTGAGTTGTCAGCTGTCTGCTTCGGTTCGGAGCTCTCCACCATCTGTTTCTGTGATGTCTGTTGAGATCCAATATAGCCTCTGAACATTCCGGCAGGCTTTGTTGGTCCTCCCTCAGCTTCATCCTCTGCTCCCGTTGAAGGGATGCCTTTGATTTCGGCTTAGACGTTTGGTAACCGAGGTTGACCGTCGGAGCCCAGTCTACCGACTCAACGTCATCTAAAGAGCTAGGGCAGCCTAAAAAGTCACAGGCCGTCCATGTTAGACGACTATTATTTAATAATTATTGATAACTAAATCAGATTTTAATGACAACATTATAGTATTTAAGCACAACCACAAAACAATGTTAGCTAGCTAATATACCTTTGAAGAAGTGATCACTGCAGACACGGGCATTAGCATACTCTGCTCCTCCTGACCGCAGGCGTAGGCTTAAAATCCATTTTTTCCGACGACATTTTGTAAGCTTTTTATATTTCTCACCTCTGTGAACAACAATCTTTGGTACTCTACAAAAGCTTTTATCCTTTTCTCGGTTAGAGCGATTGGAGCAACCGTAAACAACGCAAAACATTGGCATTTTTACAGACACAGATACTTCACTTCCTGCCCTCCAACAAATTTACGCGACTGGCGATGACATCACATGAAACCCACCTATTGAAGCAATTGAATGGCCTTCACGATCCCCTGACTTAAACCCAATATAACATCTGTGGGACATTATGTTTTGGTCCACTAGGCGCCGTCAGGTTGCTCTTCAGACTGTAGAACAGCTTAGGGATGCCCTCACACAGATCTGGGAGGAAAGGCCCCAAGACACCATCCGTCGTCTCATTGGGAGCATGCCCCGACGTTGTCAAGCATGCATACAAGCTCATAGGGCCACACAAGATACTGAAAAGCATTTTGAGTTGCAGAAATTAAGTTTTTGAAAAAATGGACTAGCCTGCCACATCTTCATTTTACTCTGATTTTAGGGTGTCTACACAATTGAGCCCTCTGTAGGCTGAACACTTTTATTTCCATTAAAAGCCTTGGCATCCTTTTGTTTCTAAGACATTGCCCTGTTATTTGTATAGATATCAAACTTTATATTGAGATCTGATGTATCTAAAGTGTTTCTTTAAAGTGCTCCTTTAATTTTTGTGAGCAGTATATATATATATATATATATATAAAGCAGTAAATGAGGAGAACAAACCCTACTCTTTTCGAAATATGGTTTCACCTTATAGTTACAAAGAGAAGAGAGTAAGTTTGCTTCTGGAAGAAAGGGTTAATTCTATTTTAGAAAAAAAAAACATGGTTAAATCATGGAAAACTCATTAGAAATGTAAGCGGGTCCTCTGTACCTCCAGTGGGGTGGTCTACGGTTGGCCTCCTTCCACCCCCCTGGGCTAGGGGTTTCCCTTTAGCCCAGGGGGGTTAAAAACAGTTGTTGTTCCGAGTTCGAGTCAGTTCCTTACACACCAATCCCTGCTATTTTCAGTCCTGATTATCTGCTAACATCTCATCATTTGACCGGCTTCTCATTTCAGAATAAGGTAAGTATAAAGCCGAGTAAGTATAAAGCCCTTAATAATCAAGCTATATTCTTAATCTAATCTGATTGTTCCTAACAGAGCTGTCATTGCAACTACTGGCCTTGTTTCTCTCAGCGTTCTTCTCTTCATAGTTCTTCTCAGATGATGCTCAAAGCGACTGAGTATCCTCCATGCTCTGTCTTCTCAGACCCCCAGACGGTAGCGGCAGATGACCGCTTGTACTGAGCCAGGTTTTGCCAGAGGTTTCTTCCTGTTAAAGGGGAGTTTTTCTTCTCCACAGTCGCTTCATGCTTGCTCAGTATGAGGGATTGCTGAATGGATTGCTGTGACTGCAGGTCTGCATCATTGCGACCAGACCCCATGTCAACGGTTTCATGCAATCTGCTGGGGTTCCTTTCATAGAAAACTTTGTGAATCGGCGCTATACAGAAAGGTGAATCGAATAGCCCCGCTATCAGGTTCTGATTCACTAGTCACTCTCGCCAGATTCCTGCCAGTCCAGTATCTCACCCGAGTTCTTTTCCATTAATTCAGTCCGCATTGACACCTCAGCCGTCTGATCAGGGATCCCAAACATCTTTCAATTTTAAGCCATCGGTCTCCTTCCGTGCATTCAACCTACATCCGCAATAATCTAGAACATCTATGTCACGCCCATTCACTACTGGGCTAATCTCTCAAGACCTTTTTGGGGTTCTGACCTCAGTCCCTATAAACCATCCTATTATGTTCAGTCCCGATTATCAGCTAACGCCTCACAATTTAAGCCGCGATTCATCACCGAATCGGAAGCCCAGCTACCCGGTTCTGGTTCTGGTTCTTGAATCCCCGTCATTAGATTCTACGCCGGTCCGGCATCTGCCCCTAATTCTCCTCCGTTCATTCCATCCACATAGGTGCTGCTACCTCAGTCACCCGTTCAGGGATCTCTGACAACATTAATCCAGATTCTAGCCTGCTGGCATTCTTCAGCATATCGATCCGAAATGATCTGATCTACGCCATGTGCATTCGCTTCTCAGTGAATCACTTTGTCAATACTTTTTTGGGGGTTCTGAGCAGAATCTGTAGCATTGTTCTTGCTTGTGAATAGTTAGATCCAACCGTAGCGTTGTCCTGGCTAGTGAAAAAACAGTTTTGAAGGTGAAGGGAATCACTCAAAACATTCAGACTTCAAACACTGTAAGCTCAGACATACCTTGTTATTTTGGAAGATGTGTTGTTGACTTCAAACACTGTAAGCTCAGACACACCTTGTTATTTTGGATGATGTGTTGTTCCAGGCATCTGAACATCCTGATGTGGTTAAAATATTTACCCAACATAGACATCCTAAAAACATGAGTGTAATGTTTTTATCACAAAATGTATTCCAAGAACCGAGAACCATTAGCTTGAACAGTAACTATATGGTATTCTTTAAAAACCCAAGTGACAGATCACAGGTCAGTGTTTTAGCACGAGAGATTTTTCCTACTCAACCCAGATACTTCATGGAATTTACACGGCTTTTTAATCATCGACCTCACACCTACGTGCCCAGAACAGTTCAGACTGCGAACGTGCTTGCTTCCTGGAGAGTTGCTGGCTGTCTACCTCCCTAAAACAAAGTAAGGCATCATGTCAGCACGTTTAAAAAGAAACGCACCATTACTGAAGGCTTTATATAACTCCACTCCCAGCAAACGAAGGGAAATCTTAACACACTGTTCGCCTGACTTTCTGCAAACTTTGTGTGAAATTGCCTTAAATGTGTTAAAACGGCATATAAAACCTTCACATCGCAATATAACAAGTTGAAAAAACAAAAGAAAACCCTTAAATTACTAGTCGATAAAAAGGTTGGATTGCAATGTAAACAAAAGCAATTATTAATCCAGACTGGTGGAATATTTCCTCTCCTCATCGCTGTCATACCGATCCTGGGTGATTTGATTGCCGGTGCCATCACTAGAAGAACATGACGTTACAGGAGGCTCAAAATTTTTTTCTGTTCTCACCTCACCAGCTGAGACGTCTGACCCAGCCTGAAAGCTTATCCGCCATAAGAAAAATAGCCCAGGATGATATTGATGAAGGTCTTACCCCTTATGAAAAAATCAGAAAATATTAGGCGCTTTTTTTAAAATCCTAACTTTAGTTAAACAAGGTGAGCAAAATGACCGGCGAGTCACTCTAAATCTTCACAAGGCCTCAGAAGATTTACCTGATAAAAGACCAGTGGTAGAGGCAGAGGGGGGGGACGTGGTGATGAGTTGTTAAGAAGCGTACCTAAACGTGAGCCAAGAAGCGCTGAATACATCATGCGGAAACTGACAAAGGCTGGTTGGACACCGAGCAGAGAGTTTGTTTACAAGGGTCAGGTGATTAGTGGCTCTCACATTCTGGACATGTTAAGAACCTTGATACACCCGTTTAAAGCGGCTTACCCAACCCCTAAAGGATGGGACAAATTTATGTATACCCAGGCAGAGTTAAATGTCCCTGTATCAACCATCAATAACCTGATGGCTCGTGATCAATATTTACGGATTAAATCGGATAATGGTACCCCAAGCAAAAAAAGAAAACTGTGGTCCATGGACAGCAGGACTGAGGCTATAAAAAGACAAAGAAAACCTGTAACCCCATCTCCCCGCTGGAGCAGGGATCGTTACATGTAGCGTAGTCAGAATGTTCCCACCAAACCTCAGAAGTCGCTATGGACCTGAAAAGATCAATTGTTTCTGAAACAGTTACCAACTAAAAAAAATCTTTAACATCACTGATCTCAGAGAATCTGTAACATTATGATGGTGATTAAAATAATCTAATATTGTAACAAAGACAAAAACTTCAATGGAAACACTTCCTACTACAAATTTTGATAATTTATTGCTCAACTCTGTAGTTAAATAGTTAGCTGAACATCACAGATTTTTTATATTAAGGTGATACTCTGAATGAGCTCAAGCTGCTTCTATCTTTAAGGTTTTAATGACTTACAGGTCAGCTCATCATTTATTTCACCCTGAGCAAGATTCTGTAGCTGTCAGCATGCTAAAAAAACATCTATGAATATCATGATAAAAACACAAGACAATAATGTATTCTTGCTATCAAAGTCTTTATGCTATCAACATTAAAATCAACCAACTATTCCATCAGCTTTGGATTAAAGTTTTCTTTGCTTCGCTCTGGATCCATAAGAACGGTAAACTTCTGTAACATGCTGATGGTCTCAAATGTGTTGAATCGTCACACATAAATACATATTTAAATCATACATTGATATACTTGGTTTTACCAAAACGCATACCGGAAGCCTCCAACAGACCAAAGTTTTAAGGACACAACCAAACCTCTTCAGGTGACATCTTCATTGGTTGGTTTTTTTAAAATAATGAGATGTAAAAACAGCTTCTTGGTAAGTTCACTTTTCTCACATCTATGTTACTGTCCTGTAAACGGCTTATTGAACACCATTCCTGAGACCAGGCACACAGGATTCTGTAAAAAAAAGAGCACATGAGTTTAAATACATGCAAAATAAAGCACGTGTCCAAAACACTCCACAGGAATTAAATTGTCTGATTTTTATGATGATTAACTGATACTTATAGCTTATGAAATTAATCTTATTGTTCCAGAGGCTCCATGAGGGCTTGAAAAATAAAACATATAAATTAGCAATCTCGATGTGTATGGGCAACAAATAGCACAGCGTATATCTCTCAGCTGAGCAACAGATGTGTCTTTGATTCACCAGATCTCTGCTCCTATTCCAATGAGCCATATATCAAAGTCAACAATGACCTCTGAAATGGCTCTGTACAAAATATTAACACGTCTTCAGGTGTTCAAATACTTTTGTGCAATAATGTGAAAAATCAACCTACCTGGTGATGCCATGTTACGCCACACAACAGCCAGTTTATGTCTTCTCAACGGGCTCCTTCTAGCATGCATTTAGGATGGTCTAAGAAAAGGTATTATTACTCCAAAATACTGAATAGTAGTACTAGGGTAGGCTAAAATAATTATAAAATAATTAGAATAAAACTTACCTCAATCCCCCATGAAATAAAAAAGACGAAACGCAGGTACCCAGATAGCACACATTCGTCTGGCCGATGTCGACCTAAGGATGGACGTTGGCTCTATAATTTATAACATCTGTCAAGTATCGGCCCATGAGCAAACATCTCATCAAACATCTCTGTTGTGTCGGCTTTAAGTCGGGCCCAGATCTGCCACACAAGGTAGACCCCAGAGGAAACTTATCCTGCCAGTTGCGGTCCTAGGACGTGAATGAGTTTCAGAGTTTAAGGGAAGCCACAAATTGCCAAGAAAAGTAATTTTACTCTGTGAAAGTTAAACGTTTACGTTGAGTGATGTAAGAGTTGGTCTACAGCCAACACCAAAAGGTTAATTTCAATTGTTTTCCCTCTATTGTATGGTGTATTGGACGTTATTTGGTTGGAAAACGGTAGAAGTGTGCCGATCGGCTGTCATATTCTGAAATCTTTTTCGACATCCTATTCTGACTTTATCGGTTAAGTTGCAGTCATCATGTATTTGTTACAAACTCAATGTGGTTTCTAGCATTATAGAAAGGAGACTGAAACTGAACCTCCTTAAAACTGCAAGTCAAATTTCTCTGAATCAGATTAGTTTTTTGACCCTTCTATAAGCTTTGATAGATGAAGTGGAGAGCAAAAAATTGGAAATTTATTTTACATCTTGGGCTGTGGAAGAAAATACAACACACAGTGCACTCAATAGATTGTTGAAAATCCTCAAGTCTCATCATCCTTCACTGCCAGTTGATGCAAGAACACAACTAGGGACTGCAAAGTCAGAGTCAGTGGTAGTCGAGGAAAAGGCTGGTTGGGAATACCACTACTTTGGAATCCTGAAGTCACTGAAGACAACTTTACAAGAAAGTATGTGTAACTTGGCCAATGCTTATTGCATACAACTTCAAGCAAATGTTGATGGGTTGACAGTTTTTAAAAGTTCTTCAACACAATTATGGCCTATTCTTGGAATCATCAAGAACCTCCCCCCGCATCAGCCATTTGTTATTGGCCTTTTTTGTGGTACACAGAAGCCATCACTCAGTGATTACCTAGAAGATTTTGTTGCTGAAATCCTGGACTTGGAGAAAGGATTTGCATTCCAAAGAATCCCCATGAGGCTCGAACTGCATTCCATGGTCTGCGATGCTCCAGCCGAGCATTTTTGAAGAATGTTAAAGGCCACACTGGCTACTCAGGATGTGAGAAATGCATGCAGGAGGGAGAGTATGTGAACAACCGGGTGATATTCCCTCAAACTGATGCCCGCCTCCGCACTGACAAGGACTTCAAAGAAATGGCTGATGAAGGGCATCATCTTGGGTCCTTACCTCTGGTTGCCACGTCTTTGGGTATGGTTAGTGGGTTTCCACTGCATTACATGCATCATGTGTGCCTGGGTGTTATGAGGCGTCTCTTGTACCTGTGGCTCAAGGGTCCACTTGCTTGCAGGCTCTTAGGTGTACAAGTGAAGACCCTGTCAGATAAGATGAAAACTAGTGACATTACGTTGAGGGCCGCTGCTTTGAAGCGTGTGTCGAGTAATGGAGGGGGCGAACCCACAAAGCGCGTATCGAGGCTCGCTTCATCTGGGGGAGGAGCCAAAAACAATGACGTCCGACCTGGCTGCACCACTTGACTGCTTCAGGAAAACGGTTCGGATTTTTGTGGGAGGTTTGACAGCTTTATAAACCACTCAGGCTCTATTCAAAATGTGGGTTTGTGTAGGCGAGTTGCGCTCAGTCTGGAGTTTGGATAGAGTTTGGATAGGAGATTTTGGTTAGCATTTATTTAGTTTAGAGACAGTTTAATTAGACTTTAGATTTAGTTTAGTTTAGTTTAGCAAAAAATATTTTATAGTTTTGAGAGTATAGAGATAGATAGTTTGAGGGTTTGGAACAGTGAGGAGAGGGAGATTAGAGAGGTAGAGTTAGGATGGAGCCAGCTAGGAAGAGGAGGACTTCCCCAGTGTGGGAATATTTTGACTTGGTAAATCCTAATAAGGTAAGCTCGATCAAACATTATGTCAGAAAAGTTAGATTTGCTTAACAAGAACTGTATATGTTATTTTTTAATCTGTTCTCTATTTTACTTAAAGGTGAAGTGTTTGTTGTGCTCCAAGGAGTTGGGGTTCAATAACAACACCTCATCAATGCTTAGGCATTACCGTGCTTTCCATGAAAATAAGGAGGCAACTGGAGCTTCAACCAGCCATGGTAAGTCATTACAATATTAAGAATGGACTATCACAATGTGTTCATGTTGACTTTATTTTATTCTTTAGTTTATTGTGTAAATAAAAAAACAGGCACCAAACACTATTCTGTTTTAAGATGCCGCCAGAAAGCTAGAGCTGGATGAGGCCCTGGTGTCCTGATTGTGAAGGATACGCAGCCCTGCTCCATTGTGAATGATGTTGGATTCTGGACATTTGTGTCCAAACTAGATCCTAATTATGTTCTTCCCACAAGGCAGGTATGTATTGTTGCATGCATGTTATAAATGATTTATTTATTGTATGTTGTACTATTTAGCTGTATATTTATCACTCTCTCTTTAGGCCCTGAAGGCCATGGTGGAGGACGGATATAATTCAGCAAAGGAGAAGGCTAAGGCTCAAGTAGAAAAGGTGGCAGCTGTAAGCCTTACTTCTGACATGTGGACCTATATCAACATGGATGCCTAAATTGCTTTAACCTGCCATTTTATAGATGATAAAACCAAGCTAGGTTCAGTGCTGTTGGGTGTGTTGGCATTCACCCAATCCCACAGTGCTGAAAATATAGCTTGTGTGAAAGCTTCCCTGATGGCGGAATGGGGACTCACCAGCAAGGTGACATGCATGGTCACTTATGGTGCTCCTAATATGGTTCCCTGTGTGAAAGACCTGAAGCTTTGCCATCATATTTGTATTGCCCACATCCTGATCTGATGGTGAGGAAGGCCCTTGACCAGCACCCTGTGCTCTCTGACATTCGGGCCAGAGCAAGAAAGGTGGTTGGCTATTTTAGGAAAAGCTCCACTGCAAAGGTGAGCACTTGCCCTTTAGTCCAATTACTTATACTAGTTTTTTCTCAGTGGTGTGATATAATGACTTATTCATTTGTGTCTTTAAAAGAGAAACTTGCGCAAGTGCAGCATCGTCTGGGAATGAGCAAATTAAAGCTAATACAAGAAGTGGAGTACAGATGGAACAGCACTTATTTGATGCTACAACGTTTGGTGGAGCTAAGGGAGCCTGTAGGAGCAGCGTTAGCTGGCCTGCAGCATAACATCCCCTTTTTAACATCAAATGAGTTTACTATTGTTGTAGGGTGCATGTCTTTGTCTCCATTTTATGATGCGACACTGGAGCTATCCGCAGAGGAAAATGTGTCCGTCTCCAAAGTGATCCCCCTAATGAACATGCTGGAGCAAGCACTTCAGGAGGAAGTAAGAAACCACCTCCAGTCGCACTGGAAATGCCAGAATGGTTCATCAGACAACTCAGAGAGAAGCTTCACAATCTGCAGTCAATGAGCATCCTGTCACTTGCCACCCTCCTTGACCCCCGGTTTAAGGTGATAGGATTTTTCAGCCACACAAAAGTATCTGAAGCAATAAAGTGACTGACATGTGAGTGTTCTACTATCATCCGTTCAACACAAAGCAGAGAAGAAATCCCACAGGCTTCCACTTCTAATGAAGTGACAGGACGTAATCTACCATTTTGAAATCAATTATTCGTATTAAAACACTGAGTGACATGAAATGTGTTTTTCTTTTTAGGAAGCAAACTGTGGCATCGTTTAGACACCAGTGTCCATGAGGCCAACAAGAGTCAAAATGCAGGAGTCAAATGCCACTGTGGAGGTCCAGCGGTACCTGTCAGAGCCTAACATCAGCAGGCTGAAAACCCCCCTGGACTATTGGGGAAAGCACAGATTTATGTTTCCCAATTTGTACTGTTTGGTACTTTCAGTTTTGTGCACACCAGCATCTTCTGTCCCCTGTGAAAGGGTGTTTTCTAAGGCCGGTGAAGTTATGTCAAAAAAAAGGAATCGCTTAAATCCCAAAACTGTTGAGAAACTGCTATTTTTGAATAAAAATGAATGAAGTCTCCCCTGTTCTGTAGGCTACATTTTGTCCAAGTTACACAAGCCTATTCAGTGCCCGCTTTCAAGTTCCACAAGCACTTGTGAGAGAAAAAACATTACACAACCTGCCATGATAAATAAAACTTCAATTTTTTGAACATTTAAAGAGAGAATATATCTAAAAATGTTTTTTTCTAATTTGTAATAGTTTGTGCATAAAGTAGAAACCTTTGTTATTTTTTATCTTTGGTACTCATTCATTCCAAATTGCTGTAGCAAATTTAGTGCAACGTTTGGGATACCTGTGATAATAAGCCTGGGCAGCAGGGGGGTTTGCGTGCACATGAAGCATCATGAGCAGAACCCTTTTTTGAACTAATTGGCCAAATGTGTCATGATGCCCCATGGTGCTTCACTTTAACATCACTAATGAAAACACATGTACCTGTGGAGTTTGCAAGACGCCCAATATCCCTGAAAGAGGTAGACCGATGTAAGTCCTCTGAATTGCGTCAGTTTCTTCTTTACACGGGTCCGGTGCTCCTCAAAGGCTTCCTCCATACTGCAGTTTACCAACACTTCCTGCTAATTTCTATCGGAGTTTTCATTCTGTCCAACAAATTAATGCTTGAGAAGTACAGCTAGTATGAAAATGAGGCTCTAGTGTTGTTTGTGCAGCATGTTGTAAAGCTGTATGGTGAGATGTACATCTCTTACAATGTACACAATCTAGTACATCTTACACAAGATGCAAATGTGCATGCAAGCCTGGACTCCTTCAGTGCTTACAAATTTGAAATCTTCATTCAACATTTTAAGAAGCTTGTGAGGAAACCAAATTATCCATGCTGCCAGGTGGTGAAGAGTCTTTCAGAGGAAGTCAAAGTAAAAAAGCAGAGAGGGAAATGTTTGGGTGTGAAAAGAGAACACACATTTGGACCTCTGCCACCACTATTTCACTGTGCACAACAATTCACCCAGTACAATTCGGAACTCTTTACCCTTAAATTGGATCTGGGAAACACCCACATACACAGTCAGGGGAAGGTAGCTACAATCAGGAATATACTTGTTGAAAGGGAGGAGGTATACCTGGTGTACTCAACATTTGCCCGGCGGGAGTCCTTCTTTGATAACCCCACACCTTCATCTACACTTGGAATTTATGGCCTCTCTGTTACAACACAGCACTGCAACATTGGACTGATAAAAAACAAGGCTTTCTTAATACCCCGTGTAAGAAAATGTATTGCTGTGCCCCTCATACATATTAACTGACCCCACACCAAATAGCCCAAACCACCATCTCTGTGTCTTGTTTGTCCACCATTTCACGTGATTAATTACTTTGTCCCCCCCACACCCTCCCCCCAACGCTTATTCCTATCTGACCACCACCCCTCGATGTGCCCTTGCAGTCTTATTACCTAAAAAGTAAGTAGTCACTCAATTAAACTGCTATTTTATGACATTATGCATTCCAAAAGAGTACTACATTTACCAGATGGCACTAACTAAAATAATCTATTTTAGGTCAAGATGTACTTGTTGGTCGTCTTTGAAGAGGACGAAAGGACTGGCCCGGTAGAAAAGGAGTGGTTTTTGAGGGGGGCTTGCTTGGTGGCCCCCTTATAAGGATAAATTTAAAATCCTCAGGAGTGTAAAAAGGAGACTTGTGCCTCAACCGTCAAAGGGCTGGAAACAGTTTGCTGTACACGTGCTCTATGAATCAGGTAATTGTCCATGCAAAATATGTCTGTAGCTAATGTTAGCTACCGCTGGTACAAAGCCAGGTTAACTGCTATTTTATCAAACAAACTGTCCAGATCCAGCGGCTTGTTTGCATCTTACATATTATTATTATGCTTAATGTTGCTTGCAGAGTCAATTACAAAGATACAAAAAAGTGGGAAATGTCATGTGTGACATCAGACCTGAACACGGACAAAGAACCAGAAGAGCCACAAACTAGACAACGAAAAAAGTAAGATATAACATAGTAACATATTTAATTGTTGAATATTAAATCATCATTTGAAGTTGTGCCTGTATTATAAATTTTTGACTTGAAGTAAATGTTGGCAAAAATCTGTCTTTTATGATGAATTCTAATAATTGTAGGTTTGCATGTAGACCGGTACGATTTAGAACATCATCCCCCCTTTCGACTGAGGAAGATGACTCTCCTGCACCAAAAAAACGTAAAAGAGCCCCTTTAAAACAATTGCCAGCCCCTCCTCCCTTACCACTGGTCACACGACCCCAGAACCAAGAACCCATCAGAGCTGGTAAGGTTTACAACAGCAAAAAAGATTTTGACCTTTTGTGTTAATCACATTAAATCCTAAACAACACTTTATCAAATGTATCTGCAGTATCACAGCAGAGAATCTATTTTTTATTAATAAAAAACATAAATGATTTCCAAAACAATTTCTGTGACATAGACCTTTGATCTGTTTTCGGGGGGGTTTTCAGTGTTGCAACCTGTCAACACGAAATCCTCTCAAAGTAAGAAAAACCACTAATTTAAATAATAAGCTTCGGGGTTGGTTGATTGGTTAGTTAGTTTGTTAGTTAACTTAACCCCCTAATTTTGGAGTCTGACAATGTGTTCACTAAATTTGTTGTTTTGTTTTTAACATCCAATTCACAACAGTTAGTTGCTCAGAAAAGGTGGAGGCACAGCAACCAACTACTACTATGATGTTTTTAAAATATTTTTCTACATTTTTGGCAGTGAATTTACAGGCCAGACCCCTCCTACCAACCCTCACCCATGGCGAAAGTTATGCTCCAGTGTGGCAGTCTGTCAACACAAACTCCTCTCAAAGTAAGAAAGAAAATTTAGGCTGTGGTATATATATGAACAATAATTGACATGATCATTTATAATTATCTCTTAATGAATTTTTTTGTTTTGACAGACATTGATAAAATTCTTATTTTCAAGTCAAATCTTTGAATTTGAGGCAAGATTTGGAGACCGGACCATTGACAGAATTTCATTAAGGGCCAAATTACAGTGAATGTAAACATCCAAATTCTATGTGTTAGACCTTAACCTCCTAATGTAGGAGTCTGAAAATGTTTTCACTAAAATGAGTTGTTGTTTTTTTTAATCCAAGTCACAACAGTTAGATGGTCAGATGAGCTGGAGGCACAGCTTGATGAACATAAACTATCTACAGTAATTTATGTCTTATGCAGGGCCTGTCTTCAGTGTTTGCTTAAAAAAGGAAATGAAATTACTTTACCTTGTCTATTATTAAGTATGGTGCAATTTCTTTGTGGAGCACTTTGGGTCTCATTGATTAAATATTAGGAAATATGTGTGCACGCTACTAAAAGCTTCATGAATGGTGCGATCAAAGAGAGATCAGCGATCAAAGTCAAGGCATGGAAGGAAGTAACTTGTCATAAATATTGAGTGTTAGTGTGGCGACCTTTTATGATAAAATATATATTCTTTGCTCTTTGCAGAGCAACATAAGACTTTTCAAATTAAATGTGTTAAAGTTAAAGGGCAACTTCACATGCTACACTCACATTTCATGAATAAGATCCAATGTAGCTACATAAACTTGAGTAATGAAACTGTTCCAGTTTTTATTTTATTTGATTCTTCTAATTTTCTGTGTTGTGATCAGTTTTTAATGGAATTTTCACTATTAAACAGCTGTGGAACAAATCATCCTTGAGCAGCTAGGGAAACTTCACCTCAAGGTAGACTATCTGACCAATATTGTACAGACCCTTGTCAAATGGAGTACCACACTAACAACTGCCAATCAGTCAAATACCTTGTTCAATGAAAACTTCATTTTTAAGTTTTTAAGTTTTACTCTTTCTAATGGAAAAAAAATACCGTTTCCATATAAAATAGCTCTATATTTCACAAATTTGTAAAATAATTATAAAAAATAAAAAATGTAGATGAATGTAAATAAAATGTAAAAATTTCTCTTTTTTGAATCATCATGTTTTAATTAGTATTGGTCAAACAAACAAACTGTATCAGATGCACAAAAATGTTTTTAAAAAGTTTAAATATTTTCAACTACAGTAAATTAGTGGATTTTATTGTTTCTGCTGGGCTGCAAAAGTCCAATAAAAATTGTCAAAGTAATGTGTTCCAAATTAACACAGGCATATGTGAAAGACATGAATTTACATTGTTTGGTAAAAGTTGCTTATGTTTTGTTATTTTACTCAGATTGCAGAACTGGCCATAATTGGGGAGAAAACTGTGAATAAAACAGTGTGGCATGTATGCCAGAAATTGTTCTCCCCTGAACTGGCTACCATATTAAATTGGTGTGGGAGGCGACAGAAGACTGGGATCAAGGGTAGACCAGTCCATGAAATTCTATTAGGTAAGTATTACTACAGCTGTGTTTGAGTGGTAACCTGCCATACCGTAGTACTATGTACTTAATTGTGTAGTGCACCTATTTCTCTTTATTCCTCTTAGGGGTTTTAATGTTTTTTGTAATCAAATGAGCTGATTGATTTGTCATTCCTGCTCCTCTGCTTCCATGTTCAGCCTCACTAGCCTACTGATCACTGCTCCTGACATAGAATTCCCACAATTCCACTGCTCAAGCCATCTTGGGTTGCACAGCGCCCTCATCATTACCCTTATGTGTCTCACCTGTGATCCCTCTATTTATACCCTGTGTTCAGTGTCTTTGTGTAGTTTTGAGTTGATCATCAATTTTCTTCTTGTCTTCTATGTTAAATACTTTTGAGAATCCCTGCATTTGTGTCCACTACTGCTTCAATCCTGGCATTTCATTTCTAGTGGTTAAAAATCACTAACTCTAACACTGACCAACTTAGGTTTTGCCTGACTCTTGTTTTTTTTTTGGTTTTTACTTGCATCATCAGTTCTTAGAAATGGGGCCTTTCTCCAAACCACACAGGTGGAAGCGGCTATCCAAAACTGGCTCCTGCTGAGCAAGGATAGGGTAGAAGGGAGGAGAAGGCAGAGGCCAGGGACTTTTGAGCTATAAGTTAGTCTTTTGATTTGGTTAATGGTCTAATTTTGACTGATACTAAAATTGTTTGAATGGTTTCTTCAAGTAGAGCTGTCAGTAGTAGCAAAACAAAGACAAATATAATATTTTCTGTCTCTTGGAGGCAGGCCCAGAGACTGGTATTGTGTGCTATGGAAAAGCACATGTAACCGATTTATTGATGGCTGTTATTGTTTTAGTTTATTTCCATAACACACACAAAGACATTCTTCACACAGAGACACATACTTTCTAAGTGTGTGTTGTTTTTTTACACAGCTCCGAGTCCCTATGCTGTTCGGGCCCCTGACATCTCTTCATCACCTCCTGGAGGAGCACATTCATCAAGACATTTAAGTACAAGACTTTTAACATGTGTTTTGGCACATTGGGCAGATGCCTCGTTTTGCCCTCAAATTTTGTTTTTATAAGTAAATAAAATATGAATTTCAGTTGACTAAAGTCATATTTATTGAAATCTTACAACAGGATTCAGTCAGCTCAGATGGTAATCCAATGATCGGAAGATTGGATCGAATCCCGCTCCCGGCAATCTGTTCCTGTGTCCCTGTGCAAAGCACTTCACGCTCCTTACCTCCAGTAAAAACATATAGTTCAGGATTGACTATGAATGATTGGTGGTGGTCAGTCTGTCTCAGGGAAGCAGTATTAGTGTGAGTGAATGAATAGTGCATTCAGTAATGTAAAGCGTGTTTGGGTGTCTTGAAAAGTGCTATATAAAACTGATGCATTATTATTAACATGATTACAACTAATGTATGTTTAGTATATGTAACATAAAGGATTTTAGTAAATGGAACAAAATGGTGTTCCAGAAATTCTACATAATGTTTAGTACATTCAACATAGTAACATGAAGTAAATTCAACATAAATGTGTATGATGTAGCACTTAAGACAGTTTGCTGAAATGTTGTCTCTGGTATTCTTCACATTTAAACAAAATAGTTTTGTGGGACACTTTATTATTTATTTAAATCTAATGTTTTATTTCTTTGAGTGTGTCACTCTCCAGTCAAGCATGCTTCCCTCCCAGAAGCCAATCATTGACCACTATACTCTGTGCCAGCTGGTGTTGCTCACACAGACTATTCACCACCAGTGTTGGGCATGTTACATAAAAAAAATTAGTTATAGTTACAAATTCCATCCAACCATCCATCATCTTCCGCTTATCCGGGGTCGGGTCGCGGGGGCAGTAGCCTAAGCAAAGAGACCCAGACTTCCTTCTCACTGGCGACTTGGGCCAGCTCCTCGGGAGGAATCCCAAGGCGTTCCCAGGCCAGCTAAGAGACATAATCCCTCCAGCAAGTCCTGGGTCTTCCCCTGGGCCTCCTCCCGGTGGGACGTGCCCAGAACACGTCACGAGGGAGGCGTCCAGGAGGCATTCTGACCAGATGTCCGAGCCACCTCAACTGGCTCCTCTCGATGTGGAGGAGCAGCGGCTCTACTCTGAGCCCCCTCCGGATGACCAAGCTTCTCATCCTATCTCTAAGGGAGAGCCCAGCCACCCTACGGAGGAAACTCATTTCAGCCGACTGTATCTGCGATCTCGTTCTTGTGACCATAGATGAGGGTAGGAACGTAGATCGACCGGTAAATCGAGAGCTTTGCCTTTCAGCTCAGCTCTCTCTTCACTATGACAGACCGGTACAGCGCCCGCATAACTGCAGACGCCTTACCAATCCGTCCATCGATCTCCGGCTCCATTTTTCCCTCATTCGTGAACAAGACCCCCAGATGCCTAAAGTCCTCCACTTGAGGAAGGACCTCATCCCCGACCCGGAGAAGGCACTCTACTCTTTTCTGGCTCAAGACCATGGTCTCGGATTTGGAGGTGCTGATCCTCATCCCAGCCGCTTCACCCTCTCATTCACCGGGGTAAACCCCAACGTACAGGCGCCGAGATGGGGGGCAACAAGTATGCCCACCCCAGCTCGGCGCCTCTCACCGGGAGCAACTCCAGAGTGGAAGAGAGTCCAACCCCTCTCGAGGAGACGGGTTCCAGAGCCAGAGCCATGCGTCGAGGCAAGGCCGACGATGTCCAGTCGGAACCTCGCACACCAGCTCCGGCTCCTTCCCCACAAGAGAGGGGGCTTCTGCAGCCAGCTTCTGCAGCCGAGGATTGGACCACCAAGGTCCCCGCCTTCGGACACCGCCCATCTTGCACTGCACCCGACCCCTATGGCCCCTCCCACAGGTGGTGAGCTCATGGGAAGGGGGGCCCATGTTGCCTCTTCGGGCTAAGCCACCAGGCGCCAACGTGCCCCACCTCCAGGCCTGGCTTCAGAGTGGGGCCCCAGTGACCCGCGTCTGGGCGAGGGAACTCTGAGTCCAAAACTTTTCCTCATCATAGGGGTCTTCGGGCTGCGCTTTGTCGGATCCCTCACCTAGGACCAGTTTGCCACAAAGCCTCAGACAACATAGCTCCTAGGGTCATTGGGATACTCAAACCCCACCACCGCAGTAAGGTGGCAGCCCAAGGAGGGGTTACAAATTACTTTTCCCAAAAAGTAATTGAGTTAGTAACTCAGTTACTACATTGTAAAAGTAATTAGTTACTCAGCAAAGTAACTGTGATGTTATTTCTATACCACAGTCACATTCTATAATATCCATAAGATCAAATACTTTTTATAAGTGAATGATGAATAATAAAACACCACATAAACAGTATTTTAGAACTTTTGGTATTTTAACTTGACTAAGATTAAAGCAATATGTAGAAAAATAAAAAAAATATACAAAAGTATATATTAGAAATACATAATTATTCATTAAAGTGCAAAACTAAGACAGACAGCTGTGGGTAAGAAGAAACGAAGGGTAATCTGCCCATTAAGTTGTGCAAATCTATATGTCTGTAATATTGTATATTAAACTAAGCACTAGTGAGAAATTTTAAGATTGATTTCGTATCAGTTGGTCACAAAGCTATTTAAGGAAAACATGAAATATTGCAGGAAAATGATTAATGTAAAATATTTTATGCAAGCAAATGTCAAACAAATTGTTGTGTCTGGTTCATCAGATGTATTAAGACATTTCAAGATTGATTTGGTGTCACCTGCAGACACATGAACTGGAAAAATGGCGATCATATATTTTACACTAATAAGAAATTTTATGTGTGAAGTTCCTCAGGTGTCGAGCAACAATTTATTATAATTTTGGTGTTAATTTGTTGATAGATAACACAGGTATTTTCAAGGATGTATGGAGATTTATTGAAAACCAAACCCACCGCCTTCAGGAGCGAACAGCGAGGCAGCCAATTTATTAATGCATTTCTGGGTGAAACGGGGAGGGAATGAATGTCCGCCTAATATCCAACTTAAAACCAAGTTCACAACTAAGTTTCTTGCAGCATGCAGACAGCAAGAGCACTCAGTGTCTGCAACCACGCCAAATTATCATCACATTTGCAAAAGCGTCATCACCAAGACCTGGGTTACTGTGGCTCAGTGGTACAGTAGTTTGCTTCCAAGCAGAGGGTCGTAGGTTTGATTCCAGCTTCCTCCAGTCACATGTCGTGTCATGTGCCCCTGGGCAAGGAGAAATTGCATGGCAATTAACCCCAAAAATTCAACATCGTCCTACCGAGCCATATTGGCTATCTGTGTTTGAATGGGTGAATGTGGCTTCAATGTAAAGCTTTGAGTGGTCAGTATGACTAGAAAAGCTAGTTAAGTTCAGTCCATTTACCTGCGCTCTCTCCTTGCGGCTGAAGTGTCTGTCAGAAAGCCTGACAGCGCTGCGTTTCATTCAACCATGATATGCTGATTTATTTATGCAAATATAAAATAAATCAATATAATTGTAAAATATTATAAGCTACCCAGTTCAAAAGGCCCGACCTAAATGAATAAAGGTCGTAATTAATCATTAATAGGCTAAATATATGGAAAGCCTGGCCGCACCCCTGCTTCCATGATCGCCGAGACGTCGGGTGGTGGTCGTTTCCGACGTTTTGGCAATATCTTGCCAATGAGCGACCGCTCTCCATGCAACTTCTCGCCGATAGAACCTGATCTGTCGGCAAGACGTACGTGTGCTATCTGGGTAGGATGATCTGATGACAGTTTTGCTTAGTCAGCAGTCTGTGATGTAAAATGAAAAGTGCGCATGCACAGTGCGACAGGGTAGCATGGAATGTGGGGTAGCACAGAAAATCAGAACACCTGATGTGAAAAAAATTAAAACAAATCCCGGATTTTGCAATTTAAGTTAAAAAAAGCTCATGAAAAAATTCATGCCTGTGGTTTTTGTATTTGTTAATATTATGTTTTTACTTTTGGTTTTCAAAATTGAAAAAACAAAAAAACTATCCAGTTAATTGTTTTTTGGATTTTACTCATACGTATAATACATATTTTATTTATACATATACATTTATACAAGGATTTAATCATTCATAACACACAGAAATGGGTATATATATATATATATATATATATACACACAATAACAATGTCACTGAAAAGCTCTTGGCACCAATTATTCAAGATCTATCTGTTAACACCGAAATCCCCACACCTGTGTCTGAGCGAGCATGCTGGTGGTGCATATAAGGTTTCTCCAAACAAGTGTTTGATAGCTGGTGTGAGAAGCTATGGTATCTAATCTTATTGGCTGTTATAATTTGGGTTAGAGGTAGCATGTTCTGATGAGAAATTGCTATAGTGACACAAATAATTTACTGTTCTTGAGGTAAAACTTAAACCAGCCAATTACTTTCCAGTCCTTCCTGTAGTGTTGTATCGTGAACAGTTTTAAATGCTGCACTGAGTTCCAATAGAACCAGCACTGTGGTTCTCCCAGTCTTTATTGATTTATGTCAGGTGTGTGGCAAGAGGGAAAAACCTGAAACATGAAGGACCCTAGTTGAGAACATCTGGTCTAAAATATTCAGAGTATAGCCCAATAAAACAAAATACACAACACTTTTTTTCTCACTTTATTTTAGTTTAGGGAAAAACATGATAGCCTTTTGGGAAACTTAACATTCAACAATTATCTAATAACACCACTAAGATTTAACCAGCTTTATTTTAACACAATAGACAATAATCAGAGCGAATTTAAACAACCATGTCATATGTATGTGCAAGCTGCAAATATTACACAAAACACCCATACAAGACTATATACGTACTCAAGTGGATATTTCGTATGCCCTAAAGTATAGGGACCTCTAAAGAGAACCTGCAGCTAGAGCCAATTAAAGCCATCACAACACTCCTAAAACTTGAAGAAACATATGTTTGAAGGAAAAATCTTTTTTAATAAACTAGCCAAGTCACTTTACATTAATCACAGAACAAACAACATATTTACAACTGCATCAGCATAAGGGTTCACTAAAAACATGCTATAAACTGTAACAAGAATGATGTTTATTTTACAGGAATTAAGATGAAATGTATTCATACATATAGGTTTTACCTATTACCCAAACTGCACAGACCAGAAACTGCAAAACAAAACCGTTTGAGATCCTTGAACACCAGAACTAATGTACTCGTCACAACAATCAGGCGCAACGTCAGCTCTTATATAGCTAATGACAGAAAACAAAAATTAATTGTGTTGATGAGTAGCAGGGAAGTGTGCTTTTTAGTCAAAGTCTCTGTTGACCAGGACCAGTGGAGCAATCAGTGTCCACACATAAAGGCCAATGCAGATCCAGCTGGAGGAGATCTTCACCCACACAGATGGCCACCTGCTTGTCATGGTCTCATAGGTGGAGTCAGGGCTGCAGATATAGAGAAACATCCATAAAAAAAGTTTTGAATGTTGGCACATTAAGGAAACCTTTCCATGGTGTTAAGCCACACATTGAATGAAGTGGCAAAATATCCATGTGTACTGCACAAGCCTTTAAGGTTTACATGTACATCAATATCTTTCTACACTAAAGTCTTTGAACTGTAATAGTCCTCTCCATTGGGGTCCCTATTCCATTGGAACATCCTGCCTACATTAACAATTTTGAGAACAAGCTGCACAATCCTTAAATGGTGGTAAATGAAAGATGTGCTATAAATATATTGTTCCTATAGAAATAGAGCTGCCTCTGGGTCAGAGAAACAGCTCTGACTCTTAAACATTTCTGTCCTGAATCCACACAGACGCCTGACCCCTGAGACAGTGATATACCATGTAGCTTTCAGAAATCAGGAAGTAACGTGAAGCATCGACTTCAGCAACAGGCCGAAAACCTGCGACAGAACTGTCCCTGTACTGTTATTTTAAAAATAATCAGAATCCTACCTGTACCAGTTAGTAAGCGTCATCATGATGTAGAGGGATGCTAGGAACAGCATGAAGTGAAAAAATGAGTAAGAATAGGTAACCCCATCTTTCTCATTGTCCACAGTTCTGTTAAGACCACTGCCCTCTTCAAAGCTGTCCGCCTGAGGTCCGTCTTCAATCAAAGCAGACTCATCAGTGGTCAGTGTCAACTTGTTGACTTGGGCATTGGAAGAATTACGAATACTGATGGAGAAACAGACAGACAATAAGTTACATTATGCAACCTCCTTCATCAACCACTAATTTACTAATAATGTGACCATCTCTGCAAGTTTAACACAAGCTTGTACATAAAGGAGCTCCCACCTGGAGTACAGGACACACATCAGGAAAAGAATCAATCCCACAATTCCTTGAGCATCCCACCATGCAACCACATGGTCCTGACCTTTAGGGGTGGTGCTATTAAGCCCAATGATACCCAGAAGGCTAGGGTTACAGTCCCTGTCTGGAAAAAATATTCACAAAATCAAAAAATATGAATGATGAAAAAAACTCAATTCATGACAAGTTCCTGAATGTTGAGCTGACTTTACTTCATCAATTACTTCATCAGAATTGTACGCTTCGCTCCTGCCAGCAGCTGCACTTAATTAAAAACGTTATTTTCTACAGTGTGTTGAAGAGCGCGTGGCAGTGAAATCGGTCCTGGCTGAAACACTTCCCCTCATTAAACGTTCTGGAAGTTGTCCAAGATATTCACCATATATTCCATTATATTCATAAAAATTCATATAACGAAAATAAACACCGGTTTTCGGTATGAACCGGTATACCGCCCAGGCCTACTCCATACTGTTTTAAAAGGGATCTGCAAGTACAGTACTTGCAACATTATACATAATTTTTATTTAGGTGCATCAGTCAGTTATAATATACTTGCTGCATGCTCATTTGCAGTACCCTGACATACAGTTAAAACCAGAAGTTTACAAGTTTACACAACTGGATCACGCTCCTCCTGTTTGACACGATGGGAAAATCAAATTAAATCAGACAAGATATTAGGAAGAGAATTGTAGTCTGGTGAATGTTTAGGAATAATTTCTAAATGTTTGAAATTTGAGTGTTCATCAGTTCAACAATTACACCCAGGTGTAGACATGATGAGAATGTCCAACCATTATACTACTTAGTAAGGGGATAGGTTCACTGTCCCAGAGATAAACATTCTTTGCTCTGAACTGTGCAAATTCGACCACAGAACAAAACCCAAAGACCTTATGCAGATGCTGGCTGGAGCTGGAAAGACTGTCATTATCCATATGGGCTGAAAGGCCACTCAAGCCATATGGACGCCATTGCTCATAGACGCATATTGAAAATCCAGACTGCAGTTTGCAAATGCAAACAGGGACAAAGATGTTAATTTCTGGAGATATGTCCTGTGGTCTGATGAAACTACAGTACTTACATGTTTGGCCACAATGACAGACAATTTTATTTATTTATTTAAGGACAGTGAACATTAATCAATGTTTCTGTAAATGTGCCAGTGTTAGCCAGCAGGCTAATTTTCAACTACAGTCCAATGCATTTGGAGGAAATATATATAGACATATATATAAAACATATTACATAAATATTGAAGCAACCGGCAACAACTAAAGATATCAGCAAGAAACTTAAGCCTACAGAATCATATGTTTACGGAAAGCACCGTAAACAGAGAACTGGGCGAGGGTAAGAGAAGAAAAAAAATTGTTATACACAAAACGTGCTAGAAAGTTGAGATAATATGTTTAGAGAAAATTGGTTTGTATTAACCGACTGTTTCATTTAAAAACATTTCAAGTATGAAAAAGTCTACTTCCTGTAACCTTCTGCTCTCCTGAAAAAGATGAATGTTTTTGAGCTCACCAGTCTAACATTGTGCAATCCCTGACTGTTGTACACTGTGTTGAGGACAGGCACCTACATTTATTTACAATCAACATGTGAAAAGATGGAACAATACAATATTTTACTGTGGCCTGCTTTAAATTTCTTTTAACTAAATAAAGCAGAAATCAAATCAAAAGAAGTCAATATCGTGGTGTAAAAACATTTTGTCTTTCTCTTCTTTTTTAATCGTTAGCCAATTTGCTGTGTTCCTTACATGGATAACTTTTAACTGATTGGAATGTTTGCATAATTGTTTTGACATTACTTCTTGTAAAGTGGCTTGAGATGACATCTGTTGTGAATTGGCACTATATAAATAACCTGAATTGAAATATAAGGTTTGGAATGACCGCACAGAAGCATGGTTAACTGGAAACAGTAGTTAGAGTAACTAGTAACCCAAGATCACCATGATGTTTGCTTACCAGGTTCATTGGTCATTGCAGACCAGGTCAGGTACATAGTGTAAAGCGTAACCAGGGAGGATTGCAGCAAGCCAGACCTTGGCTGGGACTCCTTTATGAAGAATACACAGTATTAGTGAGAAATCAGAGAATTTTACAATTTGCTCACAAATTAATAACCAAATTACTATAATGAGAGCATCATTTTTTTCTCTTTGCACATGTAAGGACAGTTCTTTATTCTTTATGATTTGATATTTTAGACTTTAACTTAAGAGAGATTTACTGTAAAAACGAAATGTAAAATACTGTATTATGAATATGTAATTTTATTAGACAAGTTTTATTTGCATTACACAGAAAACAAATAAATACTGGCCTGCCATTATAATTTTCCTGTTTTTCCATTCACTGTGTAATGCGAATAAAAATAGTCTGACACACAACACAATCCAATTTCTGAGTACGATGGCATCAGTAACACTAAAGTGAAACTGCCATATTCTCTACCCCACCAGCAGATTGGGTTAATTATGTTAAAAGTGCATCTGACCATGAAATCATACAGCCAGATACTGTTTAAATGAGTGTCTAATAATGCTGTCAACATGTCTGGTCATTATTTTTTTATTTTAGTAATTTTTTGGGAAAAAACATAAAACAATGCACTTGGATTTGAATTGGTCATTGCTAATTACTCAGTCTCTAAGGCCACACTCATCCTGCCGCTGCTGACTATTAAACAAGCCCAGTCTTGGCCATGCTTTCACAGCAAGTTGGAATAGCATAGAAATTTTGACGCCCTCCCCCCGCACATCCCGTGGTCACCGGCAATGCCTCCTTTTGCTACATGTTTCAAAGCAGAACTGTAGGTGGAGTAAGACTCTGGAAGAGGGACAAGTTGCTCTTTAAGCAAACAAGAAGCTGATGGCTTTTAATAGTCCTTCCTTAAAGTTGACTAAAAGCTAACAAACAATAAACCACTGCAGAATATACCTGTTACTTACAGTTATATATGGCTTTTGTTGTCAGTCCCATCCAACTATCGACAACATGGAAGCTCACGTCACGCATCATCGCGGCTAAGATAAGCAGGCACATGGATCAATACATGAGCAAAACACAGAATGGCATTGGTAGAGATACCAGATGAGCTAAACACCAGCTCCTGGTTGACAGAACAGTCACCCAAGACTGAAAATCCCAAAAGACAAACCCGTGCACTGCCTCGATCGATAACAAGAAAACCTACGACTCGATGCCCCACACATGGACCAACGAATGCTTGAAGCTGTACAACATCTACAGGACTGTTAGAGTATTAATTGTGAACTTGATGTGATTGTGGAGAACCACCCTTGAGGCCAATCGCAAGGTACTTGCACAAATGTCCATCAAATGTTACATATACCAAGGTGATGCTCTTTCCCCAATTCTGTTCTGCATAAGTCTGAGCCCCTTAAGCCAAATAATCAACAAGGCTGGCTATGGATACCGTCTCAAGAATGGGGCTAAGATCAGCGACCTGCTCTACATGGATGACATCAAGTTGTATGCTAAGAGAAAAGGGGACATAGATTCCCTGATCCACACCACCAGGATGTACAGCAACGAAATCGGGATGTTATTCGGGCTTGGCAAATGTAGTAGGATCACCACAAAGCGAGGCAAGGCAGTCCACAATGAAGGGGTCTCATTCCCAGATGGAACAATAGCCGACAATGAGGACAGTTACAAGTACCTGGGAATACCACAGGCAAATGGCAACCTTGAACAAACGAGGGAAGCAGCAACAGCCAAATTTCTCCAACAAGTGAGGCAAGTCCTAAGAAGCCAGCTTAATGGAAATAAAAAGTCCAAGGCAATAAAGAGCTATGCCCTGCCAGTGATCAGATACCCTTAAAGGATATAATAAGATGGTCAAAGAATGAGATACACACCACAGATGTAAAGACACAAAAGCTCCTCACCATACATGGCACATTCCATTCCAAATCCAGCACCCTGAGACTGTACCCAAGCTTAAGGAAGGAGGCCGAGGACTGATGAGCATGAGCCACTATCCAGGATAAAATATCGAAGCTCCATAAGTACATCAAGGAGAAGGCTCCAGATGACATACTTAGTGAATACATGAGACGGTGGCAAGATTAGGAGGTGCTAGAAGAGGAACCATCATGGGAGGACAACCCCCCACATGGGATGTACTACTGCAACATAACTGAACTGGCTGATCTCAAGAAATCCTACCAATGGCTAGAGAGGGCTGGCCTACAGGACACAACGTAGGCACTCATCCTGGCAGATGAAAAACCAAAGAGACTAGGGACAGAAAGTTGCGCAGTGGCTCGGCTGTTGAGTAAGCTACATCAGGTAGGGGGAGGAGATAGGTGGGAGCAGGCGTTTCAGAACCCCCAATAACTATCAGCAGAGATGCAAACATCATTCAACCATAAGTGGAAGAGTCAGAGCAACACTTCAGGCATGTCTTTAATGAGAAAAAAATATGTTATCAGGATGTTACACGTCGAAAAGTCAATTTTGCATACCCCCCCTAATATCGTGATATTTCGTTTTTGCTGTTACCGCGACAGCCCTAGTCATAACCAAGTAGCTGGCATAGTATACAGAAACATCTGTGCTGGGAACCCCAAGGTCAAAGTGGGAAACACCTCCAAAGGTGATGGAGAATGGCCGAGCAAAGATCCTGTGGGACTTCCAGATCCAGACAGACAGGATGGTGGTGGCAAACCAACTGGACATTGTGGTGATTGATAAAGAGCAGAGGAAAGCTGTTGTGGTGGATGTGTTAATACCAAGTAGGGCTGAACGATTAATTGCATATACAATTAAATCCCAATTTGGTAAAATGCGATTTCCTAATCGCAAAGGCTCAATTTGACTTTATGTAAACATATTTGGTAAAGTCACGTGACTTGCAAACAGCTCAAACAATGCAGAGAGAGAAGGGAACGCTGCACTTTAACCCGTTATAAAATGAGCTAAGGCTTAACAGAATCCAACACTGCACAATATTTGGTACCAAAGAGGAACAGTACATTAGTTGTGAGAAATTATATCTGCTATAAAAACATTGATGCTGCGCAACGCCAGGTATTATGCAGAACCTGTCTTGGTATTGTTGCTGCCTCACGAGGTAGGCTACAGTACGAACCTTTATCAACACCTAAAAACATAACACCACCAACGCACCAAGAGTTGCACGGCTAAACTGACCGCCACCAGTGTTTAAATTTCCAGTAAACAAACTTCCAATCGACAGGGATCGCTGACCGAGCTGTTTGAAAGAATCGCTCCTTACGAACATAAAAAAACGGCACACGGAAATAATTTGTGTTATAACGGGTTTTATAGCCAAAAGTATGCTTTGTAAAGCATGATGAATACGCTAGGATTCAATCTCACACACACACATTTTAGCCACATTTTACCTGCGCTGTATAAAAAATGCCGACAGAAAGTTAAAGCCGCACCGAAAACAGCATAGTATTTTGCAACAACTGACCTGAGATCAAACCGCTCTACGGAGCCATACCAGAGTCATACCAGGGTGCATTAGATCGATGGAGAATTAAAAATCAGAGCTTGTTCCTTCAAGCATCCTACTTCCTGGATAACCCCACGGAGGAAAACATTGCAGCCGGAGGGAATTACTATCTGGGATCAAAAGGAAGAAAACCTTGATTGGAATGGATGGGGAAAACCGCCTGCGTTGGGCACAAGGGGAATTTCCTCATTTGAACGGAAGGCTATCCATTTTTACAGATTAGTATTCACACCTCCCTCTGAGCGCTTAAAGTAATGCGCACATTTTATTTTTTTCAACTCTATCCAGAGAGTCCAGGTAAATAAATTCCACCCATTATTTGTTCTGCTACTACTCGAAGGGTCGCCGGAGGTCTGGTGCCCATCTCCAACGGTCAAAGGGCATGGTACACCCTGGACAGGTCTTCAGTCCATCTATCCCAATGCGCCCGGTTAGACATGCCCTATAGAGCCCGATGTGCGCCAAAGACAGGTGTTGTGCAACGCCTCCTGCTGCTTTAACTGCAGGCTTTCCGTCAGTAGTTTACAGGTCAGGAAACGGATTGTTCTTAGAATCTTCGACTTCTGGCCGACTTCAATCAGACTATTAGATACAAAATTAAAAAAACAAACATACATTTGCGTTCCATGCCATGCAGGAACTGCATCAGTTTTTAAGTGTAGTACTCTGGTCAGGTTGTTTTGATTGAATACTACTTAATAGAGGCTGTTGAATAGGTATTAACTCGCAAGATGACTGCGAGTTAATACCCACACAGGGTATTTGCTGCATTCAAATTTGCATGGCAGTCGCCTCCAGCTAATCTTGTGCCGCCCCAGGCTAATTCGCTCTGCCCCCAGCTATATGGATGTTATTTTAACTGCAGTTGCAGCGTTGCTCGACTGTGTGGGTGCTGTATCAGCAGCGGTGCACCAGTCTGTTAGAGCTGAAGCCACTACAGAAAAAGATCAAATCGTGTTTGTTTTTTTCCATAGACTGTAACAATAGGGTTTCCCGTTAGTTGGTGTTATCTGCATCCTGATTTGCCCCGGCTCTTTAATCAGGTAAATATTGTTTTGTTTCTTGCATTCAAGCATGTCATGTTTATTTATTTTTTTTATCCTCCGTATCAGAACAACATTAATAGTCTTTAGCGTTGCAGATATGGCTGGGAAAATCAGCCTCTACTTTAAAAAGCGACCTCTCGAGAAGTAGAGACAGGAATCCAGGTGAAAAAGTGCAGACAAATTATCGTAACAGAAAGTTAAAAGGCATTCATGGTTGTGACAAGATGTGAAAATTGTGTCTGAACGTAGTTTGCAGGCAAATGGTAAATGGACTGAACTTATATAGCACTTTTCTAGTCATACTGACCACTCAAAGCGCTTTACATTGAAGCCACATTTGACTGGAGGAAGCTGGAATCGAACCTACGACCCTCCAATTGCAAGCCAACTACTCTACCTCCGAGCCACAGTCGCCCAGGATTGGGCTGGCAAGTGTCAGAATGATATTCAGAATGCAGGAAAGTTTCTAGATATTTGGTTTTAAGGTAGTGGCTGAAACAATTTGCCTGGCTCAGGCATATGAGCCATTTTAACCAGGGACGCCAGGGACATGTCCACAGCACTTTTTATGACAGGTTTGTCACCACCAAATGTGAAGCTTGGTTCACACCAGCCGCAGACCGCCGTAAAGTGATTGTTTCGGCGTCTGACCTACTTTTTTCGCGAGTGATCCAGTCAACAGTGAAACTAAGGCAATTTGTCTAAATAAAGTACTGCAGATTACAAATGCAATCATATTTGTGTATCTAAACAGATCATAGAGTTGATATAGAGAGCTCTCCTCTTGTCTAACGCACTGGGAAACAGGAAGAGAAAATATATTTATAAAATGTGAAGAGTACATAAACAAATATGTGTATTTCAGCAGTATACAGTCAGGTCAATAAATATTGGGACATCAATATTGGCTCTATACACCACCACAATGGATCAAATGGAACTAACAAGATGTGCTTTAACTGCATACTGTCAGCTTTTATTTGAGGGTATTTAAATTCAAATCAGGTGAACGGTGTAGGAAGTACAAAAGTTTGCATATGTGCCTCCCACTTGTTAAGGGACCAAAAGTAATGGGACAGAATAAGAACCATAAATCAAACTTATACATTTCAATACTTGGTTGCAAATCCTTTGCAGTCAATTACAGCCTGAAGTCTGGAACACAGACATCACCAGACCTTGGGTTTCATCCCTGGTGATGCTCTGCCAGGTCTCTACTGCAACAGTCTTCAGTTCCTGCTTGTTCCTGGGGGATTTTCCCTTCAGCAAGTGAAATGCATGCTCAATTGGATTCAGGTCAGGTGATTGACTTGGCCATTGCAAAACAGTCCAGTTCTTTCCCTTCAAAAACTCTTTGGTTGCTTTTGCAGTATGCTTTGGGTCATTGTCCATCTGCACTGTGAAGCGCCGTCCAATGAGTTCTGAGGCATTTGGCTGAATGTGAGCAGATATTTCCCGAAACACTTCAGAATTCATCTTGCTGCTTTTGTCAGCAGTCACATCATCAATAAATACAAGAGAATCAGTTCCACTGGCAGCCATACACGTCCACGCCATGACACTTCCAGCACCATGCTTCACTGATGAGGTGGTATGCTTAGGATCATGAGCAGTTCCTTTCCGTCTCAATACTCTTCTCTTCCCATCACTCTGGTACAAGTTGATCTTGGTATCATCTGTCCATAGAATGTTGTTCCAGAACTGTGCAGGCTTTTTTAGATGTTGTTTGGCAAACTCCTAATCTGGCCTTCTTGTTTTTGTGGCTCACCGATGGTTTACATCTTGTGGGGAACCCTCTGTATTGTGTGGTGAAGTCTCCTCTTGATTGCTGACTTTGACACAGATACACCTACCTCCTGGAGAGTGTTTTTGATCTGGCCAACTGTTGTGAAGGGTGTTTTCTTCACCAAGGAAAGGATTCTTCGGTCATCCACCACAGTTGTTTTCCGTGGTCTTCCGGGTCTTTTGGTGTTGCTGAGCTCACCGGTGCCTTCCTTCTTTTTTAGAATGTTCCAAACTGTTGTTTTGGCCACGCCTAATGTTTTTGCTATCTCTCTGATAGGTTTCTTTTGTTTTTTCAGCCTAATGATGGCTTGCTTCACTGATAGTGACAGCTCTCATCTTGACAGTTGACAGCAACAGATTCCAAATGCAAATAGCACACTTGAAATTAACTCTGGACCTTTTATCTGCTCATTGTAATTGGGATAATGAGGGAATAACATACACCTGGCCATGGAACAGCTGAGAAGCCAATTGTCCCATTAATTTTGGTCCCTTAACAAGTGGGAGGCACTTTAAATCACAAATGGTTAAAATGCCTGCAACATGAACATATAATCCACCCAGCATTTAAACTGATGTGCTTTTCACAACAGAGACGGTCATTTCATCTGAAAAACATGACATTTGAAATGCAGAAAAAAATGCAGTTAATCTTTATTAAGCTAACTAGTCTTGAAGTATAAAAACTCTCTAGCCCATGATGCATACTGGAAAATTGCAAGGGACATTGTAATTATGTTAAACAACCATGTCTTTCCTTAGCCTTCTTTAGGTAGAACATAAACCTACAAAATAAATTTGATTCATAGGACGTGATGTTGCATCATAAAAGTGAACTTCAAAAAGTTGTGTTTATTACCTGAATCTGTGGCAGAATAGACATGACAGAGGCTGCGAAGCACAGAAGTAAGTTGATGCTAATGAAGACCTTGTTTTCAGTGCAGCCATCAGAATGGGTGTAGTACACAAAGAACAAAACCAAAGAGACTAGGGAGAGAAGGTAGTTCAGCGCAGTGGCAGAAAGTAGAGCTGTGAAAAAATTGAAAAGCTACTTTCAGATAAAGGCCTGGTTAAAAACAAAACAGGATGTACAATGTACATGTAAAAGCATAAATACCTCTTGAACTTTTCTATCTATTGTTATCACCACAAACTTCAATTTATTTTATTAGGATTTTGTGTGATTCACCAACACAAAGTAGTATATAGTTGGAAAGAGAAAGAAAATACATGCTTCTATCTAGAATTCTATTTGATGATACACGGAGATCCCGCTTAAAACTAAAAATAAATCCATGGTTGGGGCCATCGCTTAAAATTTGGATGGAAATCGAGAAGAAATATAAATTAACAAATTTCTCTAGATATTTGAGATAGATTGTGTATGATATAGATTTTATGCCTAATTAATTAGATGGCAGGTTTCAATTGTGTAAAGAAAGGCCCAAAAATGCATTGGTAGGTTATAAATATTCAAGCTGTGATGAGCTTTCAGAAAAGGAAAGCTGTTTACGGCAGGCCATGACTTTCACAGATATGTACAGTTATGCCACTATTTGGTAGAAGTTATTACAAAAGTTGAACTAGACTGAACATGGCCAGGGGGTCATTAAATTTATTACTGAAGCATAGAACACAGATCGAACAGAAAGCTATTTCTGCACTGTTTCATGGAGGACTTAAAAGTAGGTAACAAAGAACTTGGCTATTTGATCAACCCATCCATCCAGCCTATTCCAACTTATTTTTATTATCTGAATGAAAATTTTGTTCATTTGGTGAAGGTATGCTTTAGGGCTGTGACTCCATACTTTGCTATTCGAATATAATTCGAAATTTTTAAAAATTATAGATATTTAAACAAATTTTAGGGATCTTGTAAAGGAGCAGGGGGCCGGATTGAAAAAATTAAACTCGCGACTGCCACGGCCGGCGCTGTGAGTAACTGCAGCCACCGCGGGAGCGTGCAGAAAAAGTAAATAAATCAGTGACGTAGTGTACTTTCAGGCCACACCACCTTGCGCACATCACCAGCGGTACAAAAACAAGCAACATGTTGAGCGACGAAGTAAGTAATAGTGTTTAATCGACCATGTCTGAAGTCTGTGTTCTTTCTCTTCCTTCTTCCTGTTAAATTGAGAACGAGCAAGAATTGTAGATTGACGTCGCAACCGTGTTTAAGCGAGGGAAATTCGGCCACCGAATCGTAGACTATTTTGCAGCACACAGGCTGTTCAAGATAATGGGATTACACATGGGTAGGTTTATTTTACTTAGTTTAAAACGCTTCATTACACAATACAATTACAAAACTGAACATGAATATAATTGCTTTTAGAAAAATCCAGCCCCCTGCTCCTTTAATATTCAAACCTGAATTAATTTTTGTAAATGTGTTTTCTTGTAAACGTTTTCAAATTAGATTCTGAGCAAACGAGGGAGTAGCAGGTAGGAAATCTGACGTACTGCGTCACCATTTTGCCCGATACTTACGTCTTTAAGGTCGCCTGTGGTCCTTAAAAACAAAATATCAAGTTAAATGTTTAATCAGTTGTTAAAAAACAATGAATCAGTAACGTCGCTACACTTTTACATATATACGCCAAAATTGCGGCGGCATCAATGACAGTTCCTCGGTTCCTCAGTCTTCTACGGTTTCAGGGCTTTCGCTCCATTGTGGGATAGTGTAGCGTCCACCGGCTGCTTACTGTGGTGGTAATACACCTCTGGGAACTTTATGCCTACTACTCCAATCCATACTGGAGATACGGATCTACTACATCGCTCACTTACTCCTTTTCGCCTACTACGTAGCAAGCATAGTAGGGGTATTCAGATACAGTCAGTACTTTCGTGCATGTAGTCTATTAAACATTGACTGACACTTCCCTTTGGTGGACAGAACAAAACACAACTTAAGTGTGATACCAATATCGGTCTTACTGAAAACATTTAAGGGTCAAAATATAATTAATAAATATTCAAATATATATTCAAATTTTAAAATTAATAAACAAACAAACTTCAAACATGATTTTTGGGCAAAAGTCAAAGCCCTAGTGTGCATTCTGTTTTTCTGTTGCACATAATAAATCTATGACATCTTGGTTATTCCCACAAATAAGCATATTAAATCACATATTTTCCGTTTCTTCATCAATTCAAATCTTCATTATTTTTCATGCTCTCATGTGCTATATGTTTAAACTCCCAAAGTCATTATCCTACCTGCATACCAACAGCGAGAGTTACCCTCTTCCATCTTCTCTACCCAGGACTCATTCCAGGAATGAGCAAAGTCGATGAGTAAAACCAGCTGGATGAGGATGAAGCAAAAAGCTCCTGCCATCCCAATGTAGAACCACACTGCAGAACAAAGCAAGAAGGAAAATGCAACTCTTTAATTTGATTATACATTAAAAGGAATTAGCCTAAAGTTCTCCTTTATTTAAAGCATCTGTACATAAAGATTTTTTTTTAACCAGGGGATCTTTGGTGGTATCACAACACCTTTCAAATCATTTCACTTCTGCAATAAACATGCAATCACAAACCTACCATAAAGTATATCTTTGTACTTTTGCATACAAGTCAATTCATTAAGATCACAGCTGGACATGTGTTTTTACAGACCATACAGCAGGGATTCCAGAACCAAAGAGCTTATAGTTTACAGTATTCAACTGAGCAAATGTTTGTTAAAGATGTTAAATATGTTTCCTTTATCTTCCTGAGAGCTGTAATGTTCTGATAAGCCTAGTATCAAATTGCTGTGGCTGACATTAATAAGCAGCAAATATCAATACAACATTCAGACCTTGTCAGACTGCTGCCCAGGTCACTATCATGCTATCAGAGGTGGTGCGCTCCCATCCTGCAGGAGGAATAAACTTGGCCGGAAGCGTACACATAAGCAGTCACCCTAATCAAAACCGATGCTGGCTTACTCTCGGGGAGCAGACATGAAAACTAAGCACATGCTGTTAGAACATAACATTGATTGCTAAACACGATTTAAATGTTTGCATAGAAAGTTTGGGAAAGTTTACAAATATGACATATATAGATTGTATGTATAATGACGTCATTATATATACACATGGCATCCATGACGTCACCCATTTTCTAAAGAGTTGAACTGAAGCGAAGTGGTTGGTTCCCACCACAGCCATCTTTGACACGTCACAAGTTTCGCCACTCCCGGAAAAAAATAAGAAAAGAAGTGGAAGTGAGATTGGGCCTGTGAGGGTAAGCTGATGTAGCTACGAGCCAACCGAGAACTAATGGAGGTTGGCAGGTGCTTTTAGCCAGAAAACACAGCACCTACTAATGAGAGTTCGGACACTCCCATAGCTTTCTATAGAAAGAATGCGGAAGTCACATGGTTCATGCAGCTGCAAATAGTTCCAAACACCAGCACCCCCGTCGTTGAATGCAGTTAATTTTCGGTGTTTCAGAATAATTTTCTCTGGTAAGTCGATGAAATTACTACATATTCAGCATTGTGAAGCATTAACTGACTGCTCTGTGCCAAAAAAAGTCAGTGATATTTATTGTAGCCAGTTTTAGTTAATTAAGTGTGTTAATGAGCTCACTGTAGTTTAGCTGCAGATACCTAAATGTGAACAGGAGGAGTGTAGACAAGCTTGACGAGCTGGAGACTGTTTTATTTCAGTCTGTCTAATTTCAGTTTTTAGCAATATTCAGCACTGTTTAAAATAAGCTATAAATTTTAATATATTTTACTCATTTGTGGATTTTTTTTCATGCATTTGGTGTGTTGCTGGTCTCTGTATCATTAGTCTTTAACTTACTATTGAATCAGAGAATGAAGCATAAATAGAGACTATCGGTAAAGAAAAATGTGATTATTTCTTTACCAATAGTAATTATTTCATGTTTTTCAGCATAAAGATGAATTATTTAATAATAATAATTGTCTTTGTAAACTGTCCAGACATTTACAATGTCATTGGGGGAGCAGTAAGGCATGCCGAGCCCTGATAGAAAATGTTTGACTGTCATGGAGGTTATTTCCAGATACTTTCTGCCTGAGACCTCATTATGCTCTTTTCATAGGTTAAACTCTGCATCTCTTGACTCAGTCTTCAGTGCTACCTCTGGATCCCTCACTTTGATATCAAACAAATAACCATGATTTTTCATTCCCATAGCTGGCAACCTTAGTCTCCTCTTCCTGTTCTTGTTCCTCTTGAGATCATACCTGCCTGCTCTCCATACCAGACCGAAAGACAGCAGTGAACATGGTTCAGGCTGTGTGAAGAGGACCCGGAAAGAACCCAGCATCTCCCAGCAGAGTTTAAGATACGATCAAAGGGAGTGGCTGTCAGTGATACCAATGATGAACTGTCATTAAGATTTTAAGACATTTCAAAATTGTACAAATTTTTATAAGATGTAGAATGGTAGTAAAAGTACTTTTTCACAGCAGCTTGTTTTACATGATACTGTATAATAAAATAAAATGTTTGGTAGTTCCTAATTTTTGTATAATTAGTATACACTTATTTATCCCTTAATATGTATTTAACTGAAATGGTTTGATTTAAATATAGTTTTTAATTAATTTAACTATTTTACAATTTTCTGTCTAGAAGCACAATCAACTGGTTTACAGATACATTTTCTCAGATCACAGGAAAAACAAAAAATGAAATGCTGAATCATTAGGTTACCCAGAGAAAAATTGTTGTTTCCTATATCAAACATCTACACTCATGTTTTCCTCCTAATGATTTAAAACGTCTTTAAAATAAGTTTAGATCAGCTCTGCCATTCAGCTAACTTTCCAGTTGATATCAGGCAGAGAGGACACCGATTGACATCTACATATTGGTTGTTTTGGACTATGAGTTTATCCTGGTAACAGTAATATAGCATGTTTTATTGAAGGATGAACATCAGAAGGTGCATCAGACCTCTTAACCACTGGCCTATTTAAGTAAATAGGACCAGATATAGCATCTCCGTGCTAGCATATAAATACCACCAGAAAGGACTCTAGATTGTGTATTTACACTGCAGTTTGGTTTTAAGTGCATAAAATTATAAAATATTGCAGAAGTTTAATATCAAATAAGCATGTCGAGCAAAAAAAGGAAGCAAGAGGAAATTTTATTTTCACAAAACTGTAAGTCAGTCAAACAACATATGCCAATTCATTGTAACACTAACGATGACATACGCTATACCTATGTTAAGGGATAATGTATTGTCGTTGGAAGATCTGACATGACACACCAGACACTGGTGACGAGAAGCAGACGAGTCTTGATTTTTTAATTCGTCCTGAAGGGACATACAGTGGGGCAAAAAGGCATTTAGTCAGCCACTGATTGTGCAAGTTCTCCCACTTAAAATGATGACAGAGGTCAGTAATTTTCATCATAGGTATACTTCAACTGTGAGAGACAGAATGTGAAAAAAAAAAAATCCAGGAATTCACATTGTAGGATTTTTAAAGAATTTCTTTGTAAATTATGGTGGAAAATAAGTATTTGGTCAATAACAAAAATTCAACTCAATACTTTGTAATATAACCTTTGTTTGCAATAAGAGAGGTCAAACGATTACTATAGGTCTTTACCAGGTCTGCACACACAGTAGCTGGTATTTTGGCCCATTCCTCCATGCAGATCTTCTCGAGAGCAGTGATGTTTTGGGGCTGTCGCCGAGCAACACGGACTTTCAACTCCCTCCACAGATTTTCTATGGGGTTGAGGTCTGGAGACTGGCTAGGCCACTTCAGGACTTTCAAATGCTTCATACGGAGCCACTCCTTCGTTGCCCGGGCGGTGTGTTTGCGATCTTTGTCATGTTGGAAGACCCAGCCACGTTTCATCTTCAAAGCTCTCACTGATGGAAGGAGGTTTCGGCACAAAATCTCACGATAAATGGCCCAATTCATTCTTTCCTTAACACGGATCAGTCGTCCTGTCCCCTTAGCAGAAAAACAGACCCAAAGCATGATGTTTCCACCCCCATGCTTCACAGTAGGTATGGTGTATTCTCAGTATTCTTCTTCCTCCAAACACGACGAGTTGAGTTTATACCGAAAAGTTCTACTTTGGTTTCATCCGACCACATGACATTCTCCCAATCCTCTGCTGTATCATCCATGTGCTCTCTGGCAAACTTCAGACGGGCCTGGACATGCACTGGCTTAAGCAGGGGCACACGTCTGGCACTGCAGGATTTGATCCTTGTCGTTGTAGTGTGTTACTGATGGTAACCTGTTACTTTGGTCCCAGCTCTCTGCAGGTCATTCACCAGGTCCCCCCGTGTGGTTGTGGGATTTTTGCTCACCGTTCTCATTATCATTTTGACCCCACGGGATGAGATCTTGCGTGGAGTCCCAGATCGAGGGAGATTATCAGTGGTCTTATATGTCTTCCATTTTCTGATAATTGCTCCCACAGTTGATTTTTTCACACCAAGCTGCTTGCCTATTGTAGATTCACTCTTCCCAGTCAGGTGCAGGTCTACAATTCTTTTCCTGGTGTCTTTTGAAAGCTCTTTGGTCTTGGCCATAGTGGAGTTTGGAGTCTGACTGTTTGAGGCTGTGGACAGGTGTCTTTTATACAGATAACGAGTTCAAACAGGTGCCATTAATACAGGTAACGAGTGGAGGACAGAAGAGCTTCTTAAAGAAGAAGTTACAGGTCTGTGAGAGCCAGATATCTTCCTTGTTTGAAGTGACCAAATTTTTTTATTTACAAATAAATTCTTTAAAAACCCTACAATGTGAATTCCTGGATTTTTTTCTTCAAATTCTGTCTCTCACAGTTGAAGTGTACCTATGATGAAAATTACTGACCTCTATCATTATTTTAAGTGGGAGAACTTGCACAATCGGTGGCTGACTAAATACTTTTTTGCCCCACTGTACATTATATCCGATGTCAACAGCCAGACATTCGCCTATTATATAGCCTAGTTTATACAAGTTACACGGCCAGAACACGGGGGCCGCTCTGTTGGCTTTTGCTAACTTCCAGTTAGCACACTTACTGGGTGTTTTAGACTGAGGACATACGCAAATCAACAACTTGCAATCTTCTATGTGAAGAGTTCCCGAACCTGACTACTGAAAAATGGATATTGTGAAACTTAAAAAGGGTTATTCCGTCACATATTGTGCCATAGGTAGTTGCAGCAACTCGTAGAAATGCTTGAATGAATGACGTTAAAATGAGTGCTGACTTGCGGCGTCTGCGTTGCTAAGCAACCGGGTTCTGGTGAGAATAAGTGACACATAAAACATATTTTATTTGATTTAGCCTTTTATTATGACTGGAAAACCCATACAGATTATATTATAGATTTTGGACATTGCTGGACTGAACGTGCTGGTCCTCTAACCGAGAGGCATAAATCCCTGAATGACCAAGCGTGTTTTTATTCTGGAGCTCTGCAGCTGCAGCGCGATGAGGGCATCCCAGAACCGGCCGTCACAACAAACAAGCGGGCTCAGCATGGCAGCAATACTAAGCCAATACTGAGCAGTGGTTCAAGGAGAGACCAAGGGGAATCACAGGTGAGACATATGTCAGCATAGGTTATAATAGGCTAACTACAGCTATTTTAGATCATGAAAGGCAATAAAAAGTTTGATTTAGAACAAAAATGAAACCAATCCTTTATTTTGTTAATTGGCTATTGAATGTGGTCTTGTTAGGTTTATAAAAAAGTGAATGTATCCAGTTGGATGGTGGGGCCGGGGCCTTGCGCCAAATTGTGTCCCCACCAATGTGAACATCAAAGTTACACCCTTGGCTCAATGAACCACGTGTCGGCTAGTTCAAGTGTGCCGTAACACTCTCTACTCAATGGCGCTGAGAAAACCACACTGCCTTAGTCTGAACAAATGCCCCAACAGTGGTGGTGCTATTTTGAAATCTTGGTATTGCCCTGCATTAAGTCCTACCAGTTCTTTTAGCCCATACTTTCTGCAATCTTTCCTCAACCTTATGGGGCTCCCGTTTCTGTTCTATGGGTCCCTCTGCAAGTCTGTGATGCGATACAATCCGCTGGGATTCCTTAAATAGAAAACTTAAAGTTATTGGAATGTATGTATGATTAAACTGCAATTACTTTTCTTGTAAAGTGCCTTGAGATGATCATCTGTTGTGAATTGGTGCTATATAAATGAACTGAATTGAATTAAAATTGCCTTCAGTGTGAGTGTATGCATATATGTTTGATGGACCATTGATGGTGTATCCATCCTTTTGCCCAATGACCACCAGAGAAAGGAAGTACTTTTGGAAGTACTTAGAGCTGAAATGTACATGAGATGTTAGAGTCAAATGGGACAGCTAAACGAACATGATTTAGCAACATGATACAAAGTAAAGACAGCAACAGCACTCCAGTCCATGGGTCCAAACAGAGAAGAATCACTCAATAGAGAACCTTCCAAACTAATCCAGTAATCTCATGCGGATGCTGACACACTGAAAATTGATCACAACTTTTCTTGTATTTAAAGCACGTGATGCATTTCAACAGCCAGCATCCGGATCTAGATGTAGAGCCAGAAAAATATGAGGTAAACCAGACAGACGTCTCAGTGATATTGCTCAGGTGAATGCTATCAAGTTATAGACCATGCCTGTTCAGTTACCCAACCCAAGATGACTTGCATAATTCTATGACAAAATGATCAGAAAATAAGGAGTTAATGGTTAATTGTTTATCATGAAACAATTATATGGAAAAAAATTAGATTTTAATGTATTTGAAATTAACTGGAATGATTTGAAATCATTTGATTGATATGAAATTACTTTGGACACAATTAAATTCTATAGTACAGTGTACTAAATTGGTTGTTGTAACAGTGCATTAGGATGATATTTCTTGTAAGATAGCCTTAAACAAGCTAAGTGATTACTCAATGTATTGAATTTTGAAAGCATTCTGCGCATTACAGTAAGCAAAAACGAATAAATGAATTGAAAATGATGGAAAATAAATATATACCAACAGTAAAAGGTCCCTCAGAGATAAAAAAGGATCCAACAGTGATGCCAAGTGCTGCAAGAAACTTGAAGAACCAAAACCTGGAAAAAAACAAAACATAAGCAAATCAGAGTCTCTTAAGCTTATGGAAATTACTCCTAAAATCCAGCAAGTGGATTTAAACAGGGTATATGAAAGTAACTTAAAATCAATATCTTTTCAAGAATTTTTAAGACCTTCTAAAACAAAATGAAGACTTTATCACAATGGACTAATACGTGATTAAATAATTAATAATCGATATTTAATTATTTTGCAATGGCTGAATGAGGAAACAATTGCCAGGAGGTTCCATTAATTCTTTAGTTGAAGTGCAGGGAGTGGTAGTCAACCAATGTGTGGAGTAGTAAAGGGAATTTTGGCTCTTTGAGGAGAGTCGATTCCTTTGGCTCCGCTCACTGAAAAGAACCACATTTTTAGTTTCTTAAATTAATTTATCATCGAAAGCAATGTAAAATTATTTGAAAATTTAATTACTAATCTACAAACATAAAACAGTTCTTATTTATGTGGCTTATCATATTTACCACAGAACAGAGAGCTACAAAAAAATGTTACAGTAGAAAACCCAACTCTGATTGTTTGCTCACGATGTTCTGCTGGAATAGAATTTTATAAACTGGCTCTGGTCCAGGTCCCACTCCAATCTGTCACTTCAAGGAGTCGGAATAATTAGCGGCGTGTCTTTTTGATTGGCTTACGGTAGCTAACAGCTTGCGCCGTAGTCTGGATCTTGCACCCCAGTGGAAAAGGTGCAAGAGCCTCTAAACCACATACTTCTGCCTGAAAGGAGCTGCAGCCTACGTTAGCTTCAGTTAGTTCCGGACCAGCTTCTGACTAGCTGGCATGGCTAGGAGTGTGGCACGGCTCGGAGTGTCAACCCTCCGCCCCCACCCTCACAGCACCACCTCTTCGCCCATTTTTGTATTTTCTGAGATTGACGAGGCGAGTAATGCGGACAAGATGGCGGAGTTGGGGACCACCCAGTTGGCTTCTTTTTCTGCTTTTCAGAAACCTATCGGCGACGTTTATTGTATTTACAGGCTATGGTTCCAACTTTTGATAGTATGGTAGTACTATATCGCTTTGCTGCACTTTGCTATAAATTAAGGGAATACATCACATCATCAACTGTAACGATGTGGTGGAGCGGAAACCAGAGCAAACTGCTGGCTTGTAAATTAAGACATTGACATGCAAGTTTTTGTTTTCTGCTTGGCTAACTGCAACGCAACTATTACTGTGCTTACACACCGAACGTAACAGACGTGTCCAAAAACCTTGACACGACTGGCTTGCACATTTGCACCTTGAAGTATGTCCAAAAGAAACTGGTCGCGCTTTAAAATATGCCATGTTCATGCGTGTGAACCGGAAATATGGGAGGATCCTGACCGGGACTGCTCCACTGGCCTCCCCTTCCTTCCTCCCTACTTCTCCCAATCCTCCGGGAGCTCACAGTGGATTCTGGGCTATGAACCGACCACGTTAAATGTCGGGCCCGCTGCTGAGGGGGTACACCCCGTCGAGCAGAGGCGGAAGGATCCATAAACACAGCCCACTTTGTGCTGCAAAGGTCCAAGCTTTGCCCCGTGGACACACCAACTACCAAGCTGACCGGCTGTCCATCTGTCTGCGGTTAGTAAAAGTTTACATGTTTGCGGCAAGGGACGTACTTTGGTGGAGACATAACCAAGCCTGGGTGTCTGGGTGAAGAAGTTGTTTTGCGGTCACAACGGCTCTTTTAAGAGCCACCCACAAACCTCTAAAGAGCAATCCTGTCTAAATAGCTAAATCTCTATGTTTTTTTTATAATTCGTCTCTCTGTATAGAAAACAGGTGGTGTCATGTAGCTCGGGTAGATTACCCACGGTGTTTATCAGCTTACATGTCCTGCTGATGCTGTTAATCCATTCACAAGTCACAGCATCACTGACACCCGTCAGCTGATTGATTGTGGCGGTGCGACTTGAAGCTGTAGTTGAGATTTCTTCAACTTCTGCGGCAGATATAAAATGCAGCGTGTATTTTCGGTCGTGCCTGACACGCACCAGCCGCACTACTTGGTCACAAAAATCAGGCAGAAAAGCTTTTTGCGACGCAAATCTGCTTCTGACGGGTCGCCGGGTCCCCAGCCGCGCTTCATAGTGCTCTCCCATTGACTTAACATGTAAATCGGACTCTCTGGTCACGTTAATAGCATACAGTGTGTAAGCACCGTTACACTATCTCTGCTTACTGAAATCAGAAAAGTGTAATGTGAAATCAAAATAATTCCAGTATTAAGCCTTAGATGGAGTTTACCACCCAGTTTAGGCTGCATTCCTAAACAAGACCGGACCGCAGTATGAAATGGCTAATATAGGAAAGGAGAACTTATACATTTTTTATATATTTTGAAAGCTAAGAGTCTTATGATTCTAATATATACCAATCATGGATACAATTTTAACTGTAAACATAGCGGGCACTTTTGCCAACAACAAAAAAACCACACACACACCATTACCATCTCCTAGAAAACGGCATGGGTTTTGTGACTTTGGCTTCAAATGTCATCATATTTTAAAAACCACTAGGAACATTTTAAAATAGTTCAAAAGATGATCGGAGTGGATTTTTAAAATCAGCAAGTCATCTCATCTGATTTGTGGTCATAGCCCATTCAGATTGTGTGTTATTTGTCCATCAACACAGCGGATACGCACACTATATACACCAGCTACACAGCTCCGGTGTAACACTGGCTCCCATTACAATTATTTGCAGTCTGCAGATGCAGTGTTAGTTAGCAATGTTAGCTTGTTTGTTAGCCATAGCTCACCTGTTATGAAGTTTTTGCTGCAGACTGTTTAATCATTGTTTTAATTGCTTCTTCTGATAGCTTGCAATCAAAAGATGTCTTTTATATGCCTTGAAAGGGGGCGAGTCGATGGGATTGTATCCAACCTTCACATTCTGTTGTTTTTATCAAAGCGATTTGTGCAACCAAAGAAGCACAACACAGATGATCGCATCCGTTTCTGACAACAGCATGCAGTAGGCAGAGAAGTGACATAGAAATAATTGTTCTAGATTTTATGAGACTTCATGAAAAGTAAGAACATTTTCTCAATAAATTCAGATCGGTATAGTTAGTTTGGTGAATACTAGTTTCAATTTGTTTTCATTTTGTTTCAAATTCTCGTTTTTATTTTTATTTCAGCCAACGAACATGGGTTTTTACTTCTAGTTTTCGTTATTTTTTTTGTTTTCATTAACGATAATAACCTTGATTATATATATATATATATAGTACAGGCCAAAAGTTTGGACACACCTTTTGATTCAATGCGTTTTCTTTATTTTCATGACTACATTGTAGATTCTCAAATAAGGACATCAAAACTATAAATGCACACATAATGTATGGAATTACTGTATGTACTTAAACAAAAAGGGTGAAATAACTGAATACATGGTTATATTTTATATTCCTCAAAGTAGCCACCCTTTGCTCTGATTACTGCTTTGCATTCTCTTGAGCTTCAAGAGGTAGTCACCCAAAATGGTTTTCTTGAAGTCTTGAAGTTCCCAGAGATGCTATGTACTTGTTGGCCCTTTTGCCTTCATTCTGCGGTTCAGCTTACCCCAAATCATCTCGATTGGGCTCAGGTCCCGTGACATTGGAGGCCAGGTTATTTCACACTTGTTTGTAAAAGTACTACATAATTCTATACGTGTTAATTCATCATTTATTTATTTATCATCCTTATTATAGTATAAAGACTTACCCATTATGAAGTGCTGCTCGGGGATCTTGGCTGCTCTTTACTTTGATCATAATCAAAGAGAACAGCAAGAAGAACATTGCCATTCCAAAACACACCCGATAGACAGCCTTGTAGCCCACCAGAACATCACAGTTCACATGGCCTTCTACCCCAGGGATAGATGAGCCAATCCCTCCTTCACAGAAGCCTGGAATCTACAGTGATGCAAAAAAAAGAGATCTTACCATTCAGTAACATATTTTCAGTCTATCACACAAAACATACCGTTGCTCATAAAGATTTTCATGTGAATTATTAAGCTGTTTGTGTGCCCAAGTTTTTTTTTAAACTACCTATTGCTTTAAATACAGCCCACTTTGGCAAAAGCACCAAAACCGGCATCATTGCCTGCCTGATATTCTAATAACTACAGTTAAACACACTGTGTAAATCATGAATCACCACCAGCCAAATCCTTCCCAACTTCAAAAAGCTAGTTTTCTCTTTCCTGGATGCAGTCTTTGGATGAAACTGTTGTAAAGCACTAAGTGGTTTTGAGTACTTTTCATTGTGTTGCTTTTATTAAAGCTTGAATATGGAAACATTTTCTTAAAAGCTATCTCTTAAAAAAAGTCAAACTTCAACAGGGAATTTAGAGGTGTGCAAATGAAAGTGCGGCCTTTCCTTTTAAAGTTATATTTAACCTAAACTCATTAAAAAAACATTTATTCCGACCACTGCACTGTGTTTATATTTAAAGCTGTTGGCTGGAAAACGTAAATATAAACACAGGTTTATATTTACGTTTTCCAGCCAACAGCGGTGCACCATTGCGGGTTGCCAAATACTATAACAACTGCCTGGAGCAACGAGGCATGGAGCAGTTTGTAAGTTTAGCTGCTCTGTCTAAGCCTCATAGATTTCATTGTCTTTCTCAGAACAGGAGCAACCTTACAATATCTTAAAGTGAAGCCTACAACAGATGGACACAAATGAAAATCTTTCATGGCATCAAAACGTATGCTGAAATGGCAATGTTTTTCATGGAGAAAGGCAAGAAAGCTTGTTAACAGCTAAAGTTAGCTGTCGGTAAATAAGCTTTGCAATACACGTGTATAAGATGTCGTTCCTAGATACGAGTGAACTGATTATGGCCAATCAACCTCCACACAGAGTAAAATCCCCCGGCTCGGTCGAGTATAGCAGGCTTGCTTTCACCACTGCGTTGAGTGGCTATTATAAAGACTTTTCTAGCTAGCTTTCTGTATTGAAACAGGTCTCTGACCATACTACTAAGTCAAATACGTACGCTGTAAAATCTGTCTGATGTTTATGTAAATTCTAAAGTATAAATTATGACCTTTAAAGACAACATCAACAAGAGGAGTGAAGGATAAACCCTCTCAGCTACCGAAATAAGATGCCAAGAGGACAGGTACAAAAGCTTATTGTTGCCTTTGATCCATATTTTGTTATAAATATTTTTCGTTTAGTATTTTAAACGTATTAGTACAAAATAGCTCATGGAAAGCGGGGCCCATGTTGCCTCTTCGGGCTAAGCCCGGCCGGGTCCCAGGGGTAAAGGCCCGGCCACCAGGCACTCGCCAACGTGCCCCACCTCCAGGCCTGGCTCCAGAGTGGGGCCCCGGTGACCCATGTCAGGGCGAGGGAACACTGACTCCAATACTGTTGCTCATGAAAGGGGTCTTCAGGCTGCGCTTTGTCTGATCCCTCACCTAGGACCAGTTTGCCATGGGTGACCCTACTAGAGGCATAAAGCCCCCGACAAGTTGGCTCCTAGGATCACTGGGACACTCAAATCCCACCACCGCAATAAGGTGGCAGCCCATGAGCTCACCACCTGTGGAAGGGGCCATAGGGGTCGGGTGCAAGATGGGCGGTGACCAAAGGCGGTGGCCAAAGGCAGCGGCCTTGGCGTTCCGATCCTCGGCTGCGGAAGCTGGCTCTTGGGACGTGGAACGTCACCTCTCTGGTGGGGAAAGAGACGGAGCTGGTGTGCGAGGTTGAGAGGTTCAGACTGGACATCGTCAGCCTTGCCTCGACGCACAGCTCTGGCTCCCGTCTCCTCGAGAGGGGTTGGACTCTCTTCCACTCTGGAGTTGCTCCCATCTAGAGGCGCCGAGCTGGGGTGGGCATAATTGTTGCCCCCCATGTTAGTGCCTGTACGTTGGGGTTTACCCCGGTGAATGAGAAGGTAGTCTCCCTCTGCCCACGGGTGGGGGTATGGGTCTTCACTATTGTTTGTGTTTATGCACCAAAGAGTAGATCAGATCACCCACCCTTCTTGGAGTCCTTGGAGGGAGTGCTGGAGAGTGCTCCTTCTGGGGACTCCCTCATTGTGCTGGGGGACTTCAACGCTCGCAATGACAGTGAGACCTGGAGAGGCGTGGTTGGGCGGAATGGTCCCCCCGATATGAACCCGAACTGTGTTTTGTTATCGGACTTCTGTGCTCATCAAGGATTGTCCATACTGAACACCTTGTTCAAGCAAAAAGCTGTGCATGTGTGCTTTGGCACCAGGACACCCTAGGCAGCAGCTCGATGATCGATTTGGTTGTCGTATCATCTGACCTGCGGCCGCATGTTTTGGACTATCGGGTGAAGAGAGGAGGAGAGCTATCCACCGACCACTACCTGGTAGTGAGTCGGCTCTGGTGGTGGGGGAGGGTGCAGGGCATGACCTGGCAGGCCCAAACGAGTTGTGAGGTTCTGCAGGGAACGTCTGGCGGAGTCGGGGGACATTGAGTCCGAATGGGCCATGTTCCGGCCCTCCATTGTCGAGGCGGGTGACTGTAGTTGTGGCCGCAAGGTGGTCGGTGCCTGTCGCGGCAGCAACCCTTGAACCCGCTGGTGGACACCTGCGGTGAGGGGTGTTGTCAAGCTGAAGGAGGAATCCTATTGGGCCTTTTTTGGGCTGTGGGACTCTGAAAGCAGCTGATGTAGCAGCTGAGGTACTGGCAGGCCAAGCGGAGTGCGGCTCGGATAGTCGCTGAGGCAAAAACTCGGGCGTGGGAGGAGTTTGGAGAGACCATGGAGAATGAAATGACTTCCGTATGGCTTCGAAACGATTCTGGTCCACCATCCGGCGTCTCAGGATACACGACGGATGGTCTAACCACGGATCCAGGAGGAACAATGCGGTTTTCGTCCTGGCTGTGGAACACTGCACCAGCTCTACACTCTCAGCAAGGTCCTGGAGGGTGCGTGGGAGTTCACCCAACCGGTCTACATGTGTTTTGTGGACTCGAAGAAGGCATTCCGGTACTCCGGGAGTATGGGGCACCAGGCCCTTTGATAAGGGCTGTTTGGTCCCTGTAAGGCCGGTGTCAGAGTTTGGTTCGCATTGCCGGCAGTAAGTCAGGTTTGTTTCCAGTGAGAGTTGGACTCCACCAAGGTTGCCCTTTGTCACCGATCCTGTTGATAACATTTATGGACAGGCTTTCTAGGTGAAGCCAAGGTGTTGAGGGGTTCCGTTTTGTTGGCCTCAGGATCGGGTCTCTGTTTTTCACAGATGATGTGGTCCTGTTGGCTTCATCTGAACCTAAAGGCAAAGCTCCTACAGTCATCTATGGTCATGGCGCATTTAGAGGAAGAGAAAATGAAAGTTCATAATTTTTTTATTTAAATTGAAATATAGCGTGTAAATTTTGACAGGGACAACAATGCAGTTATGTTTTCATCTACCAGCCAGAAACGGCAGCCAGGGAGTCAAGCAGCTGCTTTAGAGCCCCAGAGATATCATTATCAGTCTCTGGAGAGCAGAAACCAGGGTAAATTTAGGTGAAGCCTTCACTAGTTGGACCCACAAAACATTTCCACAGCATCAAACACTTGGAAACCATTACCCTGATGAGTCAAATTTTTTTCACTAATGTTGGACATATCCAAGAATTAAATCCTGCCACAGCCAAATAATAATTCTAATAACAAACTGACATCTGAATTGTTAAAATCTTGAAAAAGTTAATTTGCCAAAAACATGTTTAGAGACTGCAAAATCTATCACTAGAGTATAAAAGACAGGTATGATGGACTCAAAGCCAATGGATTTCAAAAGAGTTTTTATGAAGAGAAGTTCCTGCAAAAATGAATGCTACAAGCTGTGATTAAACCAGACTTATCACGAAGTACCAAATATTGGAATGCCAGAGGCTGGCATCAAAGTTAATCATAAATTTTTTTGATAAATCTGGATGTCAGCAATGTTGTTCTAAACGGCCTAATACAAGAAATCCACAAGAAAACATGACTAGATAAACGCTTTTGCAAAAAGGGATATACAATTGTTATATATGACACTATCTGAAAGCTCCTCTACTAGTCCTTGCAGAAAAAATTAAAGGACTTTTCTAACTTGGTAGGAATTAATTGCATTTTAAGTATTTTTACACGACATTAAGAGTCTAGAGGCAGGTTTTGATGGTGAAGGCAATGACTCATTACCTTCTTGAGCTGGCTCTCCATCCCAGGCATCAACATGATGCACGCAACAGCCACTCCCAGCAGCAAGAAGCAGGCGTAAATGAGTCGAGTCATGGTCGAATTATTTCCACTTGGACAGCATCGACACAGCAGACAGGGGGCGCTCCCACAAAGGCAGGGGATCTGCGTAAACAAACTAGGTCAGCTGAGGACATAAATAAATGAGATATTCTGATTCTGGTTAGGCAACCGTAAGGCTATCAAATAACTTGTTACGATGCATAGACAGCTATGTAATTTACGGAGGAAGTGGAACATAACATCCATTGCGTGCCTGATTTACGTAATAACTGCTCACTCAGCTAGCTAAGCGATTTTGTCCCTCCCGGTGATTAGATCGCCGGATTTTTATGGACTGCGTCACATCTCAGTCAAAACAAAGATGGCTTGGGGACTTTACCCCCAACGCTCAACTGGATTTCTATTTAAAACCGCTTGTTCACCAAAAGGCTGCTCTCCTTTTTTCATGTCAATGTTCGTCACACTTCTCGGTGTGTCGTCTTAACACTGCATAGTCATGTAGGAACTGACACTGATATCAGCAGCAAGTGGGACATTTCATTCTGATTAATATTCCCAGAGCATCTTACCCAACTAGCCATGGAACAGAGTCCCAGAACGGCTCCCATGATGGCGGTTTATTCCTCTGCAGTCAAGTTGATGGCGGATGTTTTCCTGAACATGGATGGTAGCACACAACAGCCTCTTCTTCTGAAACATTAAGTTCTTCACTCATCTGCTGCCCCCTTGAGGACGACAGAAAACATTTGTCTACCAACTCTACTTAAGATATATTACACATTTGCAATCTGGCATTAAAAATATGAAAAATACAGAATACACAGGAAACAAGTTATCACAGGGTATAGTCAGTATCATAGGGTGTCCCAAAATGCATAAACAGACTTATCATAAATGTGCTCTATTTTGTTGACCAGGTACCTTTGTCAAACAATTCTTTGCAAAAAGTTTTTTTTCTTAGAATTTAGAAGAGCCAGGATGGAGTCACAGGAGAGCTGTCCATCGATGTAAAGCTTGTCCACAAAGAGAGAAGCATGTTTTTTTTTTCTGTGAGTTGGTTCACAACCAGTGTGATAGATTACTTGTGGTGCTGTATGAAACGCCAAAGTGCTCAAAATTAAATAAATAAACCGTTTAGATAGATAGATAGATAGATAGATAGATAGATAGATAGATAGATAGATAGATAGATAGATAGATAGATTGGTTGATAGATTCAAATGAAAATTTCCTTGCCTTGTAAAAAAATGAAATAGAATGAAATAGGTCTCATTTTCCTTTAAAAAATGCATGTATTATATAACATTAATAGTATTTTTTCTAATATATTTTATTTCTAGCCATCTTTATTTAATTCATCAGTTTTTATTGCAAACCTCATAATTCAACCTCGGTCAGGGGGGTTGGTTTTTTTTCAGTGGCTTATTCATTTTAGAATGTAACTTTTGTTTGTAAGAGCTGAGGGATTTTCCATGAAGCAAGCTAATCTCAAAAGCCAGACTTAATTTTTAAATCCTGGCTAAATTTCTCCAGATTCAGTTCCACAAACAGGGCTAACCTGGAGCATTCACTATGGAAAGATATGCTCTTGGACAAGCCTGCTCCAGGGCAGGCTAGCTCCGAGACTTATTTTAGCTTTATAATCATGATTGGACGATCCATGTGATGTCACAAAAGGCTGGTATTCTGCTGATATTCACTCCCTTAAACACAACTACCCTCCAATATAAAGTTATTACAGCGGTTGCAGCAGCTGCACATTTCTTGGTGGTGAAATTATGCAATGCAGGGTTTTATCTTTTAAAATTTACTTTTAGTTAGATTTTCCTCTGTGTCAATTTGAAGAATATTACTGTATTTAATCTTTCCTTGCTGCCAGAAACTTTTTGTTCCATGCATGTCCCTCCTGAAACCAAGCACAATTAATGATTACAAATAAAAAACTTTTTTGTCTAAGATGGCCCCAACATTCTGCCCTGTCTAAATGTATTAAAATAGCCATAAAGTACCTTACAACTAGCAAAAAAATACACACGTAAAATAAAATACTGTATTAATGACTTTACATTTTAAAGGCTTGAAACTGTTTAGTTGATAATTTATCAACTGATATTCTTACATACTTAAATAATATTTTAACACATTTGACCTGTCAGCTATTTTTTGTCGTGTTATATGGTGGTTTTAATCAGTCACAACAGACCCCAAATTATCTTGCCCAACCAAACGAGGTAATATGATTTATTAACATGAATTTAGAAGTTTACAGTTGGAAACGCTTCCCCACACTTAATGTGTGTTACAAGACTGTCCGTGCAGCAACACCACCTAATCCACATTATAACACCATTCGGGCTCATGAACTTTTTTGTGCTTCTGTTGTTCCTTTTATTGGTAATAATGTTTTTGTGATGCTCATAGGCTTTCTAGAGCAATTCTTGCCCCACCTGTGAAAAGAATGTGGCTCTTTTGTTACATTCCATTCTCACTGATCTAGCATCAATTGACAGGGGCTGCCTTTATGTAGTGTTGACGCACATGAGCCTGGTTTGAACCTGGTGTGAACAGTTACGCTAAATCAAGTGAGTATATTCCAAACAAGCTACAATTTATTTTAACTCGCTTCATGGAAAAATCCCCAGGTCAATTAACGTTTATGTTTTTCCATGTTGTGTTGCAGAAAATAAAATCTAACAAAGCCACTCTTGGAGTCCTGTCATCAAGGGTGCAACAAGTAGATTGATACAATCATGTCCTTATCTTTATCGTCAAAAGGGTAGACTTAACTATGCTTTCAATCCCATTTAATAAAGATACTGCTATGGGCAGAATATGTCATCAGAAACTGAATTTAAATAAATAATTTTTTTTAAAACCTTGCGACCCCTTGAGGATTAAGCGGTTCAGAAAATGGATGGATGGATTTTTAAAAACAGAATCTGACTTTACCTAATTGGAAAACTAATGTAGTCTATTACTTTTGAAAGGATTGTCACTAAATTATACTTAACAGAAATTAATTGCCTTTAAACTGTATTTCATCCCATTGCAAATTCAGCTCTCAAACTATATTTCACTTTTCACCTTCAAGTTTCAGTTCTACAATACAATTTCAATTCTTAAATTCAGCGTTTTGGTTTGGACATCCATGCCCTTGAGATGTAATCAAGCACAGAGTAAAATAATACATTTTAAGTTAATTTACTCACCTAGACAACTTTGGAGCAACTTGAGGGTGCTTCTGGAGAAGTTTATTTCCAGTCCCAATCAGCATATATCCATATAATGAGAGTCAATTGGGGCAAGAGATTTGCCACATGTAATTAGCCATCATCTGTCCAAAACCCGTTCATTTAACAAATGTCATTAAACATTAGCATGACTTCCGTTCAGAACGTCTCAGAAGTGCTTATTTGTTCAGTTCAGGCCTCTTATAAGTTGCTCAATAAAATTGGGACCCAGGCCGCCACCGGGTAGCGAAGACTGAAACTCCATCCCGCAACCCAGTGACTTGCCCACGTCCCAAGGCCTTGTGAATGGTAGAATGAAGGAGCAGGTGGACAGAGGCAAATTGGGATGGGGAGGAAATAACTGGGGTGACACGATGCTAAACCCAGGGAGCCAGCTCCCCTGCTGACCCCAATAGGCACCCCCGCTCAGCCGATCCCCCCAGGCCGACACCCTCCAGCCTTGCTACTACCGCCCGATGGCCGGGTGGCAACCGAACCCAGCATCCCCACCCAACAGCCCACACCCCACCACCCGGTCAGTCCACCACGGAGGCCGACCAGCACCGTTCAAAGGGCCCCCACCCCAGCACCCCGCAGAGTGCTTGGACCCAGACCCAGGAGCCATGTTCAGTGCCAATTTGACTGATCGGGCCCAGAGATGCCGGCCACCCGTCGCGGCCACCCGCTGACACCCCGACGCGCAGGTGCGGCAAGGGGCCATCGGGGAGCCAGCAACAAGAACCAGCCCAGGGAGATGGAAAAGGCAGCAGCGCCCACCGACCACCGGCCGACCACCCCCACCGCCGGTGGGGGGCGGCTGTCCAGCTTTCCACATCACAAGCTGGAATACTGGAATGTCCACACCTCCTCAGAGTGCTGTCTCCACCTCCTCAGAGCGCTGTCTCCACCCACCAGGTACAGCAGTAAACAAAAATTACCATTCAGATTATGGAACACCATATTGAAGCTCCATGCAAAATGCTCCGTTTTTGGCTGGTCAAAACAGCTCATAACACTTCATCAGGTCCCAGACGAAGAGGACAGAAGAGCTGCATGGGTTGAATTTTATTTTTTACGGTAAGAAGCTGGTGGTAAGGGGAAGAAATACGGAGGACCTGACGTCGCAAAGGGCTACTCAAACTCCGGACGGAAGACGATAGACGAGCCGCCGATCTAAGCTACTCCAACGTGAGGAAAGACTGAGGACATGCAGCCGCACGGAGCTCAAAGAGCTGGGTCTCCGCAGTGCTAGAGAGCTGGAGTCAGCAAGATCGAGCTGGAAGGCTTTAGAGTCGGCGTCTCAGGAAGATATCGGAGTGCCAGATAAGCAGTTAAATATATTCTTCTAACTTTAAGTCATTTCTTCAATAACCATTCAGAAGTATCTTGCTGAATTCTCTGACCTCAGAATTAGGGAGACATTGAAATGGGCCAAGGGGCTACAGTCCCAGACCCATCCTGGCCATTTTTTAGCCCCTCTTTATTAAGCTCCCGGATACCCCCCTTATCAGCAGCAGGAATAGTCGCTTATTAATCATTCTAAAAACTCTTAAGAGTGTCTGTGGCTTTCAAAGTTTGATGTTTTGGTATTTGGCTATTTTACTATGGTTAAGGTATCCTAGTTGTAATCTTGACATTTTAGTTCATTTCTTTGTGCATTCTTCTCTCCTACCCTTTTTCTGTTAATGCTTGCATTTTCTTGAGTTGATATTTATTTTCCTCTCTGACCCATATGAACGGAACTACCAGCATGCTAGTAGTTCACTTAACTTAGTTTATACAAAGCTAAGGCAAATACTGACAGATTTAGACGGATCTCATTTATCTAACTTTGGGAAATATGGCAACCATTTTTCTAATTTTAAACATAGTTTGCCTTTTGTTTTAGAGTTCTTTACCTGCAAAATTCTAACATGTTCTTCAAGTGCAGACAGCATGTACATATCCAAGAACACTCCTATTTATCATGCATAAATAGGATACTTTTTTTGTTGTTTTTTTATCCTCTTTTATGCTGAAAGTTTCGGCTACAGCTGTCACTTTCCTAAGAGCATCTAAAGATGATTTGGCATCTTCCGCTGTTTGTGTGTGGGCAGTAGAGGACAATGTCGCACTCTACTGCTTGTGATGTTCTGGAGCATTGCGTCCTTTTGTGTTGTCTAGAATGTAAACTCTTGCTCTTTTCAGGGTTGAGGGCATGTGTCTTATTTCTACCGCCTCCTCAATCCATAATTTAAATCTTTCTTGCTCTGTTGCTATGATTTTCTGAGTTGTCCCAGTTCAGTCTGATTTTCTCTTGCACAGCGATCTGTTCTGGCCGGTTTCTTGATAGTATTGGAGTCAGCAGGGGAGCTGGCTCCCTGGGGATGGCGTTGTGTCACCCCAGTCGTTTACTCCCCATCCCCAGACGCTTCTGTCCACCTGCTCCTTCATTATGCCATTCACATAGGGCCTTGGGGCGTGGGCACGTCACTGGGGTGCGGGGAAGAGTTTCCGCTTTCGCTGCCCGGTGGCGTCATGGGTCCCAATTTTAATTGTACAACTTAGACACTTTCACTTGCAACATTTACATGACACACACACACATGTAGAGACCTGGCGGTGGATACACCTCAGCGCTGGAGGCAGAGCCCTTTAAAGAGCCTCGCCTCTCGTGCCGTTGCCCACTGCTTAACTGCATCTAGACACTGAGGGCCCGGGGTGGGAGATGTGGTTGCCTGGTAGCATTCCCATGCACACCCCTCTGTTTTAAGTGCAGAAACACCACATTCGAGCAGGGGGAGAGACGTGGGGTTCTTCCCACGCCCCTGTTTGTTTGACCATCAGGAGTTGGAGTCTGGGGGGTATATCAGGCTGTCTGGTTGGGGACTTGGGCTGCTGGGCTACTCTTGCCATGATGGCGGCTGGTGTTTCAGGGAGATGTCCTCCTTGGATTGACTGGGGCACCACTTATGGGTGTGCCGGGGTTGAAGAGTAGGTTGGTGCCGTTCAGGTGGTCTATGGTGCCTGCGTCTGGCGCCCAGGCCTCCTGCTGGTTCTGTGGGCTCCGCTGCCTGGTCAATTAATTTGGTGGGGTTGTCCGACATTGGCTGGGTCCCTGGTCTTGGCGCTCTGCGTGGGGCGGGATCTGAACCCAGGAGCTGGTAGATCTGGGTGTCCAGATGCTGGCTGGCCGCGGCCTGGGGAGGGCCTACGTCAGCTGCGGCTTTTACTATGGCTCCCTGATGTGTGTGTGTGTGTCTGCCGATCCCTGGTCTTGTGGCCTCCAGGTCTTGGTCCAGGCCTGCCCTGGCGTAGCCCGTGGGCTCGTGCCTGTGACCTTCCGGGCCCCAGCATTGCGGCTGCTGGGTGTTCCCCTTGTTCTTCCATCCGTTCCTCTCTTGGTGGGCAGTCAGCCCTGCGCTGGTCCACTTGTGGCCCCTGCATTCTGGGGGGCTCTGGACGTATAAGTCTCTGATCTCCTTCATGTCTGCGTCGATTCCTGTAGGACGGATTGACCGCTCCTTACACCAGCTATCAATCACTTGCATGGGGAAACCTTATTTACACCTGCATGCTCGCACACACACATAGGTGTGGGGACATTGGTGTGTCCGGACATAATCTTGAGCTGATGTTATTGTCAATAGATAACATTAGGAGCTTACCAGAAACATTAGTGTTGTATTTATTAATCCATTTTTGTGTGTAGTTCTTAGTTCATATTACTAGAGCTGTTTTGTTAATGTTGTTCCGCTCTATAGGTTGTTTCTGTTTGTTTTGATTTTCGCACTTCTCTGCCGTCAAATAGAGGACTTTACCTCCCCATCTTGTATCGTCAGTTCACACTTCTACCGGTCCTTTTTCTCTTCTTCATCTTCTTTCTTTCTTCCTTCTTATCTCAATTTCGTGTCCATAACTTCAAGAAATTAAAACCACCGTAATCACTAATAAAGATTTTTCATACATAAATATCAAGTGGAGTACTATAGCAAAGCTGTAATGCTCTGCTTGGGAAAGTAAATCTGCTAGACAGGACACGTTCAAAAAAGATAGTATTGTGCACTTCTCGTTCATAGCTCTTGTGTGTTTTTTGCTAGTCTCTTTCTCACTTTCTTTTTTATGCTCCTTTTGTGTTTTGAATGGTCACCGTGTTTCTCCCATACATTTCTTTTTGCAGAGTTAGCAAAAAAAAGGCCCATTTTTGTTCTAGTGGTATTTTGTCTTTGCAGTGCACCAATAATTTTTTAACCGTTACGTCTGGTTACGTTAGTGTATTTATATTGTGCTTCTTCATTGAATTTTGTACGTTTGTTATGGCAGGGTTATTAATGCTTTATGATTTGCTTCTTCTGTTCTTTTGATTATTTTTGCTTCTTACATATAACAGAAATAACTACAAAAAGAGGGGTGGCTGCCATGTAGTGACCCATTTTAGTCACTGCAGCTCTACTACTACAGCTTTGGCTGGCTCAGAGAAACCAGCTAACATGGAGCAAACAGTTGTCCTCTTGTTTCCAACGAGAATATCGACTTAACTCACGGGGAACTCAAAATTTCCTCACTGATGTTTTGAGAGTAGAAGTGGCTTTAGCTCCAGTCTCGCTGCGTCTTTCTTTCTAGCCATGGTTTAACCGTAGCTTAGCAAATAGCTACTTGCTTGCGTCAGCTAGTATGCTCTGTAGAGGTGTGTTGTGTTCACGGGGATGTTGTTATTGTGATATTGCGGTTAATACTGTTACCAGGTGTTGTTGTGAGCTATATGAAAACTGGTAAAGTTACTTGTTAGGGAAAATGCATCATGTGGTTCCTTGTGATGAGGTAATCTGTGTAAACAAACAGTTGCCTGCTAACTGTTGCTATGAAGTCCTAGTAGGATGCTAGTGATGCTACTTTATGTAAACATGGGAGGACGTGATTGTTATGTTTGAAATATGCAGTTGGACTCTGTAAGATTATGCACTGCAACTGACAGGTTAGTGTGTCTTTAAGGTTTACAGCAGTGATGTACGACAAGGTCTTAAAGTGTCATCGGTGGAACAGTTGAGTAAACGTTACAAACGCAAAAGCAACACAGTGTGGTTTTTGTGTCCTGTACAAACACAATAATTGGTGAACGATGATGTCTGAACTCGCCTTACCGCCTCCTCCACCTTTCTTACCTGTAACAGGCGACCCAGCTGTTCCATGGGATCGGTGGCTGCAGTCATTTGAGGATTATTTGCTGGCGTTAGGACGCGCAGATCTAGCGGAAGCGAGGAAGTGCGCACTCCTGCGCCACTGTCTCGGGCAGGAGGGACAGCGAGTCTTCGCCACTCTCACCTTATTGGATGATAAGTACAGCACTGCTACAGCTTCTCTGAAGGCACAGTTCAGCTCTGGGAGAAACCGGTGGATGCACCGGTTCAAGTTTCGTCAGAGGACCCAAAAGCCGGGTGAGACAGTTGCCCACTTTGTGTCAGCTTTGCGTGAGCTGGCTCGGCTTTGTGACTTTGGTGTTTTGGAGGATGGACTTATAGTTGACCAGCTAATAGAGAAAACATCATGTAACCAACTGAGGGAGAGACTTTTATTAGAGCCTGACTCCATGACACTAGCAGATGTGTTAGTGATTGGAAAACAGCTGGAAACGGCTCTAATGGAGGCACGCAAGTTCGGCCGCACGGTGCACGACCCACTGACGTCATCAAACCCGTCAGTTCATCATACGGAGACTGCTGAGCAAAATGACGGGGTGAGTGACAGTTTGGATGTGCAGAGAGTGGACAGTGGGCCCAGGCAGAGTGGGGGCAAGAGCTGTAGCAACTGTGGCTTCTCTAAACATGCAGGCAGAGATCAGTTATGCCCTGCTCAGGGGAAAAGTTGTCGAAACTGCAACAACCCGAACCATTTTGCACGCTGCTGTCGCTCCTTCCCTGCTTTCCATGACGCTGCTGCTGTTCCTATAAACAAGGTTCAGACCTCACAGCCTGCTTTCAAACTTTGCACATGCCGGGTGGGCACAGCTCTGATCCCGCTCCTCGTGGACACAGGGGCCAAAGTGTCAAATTCACATATGACCGCTACTTCAGTCAGGTGCCTCTGGAAGCAGCAGTTAAACCCCTGTTTGGCTACGGCCTTTCTCCTATCTCCACTCTGGGCGTGGCCTGCCTTCCTGCCAGATATGATCAACAATGTGCGCCTAACACAAAGTTTTGCATCACCCGGAGGGGAGCTAACATTATGGGCCTTGACTTGTTCCTTGCCTTGGGTTTTGCTGTGAGTGATGCCAGCATGTTTGGCAGGTTGCCACCTCCTGGACTGACCGCTACCCACAACTGTTCATCGGGCTGGGCCGCATGAGAGGATTTGTACACCAGCCTACGGTCGACCAGTCAGTCCGCCCTGTCATCCAGCCTCCACGGCGCATTCCTCTGGTTCTCCGTGATGCGGTGGAGGCCGAGCTGCAGCGCCTGGTGGAGGCAGACGTCATCGAGCCTATCAACGCCTCGCCATGGGTGTCAAAGCTGGTGATAGCTAAAAAGAAGGGGATAGGACTTCAATGTGACCTCTGTGTGGACCTCACAGATGTGAACAAAGCCATCATTCCCAACAAGTAGCTCCACAGCTTAGGAGCTCACCAGCCATTTCTACGGCTCCACTGTCTTCAGTAAAATGGACCTACGAAACGGCTACCTGCAGGTTCCCCTAGCACAAGCCAGCATGGATCTCACGGTATTTGTCACGCATATGGGCGTTTTCAGATTCAAGCGCATGGCGTTTGGACTCTCATCGGCCCCAAGCTGCTTCCAGAAGATAAAATCACTCATACTGGCTGGTATCCAGGGTGTCTCTATCTACCTGGATGATCTGGTCATGCATGTACCCTCCACCACACTGCACGACATTCGCCTGGTACAAGTCTTTCAGCGTTTCGAACAACATTGAATGCCGAAAAGTGCATGTTCGGGGTTGAGGAGGTCGAGTTCCTGGGCTTCAGGCTGTCGAAGGGGGGCATCACCCCAATTATGTCCCACACTGAGGCGATTCTGTCACTACCGGACCCACAGTCACCATCCCAGCTGTCTTCCTTCCTGGGGATGGCTGCCTACTACCTCAGGTGCGGTCATTCCAGAGACTCTTAGGTCCAGAGTTCTACACATGGTGCATGAGGGACACATTGGGGTGGTCAAGGTAAAGAAACGCTGTCATGATACGGTGTGGTGGCCCCACAGAGACTCTGAGGTTGAGGAGCTCGTACGTAACTACACCTGTTGCCTTCTGAGTGGGAAAACAGGCCAGCCTGCCACAGCCCCTCTCACCCCTATCCCTTGGCCGTCTTCACCCTGGGCACATATTCAATTCGACATTTGTGGAGAACTTCACGGGGCGCCTGCCGATGCCCGTTACCTGCTAGTGGTGCACGATCTTCATTCAAAATAGCCAGAGGTTTTTCAGTTGAGCTCCATCACCACGTACTCCCTCATCGACTGCCTGGACCACCTGTTTGGGCGTTGGGTCCTCCCAGGTGTGGTCACAACAGATAACGGGCCCCAATTTGCTTCAGCAGAGTTCACAGAGTTTCTCACGCTGCGGTCTATCAAGCAAATCAGAACGGCAGTGTATCACCCTGAGAGTAATGGGGGGGGTGGAAAGACTAAATAAAACGCTGAAAAACAGTATCCGAGCCTGTCTGGAGGAAGGGAAGACCTTCAGCGATGCTCTCAACCAAACTCTCCTGACCATCCGGGCATCCAAACATTACACAACTGGAGTGTCACCTGCATTGCTCATGATTGGACGTAAACTAAAACAACCACTGGACTGCTTAAGAGCACAGCCAGCTCCTGCACACGGGAGCCCAGGGCTCCAGAAAGCCAGAGCTCGGGTGAAAGATTTGCAGGAATGGATGAAAGAGAAGTATGATGCCACACATAGAGTGCGGAATCTTGCCGCTCTTTATGCTGATGTTAGGGACAGTGTGAAAGCACTCTTAGATTGCTGAGTCATCATGGTTTTCTTATGACTTTCCCTCCAAACTTGTTGCTGAAGTGACAAACACGTTTGAGAAAAAAAGGATCTTGGCACCCCTAACTCATAAAATTTGAAAATTGTTTCAATATACATGTTTTGTGTAATGTTACCAAGTGAAATAAGAGTTGTGGTCTATCTAATAATATTAGGAATATTAACTTAAAAATTCATAAATTAGTCATTTAATTATTCCTCCAAATAATTTAAAACGGAGGACCATCCAGTTTAACCTGGAAACAAGATGTTATATCTATCAAAATGAACTATCAAATAGCAATCTATACATTAATTATCAATGATTTATCAGAAACCTTTTGATCTGTAGGGGTAAGCCCTTTCCCAATGATTCAAACACACACTCAAATTAAAAGAAACAAAGGTTTGATACAGTTTAACCAATTTGTTAACTAATTACCAAACAAAACAACAACTGAAGTTCAACTACAGGCTAATTTGGTTCAGCTAATTGCTAAGCTAGGTGGCTACAGCTACTTGCTACATAAACAAAACTACGAAAAAGGGCCGCCGGCTGGAAGATGTCACAGCCACGTCACCCGGGGGTCACGGCTGCGGCACATGACTACGGATTTTGACAGAAAGGGCTAACAAGCCATGTTTGGCCCTGCGAGTTGTTCGGCAGCGCACCGGTTCGTGACTCCAAACCAAGTAAAAGATACACACAATCAATTAAACACTGCTTCTCTACTAATTAAGAAATGATAAATTCCACACAATCGTATAATCAAGGTCAGCTTACTCATTAAAAGAAAACACAGTATATTTCAAACACAGATCTGATTCATGAACGTTAAGAGGATATACATGCATAAAAAAACGAGAAATTCTTATCCTAATTGACTCCACCCAGGCTGAATGAATAAAATGGAAAACTCTTACTTTGCGGCGTCCGATCACTTGTTGCGGCAGAGTAAAATCCTTTCAGAGCAGAAAAAGGAGAGGCGAAAAAGGGGAGCGAGAGGAAAAGTGAAGGAAAAAAAAGAGAAAAGCTTCGATGGCAAGTCTCAGTTTAAGGAAGGTTTGCTAGTGTGAAGAAGGGTTGCGCACGTGTCCCAGACTTTGTTAGGACTTTGGGATAGAGTCTCTCTTTACAAAGTTCAGAATGAACTCAGAGAGAGCAAGCTCATTTTCTATTGAGGTATTTCCGAAAACCTGCTCAGGTGCGTGGCTCCTCCTGTTTCTTCAAGCGTCCAGTCAAACTGTAAGAGAGGTGCAATGGATTTGATTGAGTGATTTTTCACCAAGTCGAGATGGAGGCTTGTCAGGGTCCAGCCTCCCTGGAAGGGAGCGGGGTTCTTTTGACCGGCCAATTTAGGGAGTGAGAGAGAGAGGCGGTCCGCCGGTCTGATTCGGCTGGGGGCTGCCTCCTCTTTTTCAGAAAAATGTTCCGCTTCTGAATGAAACGACAGGTGAACCAGCACAATGGGGAATGCTGGGTTATTGTGTAGAACCTTTTTATCATTTCATATATTCAGGGGTCAGATGCAACACATGTAAGGGCAGAAATGTATGCCATCAGAAAATCTTCTAAGAAGTTTGTTTGGTATTTGCATTATTTAATAAAAATAAATGCAATTTGAATAAATGCTTTCAAAAATGTAAGCTGAATTTGCAAAATTTCCACTGTAAGCCAATGAATTGGTTTTAAAATTATTTAGAATTTGAAGAATTTTTCAATTTTGAAAATTAAATCATTTGCACCGAAACTATGCACAAATGTGTAAGGTATCGTTTGTGCCCATGCAGCCCTGAATGTATCACAGGTGTTGATTTCAGCAGCCTTGGCTAAAATACAGTTGCCAAACCACTGACAACGTGCATTCATAAGATGGTAAGTTTGATGTTGTGATGCACTTAGTTATGTTTGTGTTTAGTCCTGAGTGTATTTTTATGACATTTTTCCTGCTTCTGTTTAAATGCTATAATGCTTAATAGTATATTGTTCTTGGGAAATGTGATAAGGAAACTCGGATGACCCACCATTCTAACAGCATTTAAACGCATGATGTACGCCCTAGAGCATGGATACCCCACAGGACCCAACGGGTCAGGCCCGGTGTTGTGCCATAAAGTGATCGTCTGCCAAAAAGTGATTAGCCGCCACGGGAGAGCGCACGGTTTGGGTAACTGCATTTCTAGATGAAATTCACAGCCATTGTGGCTTAAAACTCGGCATATCAAGCAATATGGACATTGAGAAAGCAGAAATATCCTTGAGAGGTACTTAAACAGATGTTTATCGCAGAGATTTGCTGTTTTCTAGTTCGCAAGTTGTTGCCGTTTGTCTTCAACGGTCACAATGTAAACCTGAGGATATATTCATACCTTTCGCAATATTTGCAATTGAAAGATGGTTTGTGGTAAAAACCGGCTTTCTTTATGTTATAGACTTGATAATAATAAAAATATGTAATATGGGGCACTGTATTGAATGTAAAGTGAAACGTTGTATAAATGGAAATAAACAATTCTCCAGCGATTAGACTTTTTCCCTTTCTTTCTTTAGCCCACTTGGACATGGAGCTAAAATTAACCAAGATAGTTTGGGGCATATTTTTACTTGGAAAAAATGTGATCAAACTGATCAATCTTTGGCTTTACAATGACACTGTGGTAGGCTAGCTAATATCTATAAATCACTTTGTTCTGTTTAAAAGGAACAAGATAAAAGCATAAATTGTTCACTTCGGCACATACATACCTTAAAATTGAGATCGTCACTTGCCAAATAGTGACTATACCCTCCTGTTTGCCTATAAAAATGCCACAAAATGTATTTACATCATTATTGATGATTTAATTGGAATCATAAAAAATTTTATTTTACTTGCCATAAAATGATTGAATCATCCAAATTTTGTAATGGTGGCTAAAATTGAACAAATAAGGGTTTTATGTATTATCTGTTGATGTTATTGTACTCATACTGTCTGTTGTATCATCATAAATACCTCCAGAAATGCCAAAAAATTGACTAATTTACTTGCCAAATATTGATTTCAGCATCCTGGTTACCTGTAAAGAGATAAATAGACCTAAATATTACTTTATTTATAAACTCTAGATGTAAATAGTCTCATCATAGCATACTGGGTCTCTTCCACCATCATAAATAGCACCAACAGGGCAAAAACTGAGAATTTCACTTGCCAAAATGTGATTACAGTGTTCTGGTTACCAATAAAGGGTTAAATGTTTCTCAAAAGGGCTTTATTTATTCTCTCTTGATGTTGTTAGCCTCATCACAGGATACTGTGTGTTTTCCACCCCCTTAAACACCCCCCAAATTGCAAAAAGATGACAATTTCACTTAACAGTAACTGATTACAGTGTTAAAGTTAGCAAAGAAGGGGTAAATATTTCTCAAAATTTCTTTACTTATGATCACTTGATGTTATTAGTCTCATCACAGGATACAAGTTATTTTCCATCTTCTTAAACACCCCCAAAATGGCCAAAAAAGTCAATTTTACCTGCCAAAAATTGACTACAGCTCCCTGGTTACATGTGAAAGGGTTATATTGAACTAAAAATGACTGCATTTATTTTTTTGCTTTATGTTATTAGTCACATCACAGAATACTGGATGTCTTCCAGGATTATAAACGCCCCAAAATGGGGAAAAAATGACAATTTCGCTTGCCAAAAAATGATTACAGTGTCCTGGTTACCTGTAAAGGGTTACATTTACCTAAAAATAAGTGTATTTGTTCTGTCTTGATGTTATTAGCCTCATCATAGGATACTGGGTCTCTTCCACTATCTTAAACACCCCAAAATGGGGAAAAAATGACAATTTCGCTTGCCAAAAAATGATCACAGTGTCCTGGTTAAGAAAGTATTTTCAAGTAGCCTATAATAATCCTACCCTCGGTTTTTTAAACCGTGTGAAGTGTGCAGAGGAGCCTAGCGGGGGTCAGGTGCAGAAAGTATTTTCAGCTATAAGAATCCTACCCTCGGTTTATTAAACAATGCGCAGAGGAGCCCAGCCGGGGTCAGGTGCAGAAAGTATTTTCAGGCATAAGAATCCTACCTTCGTTTTTTTAAAACCGTGCGCAGTGCTTAGAGGAGCCCAGTTGGGTTCAGGTGCAGAAAGTATTTTCAGGTATAAGAAGCTACCCTCGGTTTATTAAACCGTGCAAAGTGCGCACCTGTGTCTGGCCGGGTCAGGCTCGGACATAAATATCTTAATGCCTGTCGGGTTCGGGTCGGTTTCGGTTACTGCTCTGTCGGATGCGGGTTGGGCTCGGACAGAAAAATGCTGGCCGATCCGCACTCTAGTACGCACAAATGTGGAGACGTAAAGTGAGTCTCAAAATCCTCATGTTCTTCTAACACTGATCTGTGAGTAAATGTGGTTTTGTCTTCGTGTATCAGGCAATTGGTGCATACATATTTAACGATTTGTATTTGTAGGAGCCGTTTTGACATCAGTTTTAAGTCAGTGTAATTAAACATTATGTGTTTGTAAATGTACTTTGAGTGTACATTTGAACACAGTTGCAATTACCTAAAGGTACAGACTAAGGGCCTAACTAACCTGGCACAGAGAGCAATGCGCCTGTTAAACCCAAGGCAAGAACTTTTCCCCATGCTGAATATGCAATATGAATGTTCTGTTGAAAGACACTAAAATATTGGGAGGAGAACAGGCAAAGTGTGATTTGCTAAACATCAGTTTGCGTCAAGCATTTTAGCCTCCATTTAAGTGCTTCTGAAAGGCATATCTTAACTTTGCACCACCAGATTTAACATATTACAAACAAAAAACGTAATTATCACACATTATAACCTAATAGAAATATTATCATGGCCATAATCTTGTTTGTCCTTTTTTATGAGGCTCCATCACTCTTCACTATATAAAATCAAAAGAAAGAAAATCATTAGGCACAGAATTTTAGAGATCAGTCCCCAACATAACTAGCAAAATAACTAACAGGCTTGCCGGATTGTGAGTATTGCGACACTTGCACTTCCTGTATTCACTGCTGAGCTCCGAAGAGCTGCTTGGTGCTCAGATTCTCTTCGATTGATCTGTTTTTCTCTGTGTTGAGGTCTTTCTAAGTTATTTTTAACACACAAGCACACTACTACACTTATTTCCAGTCGGTCTACTTTACGTTTTGGGGAGTTTGTGTGATTCAGATTTGCACATTTGCCCTAGACCAGTTATTAACTACAGCTCTTTTGAACATCTAATCCTTAGTTTTCCTCATTCAAACTGCAAAACATTAAAACCACTTTTGTTTGTGGGTTTGTATCGTCCACCAGGCCCTTACTCTCAATTCTTGGACCAGATCTCAGATTTTTTATCTGATTTAGTTTTAAACACTAAGCAGGTAATTATAGTGGGGGATTTTAATATTCACATGGACACTGAAAGTGATAGCTTAACTGCAGCCTATAATATTATCTTAGATTCAATTGGCTTTACTCAGAAAGTGAAGGGAACCACACACTCTGGTCGGCACACTTTAGACATTGTACTGACATACGGCATTGAGTGTGGTGAACTAATAGTCCTCCCACATAACCCAGTCCTATCTGACCATTTTTTGATAACCTTTGAATTTACTTTTCTCAACGTTCTAAAATCTGAAATATTATGTAATTACAGTAGAACTTTATCAGACAATGCTGTAACAAGTTTTAAAGAATCTGTTCCATTCTTGTTTCCGTATGTGTCTCAGAATACCACAGTGGATGGCAGTAATTCCAACACTAACCCTTCAGAAATTGATGGTCTGGTTCAAAGTATTACTTCCTCACTGCGTTTGGCACTAGAAAGTGTAGCCCCTTTAAAAAAGGAGGTAATCAGCCATAGGAGATTGGCTCCCTGGTTTAGTGCAGAGTTGCGTACTTTAAAGCAGAATACTAGGAAACTGGAGAGAAAATGGCGCTCTACACACTAAAATGATATATGATGAAATGATATAGAATAAATTATCACAAATATTAGTTTCATCTAAACCCTCAACTTGTATGTTAGACCCAATACCAACTAAATTATTTAAGGAAGTGTTCCTTCTGGTTACTGGCCCTATCCTAGACATGATGAATCTATCTTTAATAAATGGATATGTGCCACAGGAATTTGGTTGCTGGAATTAGTCCTTTACTTAAGAAACCCTCCCTGGATCAAGATGATTTAGCTAACTACAGACCTATATCTAACCTTCCTTATCCAAAATTCTTGAGAAAATAGTTGCTAATCAAGTATGTGAACATGTAAACAGCAACAACCTGTTTGAGGAATTTCAGTCAGGTTTTAGAGCTCATCATAGCACTGAAACAGCACTGGTAAAAGTTACTAATGATATTCTAATGGCCTCATAATGGATTTGTGACTGTTCTGGTCTTGTTAGATCTCAGTGCTGCTTTTGACACAGTCGATCATAATATTCTCTTAGAAAGGCTCGAACATGTAGGGATAAAGGGAATAGCACTAGGTCGGTTTAAATCATATCTTTCCAACAGATTCCAGTTTGTTTATGTCAATGATAAATCATCTTCACACTCAAGGGTTACTTGTGGAGTACCACAGGGCTCTGTGCTTGGACCAATTCTCTTTAATATATATATGCTTCCAATTGGTAAAATAATTAGACAACATGGAATACATTTCCACAGTTATGCTGGTGAAACACAATTATATTTATCCATAAAACCTGATGAAACCAATCAGTTAGGTAGATTACAAGCATGTCTGGAAGACATAAAAACTTGGATGCATCAGAATTTTCTGCTCCTAAATTCAAACAAGACAGAGGTTGTCATCTTTGGACCAGAACCTTTAAAAAGTAAACTGCTAGTTCAATCACTTAATCTGGATGGCATTAATTTGGCCTCTGGTAATAATGTAAAGAACCTTGGTGTAATTTTTGAGCAAGACATGACATTTAAATCTCATATTAAACAGATTTCTATGATTTTTTTCTTTCATCTCTGGAATATTGCTAAAATTAGAAACATCCTGTCCAGGAGTGATGCAGAGAAACTAGTCCATGCATTTGTCACTTCGAGGCTGGACTACTGTAATTCCTTATTAGGAAGTCCTCAAAATGCAATCAAAAGCCTTCAGTTGATCCAAAATGCTGCAGCAAGAGTTCTGATGAATATTAAAAAGAGAGATCACATTTCTCCTGCTTTGGCTTCTCTCCATTGGCTCCCTGTTAAATCCAGAGTAGAGTTTAAGATCTTTCTCCTTATGTATAAAGCCCTTAATAATCAAGCTCCATCGTACATCAGAGATCTGATTGTTCCATATGTTCCTAACAGAGCACTTCGTTCTCAGAATGCAGGTCTACTGGTAGTTCCTAGGATTTCAAAAAGTAGAATAGGAGGCAGATCTTTTAGTTATCAGGCTCCTCTCCTGTGTTTTAGTTAGTGTCTCCCAGTTTTAGTTTGTGAGGCAGATACTCTGTCTTTAAGACTAGGCTTAAAACCTTCCTTTTTGATAAAGCTTATAGTTACTTATATACCACTAGATCTTATAATACCTCTCCGATTTCTAACAGTAATGTATAAATTTACCAGAATAAAATGATTAGAGAATTGAACAAAGGTTGAATCATGAATCAGGACAGAAAAAGATTTACACCAGGTTTTAAGGCTAGAAAGTGATGTTCAAAGATAATGCCAGAGTCTTCGGAAGAGCGGGCCTGTATCTACTCCAGTTATATCACTTACCAATAATATTATCTCTCTAATTCTGGAGAGGGCGCAGTCCTATGAGCAAGGAGAGATGCATAAGCACTACAATACTTACCCACTTACCTCCTTCTTTCCTCCTGGATTTCCAGGCAGGGAGTAGAGGGAGATGGAGTGTTCAGTCTGATCCGGCGAGGGGAGGATGCAGCCCGGTCCGGCAGCCCTCCTCAACTCCATTTCCCTCACACCGTAGATTGCTAATAGACTTAAGAATTAGGAAAAAAAATTATCCTTTTTCAGACTCAACTGACCCTAACACCTTCCACTTTTCTTTTCTACTACTCTCCAGATACATTTTTCCTAATGTTAATGCAATTGTTAACCCAGTTTTCTGTCAGTGTTTTTCTCCCAATAGAAGCTCTACCCGGTCTGGTACCCTGCTCAGCTATAATGCCCCATGCTGGATGGGGAGCGTTGGTTCAGATAATACTCAAAGTCACCGAGCATCCTCCGTGCTGTCTCTTCTCTGTCTTCTCAGACCCCCAGATGGTCGGGGCAGATGACCGCTTGTACTGAGCCAGGGTTCTGCCAAAGGTTTCTTCCTGTTAAAGGGGAGTTTTTCCTCTCCACTGTCACTACATGCTTGCTTAGTATGAGGGTTTGCTGAGGAATTGCTGTGGTTGGAGTCTGCATGATCCGGGCACAACCTCACGCCGATGACTCAACGCAATCTGCTGGGATTCCTTACATAGAAAACTTAACTGATTGGAATGTTTGTATAATTGTATTGAGATGACTTTTGTTGTAAAGTGCCTTTAGATGACATTTGTTGTGAACTGGCGCTATATAAATAAAAGTGAATTGAATTGAAATTGAATTGAACTAGAAGAGGTGACCGGACCCTGAGGAAGATTGTGGAGAAGGACCATTTCCAGACCTTGGGGTACCTGCGGAAGCAGTGGACTGAGTCTGGAGTAGAAAAAATCCAGAGCCACCGTGCACAGGCATGTGCAGGAAATGGGAAACAGCGGCAGAAGCGCCTGACCTGGGCTACAGAGAAGCAGCACTGGACTGTTGCTCAGTGGTCCAAAGTACTTTTGTCAGATGAAAGCAAATTTTGCATGTCATTCAGAAATCAAGGTGCCAAAGTCTGGAGGAAGACTGGGGAGAAGAAAATGCCAAAATGCCTGAAGTCCAGTGTCAAGTACCCACAGTCAGTGATGGTCTGGGGTGCCATGTCAGCTGCTGGTGTTGGTCCACTGTGTTTTATCAAGGGCAGGGTCAATGCAGGTAGCTATCAGGAGATTTTGGAGCACTTCATGCTTCCCTCTGCTGAAAAGCTTTATGGATATGAAGATTTATTTTTCAGCATGACCTGGCACCTGCTCACAGTGCCAGAACCACTGGTAAATGGTTTACTGACCATGGTATTACTGTGCACAATTGGCCTGCCAACTCTCCTGACCTGAACCCCATAGAGAATCTGTGGGATACTGTGAAGAGAAAGTTGAGAGACGCAAGACCCAACACTGTGGATGAGCTTAAGGCCGCTACCGAAGCATCCTGGGCCTCCATAACACCTCAGTAGTGCCACAGGCTGATTGCCTCCATGCCACGCCGCATTGAAGCAGTCATTTCTGAAAAAGGATTCCCGACCAAGTATTGAGTGCATAACTGAACATAATTATTTGAAGCTTGACTTTTTTTGTGTTAAAAACACTTTTATTGTATTCGTCGGATGAAATATGCTAATTATTTGGGATAGGAATTTTTGGTTTTTCTTTACTTTTTTGCCAAAATCATCAATATTAAAACAATAAAAGGCTTGAACTACTTCAGTTGTGTGTAATAAATCTAAAATATATGAAAGTCTAATGTTTATCAGTACATTACAGAAAATAATGAACTTTATCACAATATGCTAATTTTTTTGAGAAGGACCTGTAAGCTTGTTGTAAGAGCGAGACGGGTCAGTATTCTGCATTCTTCTGTAATGGTTACTGTCCTCTTGTATGATCAATTCAAATCAAATTAAAACCTCCAAAACGTTTAAAGGAATATATCTCATTTTATTAAGAGTCTAAAATCCAACCATATTTTCCATAGATTTTTACATCCCTTCCACCTCGGTAATGATTAGGTTTGTTATAACCACCTTTCTACCCGAACACATACCTTTCTCCCATCGAGAGAACGTGATGCAGAGCTGGAATGTGCTGCTTGTGGAGCGTCATGGCGAAACGGGACTTGCTGTTGCTGCGGGCCATTTTACAACTGAACATCTTGATCAGAGGTAAATATTCCTTTTCAGAATCTGAATAAGCCAATACTTCCCGGTCAGGAACTCAGATGTCAGGACATAATTCGTTTTATCTATCTAAAACTCACTCTCTATGCTGTGACTGTCGCAGCTGCACCTCATGTCCCCTATTGGCTGAGCTGACTAAAAATCTGATTTACTCCAAAAGTTTCTGTGGTTTCTGTTGGTAACACACCCGAAAATGTTTCTCAGATTAAAGTTACAGGTGTCCGCCATCTCCCGGTGTCAAGAAGTAATTAAAGGTCCAGTGTGTAACATATTTTTATTATTAAAAATCAAGTACTGCTTTCATGAATACGTATTTTACCGAGGTCTCATCACTATCACATTATCATGAAAGCGTGCACCGCCCCCCATCAGAGGCTGCCATGTTGCATCGGCATCTTTGAATAAGTTAGCCGAAAGGGGTTAAACTTGTGAGCTTTACGCGATTTAGCCAGTGACTTCGGGGGGAGGGGTGAAGAGAAGAAACGAGCAACGAGCATAAATAAAGCATAAATATGTTTGGTTCTGTACCTCATCACCTGGCGAGACAATAGAGCTTGTGCCAGACGTTGACATGATCACAATTATGACACTCCGCGGCTTCCTTAGTAGTAATGACGTGTTATAACGCAGTTAAGCCAGAGAACACTGCTCAGTTGCTTGCATTCACTTAGCGCAGCACTAGTTGGAGGTAATTCTTACACACGGGGGCTTTAAATTAGCGTCCCTATCTCCAGCTATGGCTGTCAGCAATTTTGCTTGTCGCAATATTGCGACTTTGGCGCCTAGAGGGTTAATAGAGGCAATGATAAAGTGTGGAATATTTCAATATTAGTAGAATATGAACACCTAGCAACCTTGTTCTGAAGATGCTGCAGCCTTAAGTCAGACTCTGGAATACAATGCTGGCATGGAGCAGAGAGTGCCGCAAGTTCACCGCACGCATCAAGTTTATTACAAACGAGAAATATAATTGACAACACTGTAGTCCAATATTAATTAACTCTAACAGCCATAGAACTGATATGCATGTCATTTTTCCTCCCCTTTTTTTGCCAAAGACATCCATTCATTTTCCTCCTCTCTCTGGCGCAGCTCACAGCAGCGACCACAAAGTCATCAATTGAATACTGGTCCTTGCGCCTGTCATAAATTGCAACGCAATTTCATTAGATGACCCACAAATGAAGGATAACCTACGGGCGCTACATTTTTGCAGTGCACACAATTTTGGAGTCATTAGGAATCTTGATAAATCAGGCGCAACATTTATTTTATGGTTTACAAATCATGTTTAACTTATACAAGTATCCGAAGTTACACAAAAATAGGCAGACACAAGTTACAAATCAAGTGTTAAGCATACACATATTTTGAGGCTAGTTTCTCCCCATAGTTGGCTTTGTATATGTATTAATCCTTAGTTTTCAGTCGTCTTATTACCTGCATGTCCATGATGGCTATGATTCCAAATTTTTCTTCTTATATGAATTTTATACCCTTTGTTTTCTCCATGCTGTTGAGATGTTTTGTTAATATATTAGACTGTCCTCTTGGGAATATTTCCAATATGTTGTCCAACGACCTTTTTTTCATAGCTATATCTTGCATGTTGAAAGGGATGTGTTTATTGCTTTTTGTTCCATATCTTCCAAGAAGAATTCACAAAGTGTTGCTGACAGTGGGTTTTATCATGGCAAATCCTTCGAGTTGTTTTTAGGTTACATTATTGTAGCTAAAATAGGTAGAGTTTGTCACAAGTTGCATTAGTTGTATTAGCTCATCTGTTGAGAGACTGGTTCTTCGCCCTAGTGTATTGTCCTGTTTGATCTGGGTTTTTTTCTTTACAATATTGATAGTTTCTTTAAAAAATATTTTTAAAGAGGGATATGGAAGTTATGTCCTCACGGTGTACACACAGCAGAAGATGCTACGTCTGTGGACACTTTGAGGATGGCAGCATTAAAGAGGTAAAAAAACAACTCTTCCATTTGTGTATGATAATAAGAATATTTGAGGTCAATATAAATCGAAACAAAATTAACATGACAAAGAACTCTCCTTTCAAAGAATAACGTTTAGTTTCTCTGCAGAAGACACATAAGTGCCTTTTTTTCCCCTCCTACAAAATTTAGTTTTTGCCAGTGCCTACATCATGACTGAAGGACAACAAATAAGACACTGTTGATGTTTCTGACCGAAGGCTAAGCTTCTGTCCATTTATTGTGCGTTATGAAAACGTTATGCCAACTGAAAACTGATTTAAGAGTTTTCACTTTTTCTACAAGGGTATCAATTTTCTTTAGCTGCAAATGGAAAGTATATTCAAAAATCCACAGATAAGTTTTGTAAATAAAGCATATTTTGAAAACAAAACATTGTCAAGCAGACAGTACTCATAGGTCAGTGTCCATCTGTTTTTTGGCATGGGAATGTCAATTTATTATTAAAAGATGAGTTTGTGGCAGAAGACAAGCTAGCCACCATTAATGGTTTCTACATCTTTTAGCTGTCCTGAATGTCTTAGTCCAGATGAAACAGCCAGTCTTGGTGGTGAAGAACATGGTAGCGTGAAGGACATCACCTTCAATCCAGACTCCAGAATAAAGAGAAGTGAAGTGCGGAACAATCTGCATGTCACTGTCCAAGTCGTTGCTGACAGGCACTATACTGTTGCAGGGCGCCAAACAGGTCTCCGTACGAAACATCTTTGTGGGAGGGCAGGGAACTGTCGGGAAATAAAATGCATGGATAAGATATTAAAGACATAAAAAGAACAAAATATATGAAAGGACACATTTGACTCCGACTGTCTAGAGGACATCTAATTACTTTATACTTAACTATTTTACCCCCCTACTATAGTTTATTAGAGGTCAGATTGGTTGGAATTAGTATATCATAATCCAAAAATGTGTCTACTGATGGTGAATCAAAATTACTTATAAAAAAGAAATTGGGAGAGATCTTTTTCCAAAAACTGGTAGTTGCTCAAATGTATGGTGTATGTATTGATGAATCACAATTAATTCATTACAAAGCCTCTAGTTCATTAGATTTTTTTAATATAAATTTCATACTACCTGTAAAAAAGATGCATTATTTTTTACAAGTGTATTGGTATATACACACACAAAAATCACAGCTCCAAACATATCCTGGAGATTTTTTTTTTCCCCCAATGAATAATTTGTAAAAAGGGGCCATAGCAACTGCCTGAGTAGATACAGAACAATAATTAAACCACCTGACAAGCGTCATTGTTTAGACATTAATTTTTATTGTGCTGTGCTCAAATCTGAGAATAAAAGATGTTAAAATCACTGTTGTTTTGATATTTAGACAACCTTATTCCCGACGAACATTATGAACGCAGCATAAACAGTTATCACAGGAGATTCCTCCAAATCTCTTACCGTGCAGAGTTTGGGCTGAATGGATGCTAAAGGTAGAATTGGGAGGTCATACGTATTTTTTTTTTCCTGTACCATTGATGATTCACGTTCACCCCGACGCTGTCTCGGGTAAGTATTTTAATTTAGTTTGGAGCGAGCAGCTGTATATTCTCTTCGCTGCTGAAAAACGATAGCGTAAAGTTCTGGAGTCTCAAGTGTTTTTTGGATCATATCCTGCCCACTAAACACCCGCCTTCTGCATTAAACAGTCAATGCACAGAGCTTCGAAAATATTTTACCTCTACTTAAAGCTGCACTCCTGAGTATTTCAGGGACAAAGATTTTTTTTTATCCCCTATAACAAGGACCCTCCCAAAACAACCCTCCCCCCACCATTCGCGCCCTTTAGTCCAACCTCTACCACTGGGCATACGGCATTATCTGTGATTTCACAGCAAGTCATTGTGTAGTATATTAATAAAACACTGATTTGCTTTATTGAGTATATATTCAATAATTTATTAAATATATATTTATACTTTATTGAATATATAATTCAAATCTCAACTACAGCTTCAAGTCGAGCTGCAACAACCAATCAGCTGCCTGGTGTCAGTGATTCTGTGACTGAGTAAATGGAATCAAAGCATCATGCTAGGACATATCATCGAACCCATACAGTTTTTTTCCCCTTTTTCTCGCCTTTTGTTGCGATTCCATCAATGGACTGGTCATGGTTGTGCTCATGGACTGTTTCACCCACCACTTCATAATGGATTGAATTAGTTTCGCTCATGAACTGTTTCACCCACCATTTCACAATGAACTGAATCAGTGTCGCATTCATGGACTGTTAGGACTGTTATTCGCCACTGCTCAAAAGGACTGAAACGTTGAACCAACGTCCAACAGAAAGACAATGCCGCTCATGAACACTGTACACAGACCGTTACCAGTTCCAAAGAATGGACTGAACACACCCTTTGGAAGTGAAGGGGGGAGATGTTGGGTCTGAGCCATGAATATTGAAATTAAGACAGTCTTATTATGAGTGACCCAGCAGCACGCCCTCAGCACCACGCCTCTCTCCCTCTCGGTCAACCCATTAACATATGGGAAGACCGTCCGTCTCTCTCTGCCCTCCCCAGCTGAGTGCTGGAAAATCTGCCACGCGGATTGGCTGGAGCGCCAATCCATCAAGACCGCTGCGTGATTGGGGATCGATACAAGGAGAGGGGGGCAAAATACCCCGCACCCTGCATAAATAATCCACAAGGCTTTGTTAAAGCCTCTTCCAACTTGCTCTGGTGGGTAAAAGGTTTCCTCTGGAACTACAAAGAAGTGATCCCCTTTTTCAACACGTGTTTTGACCCCTTTCCCTTTGCGCAACCAAATTCTCCGGTCTTTGACTGGTGGCTATCAAAGATTTTGTTTGTTTTTTCTTTTCGTTTATTCTTTCTTTCTGTTCGAACGGCTGACGAGCCGCATTTTGTTTTCTTTCGCATTTTCCCGTCGTAATCAAGAACGCAGCATCTTTTTCTTCTACTGGAACAGTTTCTTCCTTCAAAGAAAGTAAGACTGTTTTAGTTTATTTACAGCCTGGGTGGAGTGAATCAGAAATTGTATTTCTGCATGCATGCATGTTCTCAAGTCTCAATGATCAGTGTGATCTAAGCGCTCTGTGAAGCTTCTGTGCTGTTTCTATTTACAAATAAAATTGTGAGCCTTTTTGTTTGATTGTCAGTTTCGATATTGTCGTCCTTTGTTAATTAGTAGTAATTTGTAGAATGTTTTGAGTGTCCCCCCGATATTTTGATAGTATGTTTAGGCATTTGTGTCAACACGCACATGGAGTGCTTCTCAGAGCCAAACGGACAATTGAATTCTTATGCTCCCATGTTTCTAAAACCAGAGTCTTTGTTAGCAGAAAGCTACCTCACTGATAAGGGCCACAAGGTTTTTCTTAAAGAAAAACCACGCAGCGCCTCGCCCTAGCAATAAAAATCATAAATTTCCCCCCCATTCGGCAAACTCAGCGTTCACGCATGCACATGAGGGGCCGTGTGCGAACGTCAGCAGGAAGCACCCCATGAAGCACTTAATCGACGTCACCACTGGTCACCAGATTGTTAATGTAGCTTTAGCGATAGCATACTCTCGCCGAAACATTTGTGCAAGTGTTGTTTCATTTTGCTGTTTTTTTTAGAATAAATTAGTAGACAGAATCAAGCATCTGGTTTCTTTTAATCCGAGTGTGTGTGTGAATTATTGAAAGAATTCACTTCCTTCAGGAGGTCTTCCTGGTATAAACTCTGATAATTAATAATTATAGGTAAGATCATTGGTTGATTAAATAGAGATAAGATCTTGTTTGTAGCCAAGAGGCTAGTGGTGCCCCGATTAGAAGATTTGAAGGAATAATTAAATTAATAATTTAAAAATGATTAATTTAATATTCTTAACATAACCAGATAGACCATAACATAACTTTATTAATAATTTAAATTGATAATTACACAACAATCAGCAGGACAAGGATAAACACTGGTTTCAACAGAGACTAACAAAAAAACAATATGTGCCTAAGATACATACATTTTTGGGAACAAGGGTCAAAATTCCTTAGAGCGGGGGGTTTGTGGGGGATACAACAGGCTTGCGATAAGGAGAACAAAAGTGAAGTGCCTTCATAACAGAAGGAATATTTCTACAACCCACAGTAAAAAGAAGAACCAATCATCTGCAAGAGTGAGACAAAATTAAAGCCCCAGATTTGTTAAACATGTTTAAAGCTATAAAATGTGATGTTCCAAATGAGGACTTTGTCAGACCTTGTGTACTGACCCATGTCAGTGCTCCACTCAGATACTCTGTAACATGAATATTTGATCTGTTTTAATAAATTCTGATGTATAAAATCTGATAAAGTAACACGTATGGAACTATAGAACTGGGTTTTAAGCAAGGCGTTTAGTTCCAACAATTTGGTGACCCCGACAGGATCAGAGTTGGAAAGGATCCAATTAGATTTTTTTAAAAGAAATTAATTGACAAACACCTAGCCTATCTAACTGACTGACAACCTATGCGGAGATACGTAGATGTTTTTCTAAATCAAAGTTCTGTTAATTGGTTACTCTAAAATAAATGTCACAAAAGTTGTTTATGTCTTCTATTTCTAAGCAGGTTAAATATTTAGTGTTTATATTTTTATGATTAAACAGTTGAGGAATTGAGACTTATGGTCATTGGTATACAGAGATCAATGAGAGCATCTTATGTGTCTGGGACACTGGAAATCTGGAATTTCACTCCTGATTTTAATGAAGTAAGTAGAAAAAAGTGATTAAAGATGACTGATCTTTCCTCGGGTCTGGCTGGCCCCAGATGGGGAGTGGACGCATGCCCCCATAGGTGAGGTCTACAAATACCTGACTATCTCTTTTGATCACAGGCCAAGAAAAGCTTTGGAAGCTGGGAGTTAGAGAAACTCCAGAGTCTGGGACATACAGGTGAGAGACCTTTAATGGTGATTTAAAAATAAAAGACGTCAAGAAGCAGATTTGGTTCAGATTTCTGCAGCTTCAGAGTTTTGTATCAAAATCATTCACTCACTTCCCATCCTGTCCGCCCGATTCTCTTTTAGAAGCCGTCTTGAAGATTAATGTTGGCTCCAGGGGAACAATTGGTAAAGTTTATTCTCTACTGGCTTGACCACTTGACTACACTCAAATCCCAATGGGAAGCAGAATTCGATTTACAATTTTCTGAGGATATTTGGAGAAAAGCTTTGGATAAGATACATTCTTCCTCATATTGTTTACATCACCCATTTATTCAATTCAAAACTGTGCATAGACTCCACTGGTCTGAAACTAAACTTGCAAAGTTTATCCCAAATATTAGTCCCATCTACGACCGACGCAACCAGCGTCTTCTTTTAAAACCTTCTGTATTACCTGCATTATTTGGTGTATTACCGCATGATTTTACTCTTGACCAGAGGACAGACCAGAATCACGTTTGGGACTTTGATTGCCAGGATACTCCTGAGGTGGAAAGAACACTATCCTCCAACCTTTAGGATGTGGATCGAGCCTGTACCTGTCCTTTTTGAAAATGAAAACTACCAACAAAAAGACTTGATGTAAAAAAAAAAAAAAGGAGCTTTGGAAGCTGGGAAAACAGTCGGGGACTCTACATACAGGTCAGGGACCTTTAATGGGGATTTAATAATAAAAGAAGAAGAAATTAAAATTAAACCTAGGTGAGTGAATGAGAGTGTGCAGTAAGAGCGTAACTGCTGACATTTCTCTTTCTCTCCTGTTCCAGCATCTGCCTGTGCTCCAGGGAGGGAACAACGTGAGCTGCTATTGCAGTTCATTGCCAGGTTTGGAAAACCTGAATCAAAAGTCCTCCGTCACTGAGTTGGGTTAACAGAAGGCCAGCAGACATGCGGTCCTGACAGGAGTGGAGACAGGTGACAAAACTATCTTTCCAAGGAGGCGAAGTCAGTGAGTGAAGTAAACTTTAGAGGCTTTAACTAATTTTATTAAATAATTAGCGGGGTTTAGAGGCCCCGGAGCAAGACTATGTTTGAATATAATTTAATAAATACTCTGTCAGAGTCCTTGTAGGCTATAAAAGTGTGATGAGAAGCGATTGTGTGTGCGGGTGTGTGTGTGTGAATGATCGCTTTGTTCTGAGCTTCAGGAGTAGTTTTGTGGTTGAAACTCGAGCATAGCAGCATTATATATAATAAATAAGTAAAGTAAAATAAACTGAATTAAATGTATTAACACCGGAAGAAAGTAAACCATAATGAAGAATTACAGAATTTGGAGTGTGGGTTGCTTTGGGCGAGGAAATGTCTGATGGGAATTCCAAATCTTTTAGGAAGATCTGGTTAATAAGGCTTGTTTAATTGAAAATAAGATTATTTCGGGTCCTAGAAAGGACTCAGTTTTTGTCACTTCATAGAGTTGGTTCTGAGAAACGTATCATTCACGACCGGCACATCAATGATTGTTCACAAACTGAGAAAGCAGCAGATGTGCAGATGCGCGTGCAAAAAATATCTTAAATTCACCCACCTCCTTATTTTATAAAAATCTTGTTAAGAAGAATGAAACTGCTTTACCCTTAAACAATCTATTAAATGCGCTTTACCCGTTGGTCCAATATACAGACACTTTTGAGTTGAAAGGTGAGGCTGAAACAAATATCTAACCCTAAATAGATATTTTTGAGATAAACAAAGGAGTGTTTGTTGAACGAAATTTATCAGTTGTGGAGGGAGATTTCTGAGGTGAGATCGTCGAATCTTTTGGAAGTTTCTGTTTGGTTTTCCGGCTCCGAATTTGAACTCTACTTAGATACGAAATTTGGACAATTCAGTCTCAGAACCTCTGAATAAAAATAATCTAGTAATAATCTAAAAATCTGATCCCAAAAATGTTAATCTGGGGCAAAAGAAAATGATAAAGTAATGAAACGTGAAGAAAATAATTATATTTTTTAAAAAAACACTAAGTAAATAAAATAATAAAAATACAAAGTGCATTGATGAAGATAATTCACTGAACAAAATGAATAGCAAAACATTTTGATAGATGTTGGGGTTATCCATTTTTATAATTATTTAATTTATACATGAGATGAACAAGAAATGTATTAAATTGATAAAATATCCAATAATAATGATAAAAGTTTGAGATGAACACTGAAAATAACTTTGTGGTATATTAAAATATATTACATTAGTTCGTGTAATTTATACTTTGTAAAATCAGGTTTAACTTGGAACTACAATACCAAAAGTAAAACTTGCACAATGCATTCATGTAATAACAGAAGAAAAAGTAAATGTAATCAGATATTTACAAATACTATTTAAGGTTTTATAGTCCCGGCAAATTTACCTAAAAATACCAAGTGCATTTTAATCCCTGCATTTTTTTTTTTTTTTTTTTACAAGAGCTTGTTCAGTGGTTTTGGATGTATATTGTATTGTGAAAGATATTAAAAAAAGAATACAGAAAGAATACAAAATGTCAGTGTGAATATAGATATCCAAAACACATTATTATGCAAATTAGTAGATTAAAAAAGGAAAAAGTAGTTGACTTTAGTGATGTCTTGCTCACACTCCTGTTGAGAAATGCAAAGAATTAGCACCTAATCTTTCTGCTACCGTTTATTAGAGGAAAAGGCCAAAGAAAGAACCATCTAGAACTGTTGACTACTTTTAACTTTTGAAAATTTTCAATATGTACTGTGTTATGGTTTAACGAGCATTTAGTATAATTTTGAATGCTGTTAATGTACTGTTTCAGTGACTTAATTTATCTAATTTTCTTAATTTATCTAATTTTCTCTGTCTAGAAGCTTTTCTGAGTCATTCTAACACACAAACACGTTGAAAAACGTATATTTTGTTGGTGTTCTTTACGTTTTGGGAACTCGTTAAGCGTTATACTAGTTTTCTGAGCTAGGTAAGGTATCGCTAGGTTAGCTTAGGTTTACTGCTAGCATGGCTACGGCTGCTTTCTCTCCGTCTCTCTCTGAATCGCCTCCTCTCTCCTGCTCTCTGTGTTAGATGTTTAGTTATTCCTCTGCCTCCTTTAGCGCAGATGGTAGGTGTAATAAGTGCAGCATTTTTGTAGCCCTGGAGGTAAGTGTTTCTGAGTTAGAACCCGGCTCAAGCTGTAGAACAGCCAGGCCCAGCAGTAGCTATTGCGGAGCCATTTAGGACAGCCGGGACCTCAGGCGAACTGGGTGACTGTTCATAGGAAGCTTAGCGCCAGGCCCCAGCGCGCAGCCAACCTCCAGCCCCTTTCTGTGAACAATAGGTTCACCCCGCTCACCCGCTGAGCAGGAGGCCGATTCTTGTAATTGGCAGCTCAATAGTTAGGAACGTGGCTCCAGAGACACGAAAAGACTACCGTCAAATGCCTTCCCAGAGCTTCGGACATTAGGTCCCATCTGAAGCTTTGTGCCAAGTACAAACGGTGGTATAGCAGGATCGTTATCCATGCTGGTGGCAATGACACCCGGTTTCGGCAATTGGAGGTCACTAAAATTAGCGTAGCTTTGGTGTGTAGGGCTGCCAAAAAGATGTCTGACTCTGTCATTTAGCGATGATATGTACAGCCGTATGCTGTCGTTTCACCTTAGGTTGTCAAGGTGGTGTCCAGAAAACGATATGGGCTACATTGATAACTGAGGTACCTTCTGGGGAAAACCTGGACTGTTACGTAGAGATGGCATCCATCCCACCGCGGACGATGCTGCCCTTCTTTCCAGGAACATTGATAGGGTTATCTCTAGTTCCCCAATGCCGTGACAACCCAGAGTCCATGTCAGGGAACAAGGACTGCCACCCATCCACTACCCCAGTGGTTCCCAAAGTGTGGGGCGCGCCCCCTAGGGGGGGCGTCGTGCCATTGCAGGGGGGGCGCGAGACAAATGAATGATAAACAAAATAACAAAATCACTACTTGACAGCTAGCAAAATGGTCAAAGCTGGACATTGAAACTGAACTCAGGGTGGCAATCTCACAACTAAAACCCAGATTTGAGAAGATCTGCAGCAACAAGCAGGCTCACACCAGTCACTGAGAAGATGGCAGGATTTAAGTCATTTTTTATGACAAACCTTTATTTTAATTTATTTTCCTCTCAGGGAGTTGTTCATAATTATTATCCCTTTTTGAACAGAGAACCTTTCTTTTAAAAGAATGAATGGATCACAGTGTGGAATTTTGTTACAACAAATTTAAAAAAGAAAAGCATTACGTTGTTAAGATGCTTGAAAAAATTACACTGACAGCAAAAATACTGTTGTACAGACTACAATTAAAAATTTACCCTTACATTTTTTACACTGGTAAGACTGTTTGTTGTTTTGTTACTTGAGGTTGTATTTTATTGTTATGCAACCCGTTGTTTATTGCAGTCAGCCCTTAATTCGTCCAATTTTCTTAATAAAAGGGTGAAAGTGAAATAAACTGCAGTGTACTCTGATTGGACAAGGTGTGTGAGTGAGAGAATTTGCGCGGGGGGGGGGGGGGGGGGGGCGTTTGGTGTTTGTAAACCAAAAGGGGGGCTCTTGGTAAATGACTTAATTTGTGATAATAATATTGATCTGTTTTGTCTTGCAGAGACATGGTTGCAGGAAGAGGACCATGTCACAATAAATGAGTCAACTCCCCCTAGCTACTTAAACTTTAGTGTCCCTCGAAGTACTGGTCGAGGAGGTGGTGTAGCCACCATCTTTCATTCAGATTTACTAATTAATCTCCAAAAAAATAATAATTACAGTTCCTTTGAGCATTTAATCTTTAGCCTTCCTCATACACATAACAAAGCAGTAAAGCCACTTTTATTCGTGGTCTTATATCGTCCACCAGGCCCTTATTCTCAATTTTTAGATCAGATAGCAGATTTTCTATCTGACTTAGTTTTAAACACTGATAAAGTCATTATAGTCGGAGACTTCAATATTCATGTTGATAGTGAAAGTGATAGTCTAAATACAGCTTTTAACATTATCTTAGACTCAATAGGCTTTACTCAAAATGTGCAGGGACCAGCCCATCGCGGTCACCACACCTTAGATCTTGTGCTGACTTATGGCATTGACTGTGAAGAAATAAAAGTCTTTCCACATAACCCTATCCTGTCTGATCATTTCCTCATCACTTTTAAACTCACTGTAACTGACCATTACAAACCTGAAAGAAAACTTCATAATACCAGAACGTTATCAGACAATGCCGTAGCAAGTTTTAAAGAAGCTCTTCCAACTTTAATTTCCCTTACCCTAGAAAACTAGAGAGAAAATGGAACTCCACGCATTTACAGGATTCTTATTTAGTGTGGAAAAATTGTCTATTGCTATATAAAAAGAGCAATCGAACAGCCAGAACAGCGTGTTTTTCATCTTTAATCGAGGAGAATAAAAACAATCCTAGGTTTGTTTTTAATACAGTTGCCAAACTCACACAGGATCAAAGCTCGGTCGAGCCAACCATTCCCCCAGCTCTTAGTAGTGACGACTTCATGAATTTTTTTTATAAATAAAATACTCTATGAAAAATAAGATAAATGGGAACCTTCCCAATATGCTTGCTTCTTCCTTAGTTAATGAGGCAGCATCAAAAATGGTTGAACCTAATATATGCTTAAACTGCTTTAATGCAGCCGAACTTTCAGATCTAATAAATTTTTGCTTCATCAAAACCTTCAACTTGCATGTTAGACCCAGTCCCAACTAAACTTTTAAAAGAGGTTTTCCCTTTGATTGCTTGTCCATTTTTTGATATAATGCATCTATCCTTAATCAATGGATATGTACCATAGGAGTTTAAGATAGCTGTAATTAAACCGCTACTTAAGAAACCATTTCTTGATCAAAACGACTTAACTATAGACCGATATCTAATCTTCGCTTCTTATCTAAAATTCTTGAGAAAATAGTTGCACATCAGATGTGTGAGCATTTAAACAATAATGAGCTGTTTGAGAAATTTCAGTCAGGCTTTAGAGCTCATCATAGCACTGAAACAGCTCTGGTGAAGGTTACTAATGATATTCTCATAGCCTCAGACAATGGACTGGTGACCATTCTGGTCCTGTTAGATCTCTGTGCTGCCTTTGACACTGTTGATCACAATATTCTCATAGAAAGGCTTCAAAGTGTCGGTATAATAGGAACAGCACTAGGCTGGTTTAAATCTTATTTGTCCAACAGATTTCAGTTTGTTCAGGTAAACAATAGATCTTCCTCTGCCTCAATCGTTACTTGCGGAGTACTGCAGGGTTTGGAGCTTGGGCTGAGCCTTTTTACTATATATATGCTTCCTATTGGTAAAATCATTAGGCAGCATGGGATAAATTTCCATAGTTATGCAGATGATACACAGCTATATCTATACATAAATCCTGGTGAATCCAATCAGTTATGTAGAATAAAAAAATTTGGATGACTCTAAACTTCTTGCTTCTGAATTCTGATAAAACGGAAGTTGTCGTCTTTGTACCAGAAGCTCTGAAAAAGAAACTACTTAGTCAACCCCTTCACCTGGACGGCATTAAACTAGCCTACAGTAATAAAGCAAAGAACCTCTGTTATTTTCGACCAATATATGTCATTTAGATCTCACATTAAAGAAGTCTCTAGGATTTCCTTTTTTCACCTTAGGAATATTGCAAAAATTAGAACCATCGTGTCCATGAATGATTCTGAAAAACTAGTCCATGCCTTTGTTACTTCAAGGCTGGATTATTGTAACTTGACGACCCTGACTAAGATGGCATTCCAGTGGAGGAACGTTCTCCACGTCCTGCTACCAGCTTCTGCATCAGTTCTGTTGCTCTTTCTGTGTTTCTGCTGCCTTCTCCAAACCCCAGACGGTCTCGGCAGATGACCGCTTATGCTGAGCCTGGTTCTGCTGGAGGTTTCTTCCTGTTAAAAGGGAGTTTTTCCTCTCCACTGTCGCTTCATGCTTGGTCAGTGTGAGGGATTGCTGAGAAGTCACGACGCAATCTTCTGTGGTTCTCTAATTCCTAAATTAAACATTGTATTGTGATAACTCTTCTTGTAAAGTGCCTTGAGATGACATCTGTTGTGAAATGGCGCTATATAAATAAACTGAATTGAATTGAACTTGTAAGATTCTAATTGGGTATATGAAAAATATTCCAGATCTGGGTTGCATGGATTACTAACTAATTTTAAAATAATTGATTGACTTCTTGGAGTACCTGTAGCTCTATGTTGGGGCACTGGTTTGTGAATCAAGAAATTGATGGTTCAATTCCAGCTTCCACCACATATTTTAATCTGGGCGATAAAATATACTTAATTAGTTTTAATAAATACAACCTGGTAAATTAGATATAATTAAGTAACATTTACTTAATTTCTAAATTTCCAGTTAAATGTACTAAATTAAGTACATTTAACTGGATACTGGCAAGTAAGTTGTACTTGATATCATAGCATTACAGTTTACTTAGAAAAATTGAATGCAAATACTTAAGATAGTTTTTAAAGTAAATTCTACAAGTTGTCTTTATTAGTTAATGATTAGAAAGTACAACTTACTATAGGGTTTGAAGAATCATAAATTCATTGGATAATGTAAAAAAACTGGGTCAAATGTTTTTAATAAGCATTATGTCAAATGGTACATGACTGAGTAAAACATCTCAGAGAAACATAATGTCTAAAAGTCTGAAAGTTTAGGAATTGGCAGGTCTTTAAATTTAAAGAAACAAATGCAGTAAATGCTACACAATCTATACATTGTTGCTTTAATTAAGTACAATCTAAGATATTATCAACTATTCTGAAATTATTTTCAATTTGGCTCTTTCTTCTAGCCCTGTTGACTTTAAAAATATAGATTGGAAAATATTGGGCTCTTCTTTACACAAAGATTAAAGTTTAGGAACAGTGAACACAACTGAAGTTTCATCTAGGCTAATTTAACACTCATGTATTTATGTTCCATGGAATAAATGCCTAATTAAGTAAAATAAAAACAGATTTAGTTTTGGGAGATACATAAAAAAAAAAGTTGTGCAGATATTAAAATGTAGAAATACTGTATATATAGTAAAAGACTGATCAACAGTTTGTTGGAAAATAAAACAACACATAAAAGTAAAACAAACAATACAACTTTAATGTTAGTTGTTAGAGTAATTTTGGAGTGTACTTTTGATTTTTTTTTCTTTTTTGTAGGGGGACATTTTTAGGCTATTACTATAAAATTAAAATTCTGCTATATTGAAGAAATCTAAGCGTTTACCTTTTTGGAAGACTTGCTTTTCAAAAGTCACATTATTTATTCAGTTATTTTTTTTATTATTCTTACTTGTGATAACCTCAAACTTCAGTTAATTTTTTATTGGACAGACTAACAAACTATATAGTCAATGGGGAAGAGAACAATACATTGTTTCTAATCTTTTATTAACAGATAGCACACTGAAAACTTTTGTGTGCATTTGTATTTGGTTCAATCTGAGAACTAATGATGAATATATAAAATCACTTCTTAATGTACAGCTGTTTAGCTACTTCTTGAGTTGTTATGCTTTTTGTTTAATGAAGTTCTCCAATAGATCACCAAGGCTATCATGGAGACTGTAATTATGAAATGTTTAAATGAAAGATTTGCAGTAAAGATGCTTCTTCTTATGTCAACCAAGTTTTAACATTGTACTAGTTATGTCACCGAGTTACAATCTAGTTATTTTGTTTTGTTTTGTTAATGAGTTTCTTAGTGAAACTGGTTCTAATCAAACGACCGTCATCGAAACTTAAGATGGGCCCGACATTGCGACTTGACCTTAGATGTCTGAGAAGAATAGGAAGCAGCCTAAACCCAAGCTCATTAGAAGACTATATTTGACAAAGACCGGCAGTAAGAAAAAACAAAAGAAGTGAAAAAGCATTTGGTACTTTAGTGTTAATCATATATGCACAACATGTAAGGCATTGCTTTGTTTAAAGTTTAGACCTATTGAAAAATAAGTGTTATATTTCGCATGAAGTTAAAACAATGTTTTATGCTAAAAAGCGTTATTAAGGGGATCATTACCACAGCTCGAGTGATTTTAACCTGTGTTTTAGTCTTTTCCTTCAATCTCCAGGTTTTTGGCCAGGGGACATATTTTTAAGTGGAAATCATCTATAATATTGACGCATGTTATACACGTGTCAAAGAGAGGGGATGTTCATGGTATAATGTTATTCATTTATGTTTTTGTTTTCCTTTTAAACAAATGGATACACTTTAAAGTGCAAAAAAAGTACACTTCCATGAATCTGTTTTAAACAATATTTTTTCTCTGAGTTTTTCTGCAGTGTGTCTAAACCCTGACATCGAATCGGTAGGCAGTTTTGGGGTTAAGTGCCTTGCTCAGGAGCACAACGACATGTGACTAGAAGCTGGAATCGAACCTAACATCGATTTCAAGACAACTACTCAACCTACTGAGCCACAGTCGCCCATTTAGTAAAGTACATTAGAACATCCAAGAAAGTGATATCTACCCTAAGAATAGATGTAGTAGACATATTTATTTGGGGGGGGGGGGATCAAAATCAATCAACCTTTATTGGAATTATTAAACAAGCACCCAAGTGGCTCCTGCAGCTTCCTGCAGTGTGGTTAAATGAAATCAGGAGACTGAAGAAAAGCAAAAAGAGAGTTTGATAAATAACTGCCGGGGTGTTTGGATAAAAACCTGTGGTACAAGCTGATGATGAGTCAACAGGTTCACCATGTTCATACAACAAATGCTCTCTTTGAAAGAACTCTGCGCTGACCACTGGTGAGTGGTTGAAGATAGAGTGTGAAGATTTTGATGGGCCCACTGGATAAAAAAAGCAACAGAATTCAAGAAATAACAATACATACATATGAATGATTTTGTAAAAAAAACAAAAAAAAAGAAACCCAAACCAGTGTAAATTGTATGTCGCTGTTGTCTTCAACAGTTCAACAGTGGGCAATAGAGTTGATCTTTCTTTTTTTTTTTTTAAGATCAAGAGAGGGATTAAAGGGTTATTTTCAATCATATTTCATTCATATACATGTCCATTTTAATGCTTAGGTTTATCATATATATATATATATATATATATATATATATAGCTGCAAGTGCATATAGTGTGACAAGAGAGATAGTAGTTTCAACAGAGACCAACAAAAACAAAAGTTACAGTGTGTGCCTAAGATACAAAAACTTTTGGGGACCAGATCAGTAACAGAAGGAAGATTTCTTCAACCCCCAGTAACGTGGAGAAGAACCAATCATGCAGAAATGTGAGACAAGGTAGGAGGCCGGCAGAGCGGTCAGGGTCCTCCCACAAGTTACGTAATTCCGCTTCACGGCCATGAAAATTGCATGTTTTAAAGTGTGACTAGTTCACTTTGGACACACTTCAACGTGTGAATTGTCAAGTAACCAGCTAGGGGCGTGTGACGTCTTTTGGTCGCTTCTATCACGTTCAATTCAATTCAATTCACTTTTATTTATATAGCGCCAGTTCACAACAAAAGTCATCTCAATACAATTATACAAACATTCCAATCAGTTAAGTTTTCTATGTAAGGAATCCCAGCAGATTGCGTTGAGTCATCGGCGTGAGGTTGTGCCCGGATCATGCAGACTCCAACCACAGCAATTCCTCAGCAAACCATCATACTGAGCTAGCATGTAGCGACAGTGGACAGGAAAAACTCCTCTTTAACAGGAAGAAACCTCTGGCAGAACCCTGGGTCAGTACAAACGTTTACGTTCGGTGTGTAAGCATCATAAGGCGTTTTGCGGCAACTTTAGTCGCCAGACTTTTCTTTGTTTTTATTTCTGAAGATGATTTAGCCCCTGGTAGCCAGGGAATGGCTAACTTTTTAGCAGAATTTTGCTCCTTCTCCTCCATATCCGGTCTCTGGCAATATGGCAACCGTAAACAGAAAGACACAGAGCGGCCTGTGTGCTCAGCGCCATCTTCACAGTTTTTGTGATGCCCATCCACATTGACTGACAGACAGTGCAGAAGCGTAAATTTCTATCGTTTGTCTTTTTTTTTTCTTTTTTTTTTTTTAATCCCACGGTTTTCCCCCCCATTATTTATCACCCAGTGCTTCTACCTAGTTCCAGTTCTGGGCATTGATCTCCCTCTGCTAACTGTGGGAGGGCCCTGCACTGAAGCTCAAGCCTCCTTCTTGCCTGAGGGGTGGGCAGGCCCTTCTTTTCACCTGAAGGGGGCAGGGTTTCCCCAGCTGGACATAGCGCCTGGAAGGATCACGTTATTCCAGCCAGATCCTCCCCAACCCCTCAGGCGCCACAGTAAGCCAGGAGGAGGCAGTATACAGCCCAGAACTGATGCATGTTTTTGTTGGAGTAGCTCACATTAGCTACTCAAGGAAGCATAGGGAGAACATACAAACTCCACGCAGAAAGGCCCTTTTGCCAACCCCACCCAAGGTGTGGGTGCTGATGATATGGAGGAACAAACACACCCTCAGCACCCACAGCAGGAATCGAACCCAGGAACTTCTGAATTCTATTGTTAAAAAAATTAACCAATCCTTGTGAATTACATAGGGGTCTTTGAGAGGAAGGAAGGACTGAAGAATAACAAATGTTGTGGACAACCACAAATATATATATATATATATATATATATATATATGGCAAGTGTTTCCCAAACCTTGGTCCTCACGGGACACTGCCCAACATGCTTTGGCTTTTTTCTTACTTAGCACACCTGTTTTAAAATGATGGCCAATTAAAGGGCTTGTGCTGAAGTGCAGTCATCTGAATCAGGTGTGTTAAAGCAGGGAAAAACCTAAAGCGTGTAGGGCTACTTGGGGCAAAGATTTGTTAGAAGACAGAAAATAAACTAATTGCTTTGATGGTTCCCCGTTAATGTGTGCACCTTTAGCCTGACAAACTCTGGAAAAAAATCCAGACATATTCTACTAAAGAAAGGTGTCATGGAGTCTGAAGAACAGAAAGCTTACAAGAACTCTGTGACTCTGATGTGCCAGGGGAGGAAACCCAATGTGCTGTTCACAGAACCAAACTTCACCACCAACTCTGGGTCTGGGATGTTTTTAGATTCTGAAACAAACAAAAAAACAAACAGAAGACCACATTTATCTAATGTCATAGTTTGATGAAGGTTAAATAACAGAAGATTGTGAAACTGAACAATATAAAAAAATAAAAAAATAAACCAACAGTTGTTCCCTAGAGGTCTCCTTTATAAAACTTTACATATAATCCCTACTAAAACTGTACTCAAGCTTGGCAATTCTTTATTTTTTTCACTTAAGTTTCCAATGTATCAAACTTTGAGTACGCTCAGCTGCATGCAATTTTCGCTTTATAAATCAGACTTTGTAGAAATGTGCTCAGCTGTCTTTGGATTAGGGCTGCACAATTAATCGGATTTTGATCGTGATCAAGATATTGGTGGCCACAATTAAATGAACCTGATCGTCAACGATATTTACATTCAAAATGCGAGCTCTTCTGCTTTGTTCTTTATCAGACATCGACTCAATCAATATTTTACGAGCCACCAGGGGGCAAACGCATGGCTCATTAGGCTGCACAAATAAAAACCGCGCACATGCCACCCAGCACTCATAATGGCTGCACTACACTTGCTACGTAGCAGATAAAAAACAGTATTTGAGCAATGTACTAGGTCCAAATCTCCATTATAGATCTGACTAGTAAGAAGAAAGTTCCCGAAAGTGTACTACGGCCACAGTAAGCAGCCGGTGGATGATACGCTATCCCAAAAACTTCTTCTAAATCATAGAAGAAGGACCTAGCTAAAAATAGCTACAGACGAACTGTTAACCATTGATACCGCCGCAGTTTCAGCGGATAAATGTACGTGAAGCAATATTACTGATTACTGTAATAGTTTTTCGACAGATCAAACATTTAAGTTGTTAATTCATACCAGACAAAATAACGGCTAGAGGATGGTGGGACCACAGGCGAACGTAACATAAACATCTGGGTCAACAGAACAGTCAATACTGGTAAAAGGACATGCAAAATATGTGGAGCAGTATTGGAGTTTGTTTTTGTTTTTTTGCATTTTTATCATCTATTCTAATCTAAATTTTTATTTTTCACAAACAAATGTTGCAACAATGTATGTTTATAATTGTTGCAACGAAAATATATATTTTACAGGACTGGATGAATGATCGTGATTAATATTTGTGATAACAATATTGATCAAAATAATCATGATTATTATTTTGGTCAGAATCGTGCAGCCCTACTTTGGATTTTATCCTGCCTCCTACACAACCATTTTCTGGCAATGCAGTGTCTAGTGAATATTCAGCACGATTTAAAATGGCTAATATGGGATGTTTCAATGATAACCATGGCCCCAGAACAGAACCAGACGTCTTTATCAAGTTGTTAAGCCGTTTTATGTCCCTGGCTCTGATGCTTCTACCCCAACAGATGATGGACGAAGAGATGACACTCTCCACAACAGACTTGTAGAAGATTTGCAGCATCCTGCTGCAAACCTTGAAGGATCTCAGCTTCCTCAAAAGGCGTCTCTCCACCGGTACGATTCGACTTGACTCGGATCGACTCAACCTCAGTACCTTTTACTCTCCACTGGCAGAACTCTGGCTTATCGGTCACTGATTGGCTAGTGGTCGGAGTCACTGGAAAGTAACTTGACAGAGTCTTTTGACAACAAACCAACCACAATTTTGAAACCTCGCTACAGCGAGTGGATGTTTTTAGTGTTTGTTGAAGAACAATGACTACGTTAAAAACCAGTGCTGTGATTCAAACGGAGTTTCAGCATTTCTGAGCTTGTTGGCTCAAAAGACGATTCAGTCTGAGCTAGATGGAGCTGCTCGCTGTGAGAGGGTCATCAAGGAGGACTCGGAGCCGACTGCGGTTCGGAGCCGATGGGTCTCACCTGCAGGCCGAAGCAGAGAAACTGAGAATTCCTGAACTCGCCGTCTCGCACTCTCAGTGAGAAGTAAATTTCATGCCGCTTGTATATTTTATTCACAATATTAACCTATTCAGTTGTACATATTCAGTATGACTGTTTTTTTAGCATCAGTTATCCAAATTAGTTCTGATACTACCATTTGTTTTTGAAAATATGAATGACCTACTTAAGTTTTCTGCAGCACAGTGACATGTTTGTTTCTATTCCTTAATTTGAATTCTTAGTATGTGTTTTAAATGCACTGTAAGCATAGTATTTTAAAAAATATCAGCAATCCGTTGTAGCGGTATCAACACCTTCTTCTGATGGAGCAGAAGCAGGAACCGGCTTACAGAGGGTGGAGATGATACAATGTCTTTAATCTGCCTTCAATCAAACCTTCCTGGGATGCAGCAGACTAAACCATGACCCACAGAAATGTGCAACTGGACTTTTGTTTCTGAACCGTTTCCTATACCTCTCCAATAAAAATGTCCAAGTTATACGCTTGCATTTTCATTTGCAGTTTCATTACATGCTGGTTGGTGGAATAATTTTAACTTATTATGTCTGGCATCAGGGTTCAGCAAAATTTTGAAAATCTGATAGCAACATTTGCTCTGGCTGTTAAAAGTAAAAAAGTCTTGCGCTGCTAAATAAGTCAACTGCATATATTTGAAAGCTGATTAAAAGCCTAAGCTTACTCAAAGATGGGATATCTGTAAAACACATTGCAGTGGTGCTGATTTAAAAAAATATATGAAAAAATTTTCAAAGCACACATCTTTATTACAAAACATACAGTTGTGGTTTGTAATTAATAGAATTTGTAGCATGTATATGGCAACTCCTTTCTTCAAGGGGACACATAGGCGAAAAGCTGTGTCGCTCCAGCGCTGGACAGAGTTTGCTGCACATGTAGATGAATTTGTTCCCACACTTGAAGTTCTGCAGCCACTGAGCTTAGGTGAAACCCAGAAGAACATCTCATCACTGCAAGGCCCAGTTAAACAACAAAAAGGACGGTCGGCTGTGACAACTTCAGAGAGCAGTCATCTGAAACACACAAACACAGAATACTTATTTCTAAAGCAAACTTGTCAACATAGGTTTTTATGCTGGGCTTTAGCGAATAAATAAATACCCAGAGCATATTTATCTCCCACCACACCGGGGTAGTATTTGCATTGGCTTACCCACACAAGCCGCGCCGGGTCCTGTCTGTAGCGTCATTCTCCTACAGAGCTTCTCACACTCCTTTGTACTACTCGGGGCGACTGTGGCTCAGTGGTAGAGTTGCAATCGGAGGGTCGTAGGTTCCATTCCAGCTTTCTCCAGTCACATGTCTTTTTGCCCCTGGTCAAGGCACTTAACCCCAAAAACATCGTCCTACTGAGCCATGTTGGTTGTAGGTGTATGAATGTGAATGGGTGAATGTGGCTTCAATGTAAAGCGCTTTAAGTGGTCAATATGAATAGAAAGCGCTATATAAGTTCAGTCCATTTACCATTTACTACTCCACCGTGTTTTTCCTTTGCAGTGTGCTGTCTGTATTCTTCAATGAGAGAGGCTCTCTCTTCAACGTGGGACTACAGACAGCCAAAGAATGAGCAAAAACCTCACAATCACTAGTGAGGTCGCTATTATTCTTCTTTCTCTCAGAGTCTTTGTTTACTTCCCACTACGTACTCTGGGGATAAAGCGATAAAACAGATAAGACTAAATATAAAGTTTTCAAGTATATGATATATATATATATATATATATATATATACACTTGTTGCAACAATAAGACAAATAGAACTGAATCAAACTAAATTAAACCAGAACATAAGTTTAAGCACTCCTAGATATTTAAAGCCTGACGGTAAAAGTGCGCTTAAAGTCAACTTTTAAAAGGTATCATCCGTTCAAAATATTGATTTGGGGTCACACATAAGTGGAAGTGCAAGTGAAACAGCATTGATGCAGCAGCGTGCCTGACATAAGAAAAAAGATTGGGGCAGGATGCATGGTTCAAGCGGGTCAATGGATCTAAAGCTTCAGTCAGCGTCAGTGGGACTCGTCAAGACCAGCTCCAAACATGGTTTTAAACTTTTTTTATAGACTGGTCTTAACTCTTTAAGTGCCAGAGGTTTTCAGAGAAAATATTCAATTTTGATATCTCTAGTTCAAAAGGTTGTAGCTTTAATATGATTGGGTCTGTTTGTCTTGTCCTAAGTGTTTTGGTGCTCAGTTGTACTTATACTTTTAATTTCCCCTCAGGGATAAATAAAGTTTAGTCTGATTCTGATTATAGATAAAATCAACACATATCTAATTTGCATATTATGACATCATCAGGCTTTGGCAATATTGACTTGTTGTACTTATATTTATTATTTATTTATAACTTATTTCAAAATTATTATTTATTTTGATTTTTCTTAACATGTATTTTCTACATCTGTTATTTTTATTTTTTGGGGCTTTTTTCAAGAACAGGTGGACATCTGTCTTTTTTGATGAGGCTCTGTTACTCTATTCACTATATAAAATCAACAGAAAAAAAATCATTGGGCACAGAATTTTACAGATCCGTCACAAAAATAACTAACAGGCTCATCAAATCGTCTGATCCACTGGTGATCCTACCCTTCCTCATCTGTCGAACAAACCTTAACTGCTGTTTACTAGCTTCTTTTTTCTCTACCACGGCGACGATTAGCGTTGTTACGACCACCTTTCTACCCGATCACATACTTTTCTCCCACCAGGAGAACGTGACACACAGCTTTGGAGCTGGAATGTGCAGCTTGTGGTGCGTCATGGCGAAACGGGACTGGCTGTTGTTGCAGGCCATTTGAGTGTCACTTTCTTTGAGTTTCACTTTCTTTTTCTGAACATCTTGATCAGATGTAAATGTTCCTCTTTAGAATCTGAACAAGCCAATACTTCCCGGTGGGGAACTGTAACATCTCGGCATCATAAGTTTTGTCTTTCTAAAACTCCCTCTCTCTATGCTGTGACAGCAGCTGTTGCACCTTGTGACCCCCACTGGCTGCGTTGACTAAAAAGCTGATTTACTCCATATGTTTCCATGGTAACACAGCCAAAAAGTGGTCTTAGATTAAAGGTACAGATGTCCGCCATCTCCTGGTGTAAAGTAGTTATTATATTAGTGGTCATATCTCCAGCTGTTAAACTCAGCAATGTTGCTTGTTGCAATACTGTGACTTTGGCACCTAAAGAGTTAACTGTTTGAGTTTTATTTTAGGGCGATTTTAGCATCACTGTCTTTTTAATCCATGGACTCTTTTACCTGCCGTGCTTTAATTGGTGAGGAACGGGTGGAGTATCACCCTCCCCCACCATGCCTCCGGTCACTTTTAGCCCAAGCTGTGATGGCTGCCTTAAACTGATCAAGAAAGTTAAGGAGCTGGAGCAGAGGATCTCCACGCTACATCAGACCCAGGAGAATGAGCGAGAAGTGGACATTATCTTTGGCCGGACGTTCACTGCGGCTGCTTCCAACAGTGCTGAACTGGCAGACATCGAATAAACATCAGCGTCGAATAAACATCGCTGCAGTCCTGGTTAGGCTAACCCAGGCATCAATCTGCAGACCAGCCACCCACCACGCTCATCGGCGACCATTATCTGGTACATAAGGATGAGATGAGCAATCATGCTGTGTTTTCCTGGAGCCACGGTAAAGGATATTGCTGATCAGATCCTGGACTCCATCCAAAGTCACCCAACTGTGAGTAGAGTCATAATCCATGCTGGAACCAACGATACTCGTAAAACAGCAGTCTGAGCTAAGGAATTTTATTCATCTGTTCAAACTTTTAAAAAACAAACACTTGTCTATTTTTATCTCTGGCCCCACTCCCACCGTCGGCAAAGGAATCAGCCGGTTCTGCAGGCCGCCATCTCTGAACACCTAGCTTTCCTCTGCCATCGTAATGCACAACATTGGTTTTACTGGCTATTTTAACATTTTCTGGGGCATACATCAATTGTTTAGGGCAGATGGATTACAGCTAAACAGACAAGGCACGCGCATGCTAGCATTAAGCCTGGCATACCTACATCCTCCCCCATCCACCACACCAGCCCCAGCTGCTCCTGCCCTCTCTGCCTCCTCCACCACATCCTGATGTGTAGCTGGTCCCTGCTCATATGAACTCAGCCCTGATTTAAACAGGTATTAACATATCGGACTTTGACCTTGAGCTTCTTCAGTCATACCCGTTATCAGCAAAGAACAAACAAATAATCATAAACCGACAAACCCAACCCAAATAATCCCCGGTTACCAACATTTCCACCTCCTGTAAATCATACCGCGACTCCACCTCAAACCACTATTAATGTGGCATCTTAAAGGGACTATATCATTCTATCTTACAGCTTTCAACTTCTGGGATAGACATATATATGAAAAAATGTTACTGTTTGTGTTATGCATTATTAATTTGTCCTGAAATTTAACTTGTATCCTGTAGTTAATGTTGGACCACTAAGTAAAACGTTCTCTATATTCCCGCCTATTGCTCCACGCCCCCCCGCGGCGCAGACTGAGAACAAAAAGAGAGATGAGCTTTATCTCAAACAGTATTCTGACAGTAAGTTTGAAAAGCACCAAATGACACAATGAAACTCTGTTATATTAAGGGCTCAAAATGTGTGTGTGTGTGTGTGTGTGTGTAAAAAACTGAGTCAATAAAGCTAATTTCAGTAGCCAAATCTCCAGGCTTTAGACAGATCCCAAACTAACAGCTTAGTCCAGTAAGCAAATACTTCCAGCCCAGTATATTAAAAAAAGCCGTGGGTGTTTTTTGCACCCATTTACTAAACATTCTGAGATGCTACAGATCAATTAATTAACCACACAATGCTGTTATAAGAGCACATAAGCTGCTTGATAAATCACTAACACACATTAGAATTTAGCTACTTCTCTGTCCATCAGGCATCTTTGTTCTTTGATCCAGCTGCTGTTCTTTATGAATATAAAATACAATTCTGTAATCCATGCAGCCAAACAGGTGTTTTCACAGAAAGTAAAATTGCAACAAAAAAAAGGGTTTTAAAATGCCAAAAACGACTTCCACTTCCACTATGCCCGTGTAGTGATGCTGGTACGAGCACTCTGACCGACTCAATTCTTAAAACACATGGAAAGAAAATAAAACTCCACTACCAGAAGTAAAATTCAACAAAAGGACATTGAGATAATGCAAAAATCGTCCAGAAAAGATCCCAAAGCGGGTAAAGGCGATGAAACCAAGTGCGCCCAAAAGCAGCTAACGCTAGATGATAGTTTAGCTCAGAACGACACCGGGGGAGAAATGCTAATGCTAACTGAGCTCCGCAAGTTTCGAGAGGAATCGGCAGCTGCACAAAGAGTCATAATTGAATCTCAAATACGTATGGAGACCTCAATTGGAGAAATTAACAGAAGAATTGACACCCAGGAGGAGAGAGTGACCACTGCTGAAACCAGAGTGAGTAACGCTGAAGACCGGGGGATACGACAGCTTATTTGCTGAAAAAAGACATCTTGCCATCTACGAAACAAGATGACCTGGAAAACAGAATGCGCAGAAGGAACATCAGACTGTATGGTGTAGAAGAGGAGGCGGAAGGAAAAGATATGATAATGTTTCTCTGAAACTACCTGAAGGCTTGGATATTCGCTCACAGCGCTAAGATACCGAAACCAAACCTACGACACCCATAATAGTTCGTTTTCTGGACTTTAGTGTGAAGCAAGAGGTACTGCAGCAGGCGTGGAAGCAGAGAGATGTAGAATTTCGGGGGAAAGTTTTTTTCGATCAAGAATACTCCCCCGAAGTGCAGAGAAAAAGGAAGCAAGTCCATGAGGTGATTAAAAAACTCAAGGAGTGCAATATCAAAGCCCATTCACCATACCCGGCCCAACTTAAGATATTTCTAGACACGGGGATAAAGCTCTTCCACTCTCTCGTGGAGGCACAGTCAACACTGGGAGAGTTGGGGATACGTGTTGCGATGGAGGAGCGAGACATTTTGGAGAGAGAAGTGCTATTGAAAGATGGATGGCATACCCCGGGCAGACAGAAGAGGAATGGGTGGATGCTTAACCCCAGGGAAATCAGAGCCATCATAAACTTGGAGGATCAACCAGAGTACTAATCGATCAGGTGAATTAAGGTAACAACTAACTAAAGAAGCTGAAATATTAGTGGAGCAAATGCTATAATGGTAATTATATACAGGTTTTACTTTGATATTTTAAAATTACTGGTCCGAGTGGAAGGACCATCCATTGTATTCAAGCTTTTAAGGCAGCAAAGACTCAGAGACTATAGACTGCTGCACGCACACTTTGTGCACTTTACCCAGGCAGCCGCAGCCTCCCAACCATTTTACATCGGGAGTGTGTTGGGCTTTCTACGTATTCTGATTGTTATTGTTAGGCCTGCAACACAATGGGTAATTGGAAGTTTTTCTTTTTTCTAAATTCATTTTGGTTTTCCGATTGTTCATTGCTTTCCGGCATGGTGACTATAAATACTAATTCTGGCGTTAATGTGAAAGGACAAGAGATGTTATTTTTACTGTTAACTGACCATGACTACTCTGAAACTAGTTAGTTACAATATAAATGGTTTAAATCACATCATAAAAAGGAAAAAGGTGTTGGCCCAACTAAAAAGGTTAAATTGTTCAATTGGTATTTTACTGGAAACTAATTTAAATGAGAAGGAACATGCCAAGTTAAAAAGAGAATGGGTCGGACAGGTCTTCAGTGCATCATACGAAAATTACAAAAGTGGCCGCTGGATACTTGTTAGAGGTTTCATCTGAGTAATTTTCTTGAATATCATGAATGTTTACGCCCCAAATGAGGATGATCCAGGCTTTTTTAAAGAAGTAGCTCAAACTTTAGCTGGTAATTCAAAGGGTACAATAATAATAGCAGGAGACTTTAATTGCGTTTTAAACAACTACATGTATAAATTTCCATTTGAGCAAAAAATAAATATAGGCGGGTTAGAAATCCAAGGGTTCGAGATTATACACATTTTTCAAGAGTCCATAAGAGTCACTCTAGGATTGACTTCTTCTGTATGTCAAAACAAGAGATTCATAAGGTTGAAGACTGTCATATTGAACCACAGACCATATCTGATCGTGGCCAGTAACAATGTCTCTAAATGTGGATTAAGACAAGCGGTTAAAACTATGGAGATTAAATGTTTAACTTTTGAACGATCCTGAAGCTATACAATACATAAAAGAGGAGTTAAGATATTTCCTAGAAAATAATGATAATGATGCAGTTTCCCCTTCCATCCTATGGGACACGGCGAAGGCTTTTCTGAGAGGGAAAATTATATCACTTTCCTCCAGATTTAAAAAAAGATCGTGAGAAAAATCCATCAAAGTTGGAAGAACGTTTAAGGAATTTAGAAACTGACCATAGAATAACAAATGATGACACTATTTTACAGGAATTGAAAAAATGTATACAAGACCTATAGAGGTGTAAGGCAGAAGGAGCGTTACGCTTCACTAATCAAAAATACTATGAGCAAGGAAATAAAGCAAGTAGATTACTTGCATTTCAATTAAGAAAAGCTCAGGCAAACCGCATAGTCCAAAAAGTTTCATGTTCTATATCTAAAAAGTTGGTGTCCCACCCCAGAGAAATAGCCATTACTTTCTCTAAGTATTATTAACAATGATATAACTCGGAACCCATTCCCAACAAAAGAGAAAAAATTTATCATTTACTTAAGAAAATAAATCTCCCAAAACTTGATGCAAATGAGGCCAAAGCTTTAGTGGGAACTATCACCAAAGAAGAAATTAAACTAATTATAGGAATTTTCTCAGGGGAATTCTATTAGTGTTTCCAAGTAGAACTTATTCCCCTTTTACAAAGAGTGTTTAATTATGCGTTGAGTCCTAAAGAACCGCCTAAAACATGGGCTGAAGCTATAATATCGGTTATACACAAAGAGGGGAAAGATCCTACAATATGTGCCTCTTATAGACCTATAAGTCTACTGTGTAATCATGTTAAAATATTAAGTGCAATTCTTGCTAGAAGACTTCAAAAGATTATTAACAAACTTATTAACCCTGACCAAACGGGAGTCATACTTGATAGGTTGGGAATAAACAATATTAGACGTACATTAAACATAATATCAATGGCTCAAGAGGATTCCCGCCCATAAATGCTTCTCCGTCTCGATGCCGAGAAGGCCTTTGATATGGTGGACTGGATGTTTTTGAAATGTGTCTTAATAGAAATGGGTTTTGATAAAAGTTTTATTGAATGGTTTGAGGTATTATATAAAAGCCCCACCTCTAAAGTATACGTTAATTGTTATATGTCAGAGAGTTTCCCCTTGAAAAGAGGAACACGCCAAGGATGTTGCTTGTCACCGATTTTATTTGCTATAAGCATAGAACCTCTAGCAGAGGTAATCAGGAATAATCCATTAATTTTAGGTATATCTGAACAAATTAAATCCCACAAGTTATCACTGTATGCGGACAATGTTATATTGTACATTTGAGGTCCAATTATTTCAATTGTGGAACTTTTAAGATGTTTGGGGGACTTCAGCAATGTTTCAGGCTATAAGGTTAATGAACTAAAATCAAAGGCTATGAGGATAAAGGGTATCTGGCCCACAGAATTATCTAAGAAAGTCAAATTTAATTGGTCGCCTAATGATTTCAGATATATGGGTATTACTATTACTTCGGAGATTAGTCAACTATGTAAAGCACACTATGGGAAACTAATTGATCAAATTCAAAAAGATTTTCAAAGATGGGAAATTTTGCCCCTTTCCTTCTTTGGGAGAATTGAAACTGTTAGAATGAATATTCTTCCCAGACTACTATATTTGTTTTCGTCCCTTCCTATGTGGATCCCTGCAACCAACTTCAAAAACTTTCGAAAAATGATTTCAAATTTTATCTGGCAAAAAAAGAAACCTAGAATAAAATTTACACAGCTTACCAGTTGTAAAGCATATGGAGGCCTAAATTTACCAAATTTGAATCTATACTACTGGGCAGCACAACTATGCGGGGCAGTGGAGTGGCTAAGGCAAAGTAAAGAAATAACATGGCTAACACTGGAACAAAGCTCATGCTATGGCATACCAATACAGCTCTTAGCCCTCTGTTCAAATAAGACGTGGAACAAATACAAAATAGAAAATCCCTGGATGAAATGCACTCAAAAAGTTCTAAACACTGTTAGAAAAAGAATCAACGCCCCTAAATCAATATCTAGAGCAATGAAAATATCAGACTTAATAAAAGTCCAGGACAACTGGATTCAAGGTTCCGAGACTGGGAAAATAAAGATTTAAATTTTATAGATGATTTGTTTGAGGGGGGAATTCTAACATCATTTACTCAGATCAAGGAAGAATTTGATTCGGTTTCAACAGATTTCTATAGATTTTTGCAGCTGAGAAGTTATCTGATGTCACACAGAGAGTGGTTACTTCTTGAGTCGCAACCAAGTGATTAAGATAAGTTTTTCATAAAGGTCAGAAAAAAAGCAAAATGTGCTAAAATTGTATCATATTTGTACAAATGCTTACAATTAAGTATGTCAAAGAGTTCTCTTGAGATAAAGGAAAAGTGGGAATCGGAAATGAATAAAGTAATTGAAGACCATGTGTCGGAGCAGATATGTGAAAATGGACACAAATTAACTAGTAGCCCAACATGGAAAGAGTTTTCGTGGAAAATGTATATTAGATTTTTAAAAACTCCATTCATCACCTATATATATGATGAGACAAAGACAATTTGTGCTGGAGACAGTGTGGACAAATTGGAGATCACACGCACATTTTTTGGGACTGTCCAAGACTAAAATCATTCTAGAAGGGAATCAGGATGGAATTCTCTAATATTTTACACACCCATATTGATTGGGACCCACTGGTCTTTATTTTTGGAATACTCCCATCTGATGCTTTGAGTAAAGACAAATGCATCTGATGAAGGTCCTTGTATTGGTAGCGAAAAAAACTATAACTGTGTCCTGGCACAAACCGTTACCCCCTACAATAATCCAATGGAAGGACAGAGCCATACAGGTGTACATAATGGAAAAAAAACCTCGAAGATACATTTGAAAAAAGGTGGATAGATACATTTGAAAAAAGGTGGGCCCCATTGGTAAAATACTGGAATTTGACGTAACGATTCCTAATTCTCTAAAGCCATTTATGTACATTTGGAAACATAAACATGTTCAAAGAGAGAAAAATTGTAACAACATAAGGTATTTATCTAGATACTAATCTGCCGAGACTTTTCATTTTTTAATTATTGTTATTTTTATTTTGTTCATTTCCACTTGTCTTGTTAAAGAAAATGTGTACTTTCTCTTTGTACTGTAAACAATTGAAGCTTTTGGTGAACAAAATATGTGAAGTTAAGATTGTAAAGCTTGTAACAACAAAAAACACTTGTTTAAAAAAAAAAAACAAAGTTTGCCAAAAACCGAAGCAGCTATGAGCTTTGGGAAGGAGGAGGGTGTGCTTGTAACTCTACTAGAGGTAAGCCGATCTGCCCGCAGGGGCGGTGCAGATACCTCTGGCACTCCCTCGTTTTGACTTAGTGATGTCACAGGTTGAACAGTTTGAACACTCAGTTGTTTTCCAGGAGAGGGAGGGGCACCAGCTCAAAGAGCAGGATTAAGGAGGATTACTCAGACATCAACAGATTTTTGAAATATTTTGAAGTATACAGATTTTTGTCAAGATGTCACGCAGCAGACTTACAACAGAGGACACACCCTGGACTTGGTCATCACATATGGCCTGTCCACCAGTGTGTCCTCTGTTGTGAGTCAGCTGCGTGACATGTTGACTAAAATCCATATATTGTTGTGAATTGGCGCTATATAAATAAAAGTGAATTGAATTGTTGATCTGGAAGTCTCTGTCCAAGACTGTGTTCTTTAAAATCACTAGTTCCATCCAACTAGAAACCTCTGTTAGAATTGTCAGGAAACACCATCTAACCTCTGAAGTGGCTGCAGGGTTTCTTAAAAGTCCTTAAAGGTCCATAAGATTACATGTGGTGTGTCCCAAGGTTCAATTTTAGGCCTTGTGCTTTTTAACCTGTATATGCTACCTCTTTGCAGTGTCATCAGAAGACATGGAGTTAAGTTCCACAGTTCTGCTGATGATACACAGTTGTACATCTCTATGTCTCCTGCTGACAGAGAGCCAATGGATGAACTTTTTAACTGCATTTTAGACATCAAATCCTGGATGGCAGAAAACGTTCTCCAGCTCAACTGGAACAAAACTGAAGTTTTAGTCAAGGGTCCTGAGGGAAAGATAAACTTTTACCAAAACTGTCTTTTAACCCTTCTTTACAAGTGAAGAACCAGGGCGTGAGTTTTGACTCAGAGTTGACGTTTGTCCCTCACATTAAAAACATTACTAAAATAGGTTTTTATCACGTCAAGAACATTGCCAGAGTCCAACCAATTCTCTCTTGGGACAATGCGGAGACACCAATTCATGGTTTTATTACCAGTAGAATCGATTACTGTAATGCCCTGCATTCAGGTCTTCCCAAAAAGACGACCTAAGGTTTACAGCTTCTACAAAATTCAGCAGCACCTGTCCTGACGAAGACCAGTAGGTGGGAGCACATTACACAGGTCTTAAAATCAATCCATTGACTTCCCATATGTTTTAGGATCCATTTTAAAGTTCTTTTATTGGTTTTTAAGTGTCTTAATGGTCTCTGGCCTTCTCATCTTTTCACTGTCCCTGCCCTTCTCTGGCAGCCATCTCCTGATCATCCATAGGGTCACGACACACACTCATGGTGAGGCATCTTTTCATCATTATGGCCCACACCTCCGGAACAGGCTGCTAGATGACCTCAGGGCCATAGAGAATGTTCATGTTTTTAAGAGAGTACTAAAAACTCACTTTTTTAGCTGAGCTTTAAACTGATTATTATTTAATAATTGTTTAATTGCTCAACGTGTTTTATTTTCTTTACATCTTAATGTTTTACACTATATAATTGAAAATCTTATCAATCTTAAAAAAAAAAATCATTATTTTGCATTTTAATCTCATTATCTACTGTTTATTTTAGTATTTTAACTAATTTTAATCTTCTTTCAGTGTTTCCTTGGTGGAAGCTCTCTGCCTCAGGAGCAGTGGTCGCTGTAGCTGTCTGGGTGCTCTCCAGGTAGTGCTTGGGGGGAGGTGGGGGTCTCAGCCTTACCTCTGCCGGGCGCCCTGGGTAGTGCCTTGGCTGCTGCTGTTGATCTGCTGCTGCCGATGCAGACTGCCCCCATGATACAGTTTTCTTACCTGGTTCATCTGTACTCAGCCCGATGTTGGGTTTGTTTAATGTTGCGGTTAAGATTTAGTGTGTGCATGCATGGGAAATTGGTTGGGAGGAGGGGTATAGTGGTATAGCTGTGATCATTATTTTATTCTGGGTTGGGGGTGGGGAGGTGTTGGGGCTATGTGGGGTCAGTTTAATCTTTGAGGCACTTAGTGAAGCTATGTCATTTGAAAGGCGCTTTACAAATAATGTCTCATTTGATTTGATTTAGAACTGCTTTAAGGAATCTACATCGGTTCGGCCCATCGGGATGCTTCCAGGGGCTGATCTTCAATGAGCCTCAGCATTAATTGTGCAGCATTATGGTGCGCTCACACCCCCACAAACATCAGCATCAAGTCAGGCAAGATTACATGTAAAGTCTATGGTTGAGTCCATCAGAGGGCCATCACAGTTTCTGCTCGGTTGCAACTGCTAAAACAGCAACAGCGTCTGTACAGTCGATCAATGTAGTTAATGCATGTTGCTCACCGTTTATCTAGCCATGCATGATGAGCTGGATGGGGAGTAGAAATGCACCAAACTCTTACAGACTTTTCTTGCCGGGACGCTACAATTCATTACTTAAAAAGTAACAGTCTTTTGTAACTTACGCAGACACTGAGTTCTCCCCTTCTGATGACTCTGACATGCTTGCATTTATGATGCTGCAGATAGAGATTTTGCAGGTACACGTAAGGAACATGTTTAGAATAAAGAACTTCCAAACTTTTGAAGTTTTTATTGTCTTCGGTGTATCTGCTCCTGCAATGCTCAGTGGCATCAACAACCTTCGTAACGAGTTGCTTGGGTTGACTTTAAAGGGAATAGGGGGGGGAGTTGCGCGACAGGCGACTAAATTAGACTTCGTAATCACGCTAGACAACGAATCGATGACGAAATGTGTTGCCAATGCTTTTTATCATAGAATTTTATCGATTCGTTGTTGCAGCCCTTATGTAATCAATACCGCAGTGGGCCCTCTTTGTCCGATAAGTGCACAATTAACATCCAAAACCAAATAAAAACTGGAGAGGCAACTGATAGTAGACTTCAGAAACATGAAATTGCTGAAGTCTCTATGTTAGTCCCAGGCTGTGAATGCCTTCCCTGAGCAAGCAAGGGGGGAAAGCAGACTACGGTGCAAGCTATCAGCTACCGTTAGCCAACTTTAGCCACCAGGGTTAGCCTAGACGGACCGGTCAACCAAAAGACACGCCGCTAATTATTCATGAATTCAAGATTAAATTACAAATAAATGGAGGAGTTAGAAGAAAAATGACTATTTAGGTTAACTATCTAACCTAAAATGTTTTGCTGAACTAGGCTGTAAACATGTTTATTTTTGCTGTAAAGTTGGCCTTTTTAACAGGGATGGGAATGGGAATATGCCCCTTTTTGCACCCAGCGTATGAGGGAGGAAGTGCAATTTTTGCCCCTTGCTGGTTGGCTTCACATTCTGCGGGCGGAGTTTGCCCCTTTCACAGAACACAAACCAGTTATGGAACTCAACTGATTGAGCAGCATATATGTTGTCATATAGATGGATTAGGGTAGAAATACATACTATGTCAAAGTTTTCGGCAGGTGTAAAACAAATGCTGCAAAAAACTTCCTCTTAGAAATATAAGAAGTTGTTTATTTTTACTAATTTACAAAATGCAGAGTGAACAAAAAATGTAAATCAATCCAATATTTGGTTTGATAGCCTGTAAGCTAAAACAGTAATTAGTAATGAACAGAAAATGAAACAGTTGTGTAGGACAGTGTATCTGTGGTATTGCAAGGGGTCTTTGATAATAAATTATGTTTTTTTAAAGATCCTCCGACATTTATAGAAATAAATTGTTTTATTCAGATGTGACAGCAATCTTTATCTTCCAAAACTACTGAAGACATGACCTTTTTTCTTTCACAAGTGTAATTCATTGTACAGGAGAGGGGTTAGTCATATATTTATGACTCTCGCCCATTGACAGCTGGAGATAGGCACGTGGAGGGCTAAGCGGTTCAGAAAATGGATGAATGAAAAAGATGATTTATTTCAGTAACTGCATTGAAGGTCCATACTGTACAAACAGAAGATATGCACCTGCATGCTCACACACACACACACATACTGTAGGTGTGGGGACATTGGTGTTTACAGATACATTCTTGGGCTTAGGTTATCATCAATAGATAGCTGGTGCCAAAGGCGTTTCAGGGACATTGCTGTTGTATTCATATACATTTTTGTTTGTTGTGGATGTGTAGTTCTCAGTTCATATTATTTCAATTGTTTTGTTTATGTTGCTTTGTTGTATTGGTTGTTTATTCTTCTTCTTTCCATTAATGTGTCCATAACCTCAAGTAATTAAACCCACAGCAATCACTAATAAATATTTTTCACACATATTAATCAAGTGAAAAATGAAAAAGTACTTGCATTAAAAAATTGAAACTTGTATATTAGATTAAATTATAACACTGAGACGGATATATTTAAAATGTTTTTTTTTCCATAATTATAAGTGACAATTAATTAAAGTCGGAAATTCAGCATCTCAGAAAATTAGAATATTGTGAAAATTATATTATTAATATATAGTCAACATTTTTAATATTGAAGACACCTTTATACCGTAGTTTTCAGGAATATGTAATAAAACAGATTTTTGTATTACAGTATTTTTTCAAAATTATGCAACATAATGTTACATAAGTATTTATGAAAAATACTGTAAAAATTGTTTTATTTTAAAGTTACTGTTTCTATGCTGTTTCATAATGTTCAAAGGTGGCTATATCCTGTTCCGTTACATTTTCTTTAAACTGCCTAAATATGCATAGGAGCTACTGCTGATTTATGTTTTTTGTTGGTCCAAATACAATTGCTTCAGTTTTGCTGCTGTTCACCAGGAGAAAGTTATGGTGCATCTATCCACAGATATGCTCCATGCATTTACTTGAGGTTTGAATGGGTTCAATGTAATCTGGTGACATTGTAATTTAAAGCATAGTTATGGCAGCTAAGCTTATTGGTTGTTATATAGTTAGTGGGAGCATGTAGATATTAAATAGTGGAGGCCTCAGGATGGAGCCCTGGGGTACGCCACACTTGATTTTTGTCTGTTCAGATGAAAAATTGTCTATTCACACAAAAAAGTTCCTATTCTTTAGAAAAGACTCAAACCAGCTAAGTACTGACCCAGAGAACCTCACCCAACTATCCAGTCATTTCAATATTGTATAATTATTGTATAATATAAATGTACAATATTGTATATTGTAATATATCATGATCAAAAGTGTCAAATGCTGCACTGAGATCCAACCACATCTTTTTTTATGCAGATGTAATTGAAACCTCTGATCAGGGCAGTCTCTGTGCTGCAGTGAGCATGGAAACTAGAAAAGTATCAAGAGGTAAGAAAAATATCAAAACTGCTGGTCATTGTTAGGAAGCTATTTAACTGTGGAAAAATTTTTTTTTAATAAGCTTACTGATGAATGAGAGATTAGGGATTAGACTGTTTTTCTGCATAAATGTGTTGTCGATGTTCTTGTTCTTTGAAAAAAGGGGCTGTCAAACCCCTACTAAAGCCTGAGAGAAGACACGTTTCAGGTGGGATGAGTTACCTATTTGGATAAGATCAGAGTTACTGACAGGAAAAAACTTTAAGTAAAAATGTGGGTAAGAAACTGAGGCAGCAGGAGAAGAAAACTTAAAGGGCTTATAGATGGATTTCTGTGCGACACCACGGCCAAACTGCGTGCGAAGCTGAGAATCAAGAGCAGTCAAAAGCAAAAGAAACAGAGATACATACAAAGCAGCAGGAGTTGTGTCGTTAATTGTAGAAACAGATTTCGTATGTTTCATATGTTCAACATCCAGAGAAAATGTCATCCATTGATCAAAAATCGGAGAAGATTGTGGCTTCAAGCAATTAAAAGGGCTGCCTGGAGTCCAAGGGGTCCTACGGCTCGATGAGCGCCTGTACTGCTCTATTCACATCTGGTGTTTGTGTTCTACAGTAATTAAAAACTCTTTACGTATCTCAATATAATTAATACATTATTTAAACTTGGTTAAACTATCTATAGTTGATCCTGATCTGCCAAGTTAAAGCTAATTGTTACCAACCTTCAACATTAGCTGCTTTATCAACGTTAGCTGTTTTGCTAAATAAGTAGGATAAGTTAGGCTCCTTCTTGATTTAACCTGGAAAACATTAGGATAAACGCCCTTCAAAAATCCCTTTTTTGTCTAAAGCAGACATTTAAAGTCTTGCTCCCTGTCTTTTGGTGGCGGCTCTCAGTTGTTCAGAAATTAGCCTATCTAGCCTATAAGCCACACCAAAATGTCTGTTTGTGAGTGGAAGAAGAGCACAATGCAAATTATGATAATGACAGGGAGGGCATCTTTTGGAAATGAAGTCAACCTCACTCTCATTACTAGCCAAATAAAAAAAAAAATTAAATTATGTTACATAATACTGCCATGGGTAGTAATGGAATGACAGCTGATAGTGTTTAACAAGTATCCTTTTATATGTTGACCCACTTGTAATGGCAACTACTGAGAGACTTTACCTGAGTGTAGCCTTGGTTAATATACTGTGACAGTCCCGATTTTGTGCCATCTATTTTTTTACATAGCGCTCCAGATACAGCAAAGGTGGCAACGCATGTATAATACAGAGTGTAAAATATTCTAAACTGACTGCTTTGGTAGAAGGAACAAAAGTATGTAATAGTTAAAATGTTTTGATAAGCAATACAATGTATAATTTTCCATAGAGATGAAAGAACTAGGAGAAGGCAGGAGAAAGGCACCTGTTACTAGCTCCACAATCCGCACGGAGGATGATGTAGAACCTGATTCAAGTTTATAAAATTCAGTGCTTGAGTGGGAGTTGTGTTGATGTGATGTAACCCCGTATGATTGTATTGCATTAATGTTAGGATGGTGCCTTTTGTGATATTGCACTTCAAGCATGAAAAACATTTTTTTTTTGGTTTTTTTTCTTGTAGATTACTTCATGCCCTGAAAGGATTTGGACCAACTCAGCATGCAGTATCACCAACTTCTGGATGACTATGTGGCATTGAAAAGGGAACTGGAGGCTGTAAAGTCAGAGAATCAGCAGCTGCGCTATAGACTTAAATGGTCAAAATTTGTTTTTGATTCATTGAAAGACTCTACACTGTTTTATTAATGGGTTGCAGTCTATTCAGTCTATGCATTTCTTGTGACTTCTAAGCATTCTTAAACCAGACATGAAAATGGGTCAGAAGGTGAGAAGGATATTATCCATCAAGGCGGGTCCATATGCCCCTGGAAGAAAATTGTATATTTCAGCTCTTTAAGCGCTGGGATTTTTTCTACAAAATATAACATTTTGATATCACTAGTTCAAAATGTTGTAGCTTTAATATGGTTATAGATAAAAGTATACTGTAAATTAAAAAAAATCTTCAGTTTGATCTAAAGTTTGTGATGGGAGCAAATTCACACATCTAATTTGCAGATTATGTCATCAATATTTCGAATACTATTACAGATGTTTAGCTTTTTTACATTGTTTAAAACTTACTTTATTTTGAGCATTTATATTTTTCTATATGCATTTTCTGCAAATGTGTTTTTAGTTGTTTTGTTTTTTTCTATCAAGAACAGGTAGACATATCTGTTTATGTCCTTTGTTATGAGGCTCAATTAGTGTATTCACTAAATTAAAAGACGGAAAGGAAATTACAGGGCTCAGAATTTTATAGATCCATCCCCCAAAATAACCAATAGGATCATCAAATTGTCAGATCCAATATTGATACCCTTCATCAAACTCTTCCTCAAACCTCCCTATCATCATCATGGTCATTTGCAGTTTTCCACCACATCTGCTGCTATTTCCTCAGATTTTTACATTCCTGCTTCTTTTTTCACGATTACAGGGCTGGTAGAAAAAAAAAATCCTGAGCCTGAACTTTTTTCCCTGGGAGGCCCCTAAGCCAAGATATATGCCCTGATCAACGTAATGTTAAGCAAGATCCAGGGGTGTGCTCCCCTGGGAGAACATTTAGATAAATAGCCCATTGCATTAAAAACTCTGATGACTTTCGTGGATATTAATGGACATTATTCAGACATGAGTTAAACAAATCCAATGCAGGCCTATATTACAGAAGCACCAGAGCTCTTGGGACCCTGGGCCTGGTAGCCCTGTTCAGGAATACATCCCTGCTTTTAACTAGTCACTTACCAGCATATACTTGATACTACAGCCATACCAAGACAGGTCAGTAGGTGGAAGTTATAATACTCAAAAGTAATTAGGACTTAATTAGTAGCCTAACCATTGACTAAAGGGAATAAACAAGGAGACATGATTTTTTCTGAAAAATATGCACCATTTATTTTAAATTGTTATCACATATTTTTCATTTAGAGGTTTATTAAAAAAATGTGATGATTGCCTATTTTAAAATCCTCTGCGTTAGTGTTTTCGCGTTCTGATACAAATATCCCAAAATTGCAATTAGCACCTGATTATTCACGTTGTAGCAGTAGCTGTAAATCCTATCCTGACATCTGCTTCTAATTTAAACAGCTGCAACATGACAGCATGCTTTTCTCCAAGACTGGATAAAAATAATAAAAAAAGAACTATGTAAACGGTGATACTAGGTTTTTCGCCACAGACCAGACGCCACTGAATTACTAAAGTCACAGGACAACTTAAATTGTACAACAGCAACTATATTTACATAAATCAATAAATCAATGAGGACTTACCCAGCTTTGCAGTCATTCTCTTTTGCAATTCCTCACAGGTGATATGAGTCACTGTGTTTCTGCTTGGGTGTTTCTCAATACCCAGGAACCTCGCCTTGATGCCTTGGTCCCACCACGTTTGCCTAGGAGATACGTCATCAGGGACCGCTAAGGCGCATTCCAATGTTCATGTGCTACACTTTTTTTTTGGGCCTGGCATGAAATCAATTAAACCCGTCTGATAATTTTCTGGTTGGTTAAGCAGCTGAGGGCATCGTTAATCACTTTCATCTGTATTGGTGTTCATGGACTTAACAACAGGTGCACTACAGTGGCAACAATTAGAAAACCCTCAAAACAGGACTGGTTTTACATGTGGAGGTCATTTCAAGTTTCTCCCTCTTGATCTTTTTTGGCTGGTTTTGGCTTGAGTAATTATCTCTACTAGCAGTATGAGGCGATTCCTTAACCCTACAGAAGTTGCACAGGTTGTCCAACTTCTCCAGGATGGCACATCCACACGTGCTGCAGCAAGAAGGTATAATGTGTCTCCCAGCACAATCTCCAGAATATGGAGATTTCAGGAGACTGGTGGTTATTCTCGAAGAGCTGGACAGGGCCGTAGAAGCTCCTCAACCCATCAGCAGGACCGATACCTGCTCCTTTGTACAAGGCGGAACAGGCTTAGCACTGCTGGTGCCCTACAGAATAACCTCCAGAGGGCCACTGGTGTGAAAGTCTCTACTCAAACAATCAGGAACAGACTTCAAGAAGATGGCCTGAGGGCCTGATGTCCTGTAGTGGGCCCTGTGCTCACTGCCCAGCACCGTGGAGCTCGACTGGCATTTGCTCAAGAACACCAGAATTGGCAAGTCCGCCACTGGCGCCCTGTACTTTTACAGACGAGAGCAGGTTCACCCTGAGCACCTGTGAGAGACGTGAAAGAGTCTAGAGAAGACAAGGAGAACGTTATGCTGCGTGCAACGTTGTTCAACATGACAGGTTTGGTGGTGGGTCAGTGATGGTCTGGGGACGCATAGACCTCTACTGCCTAGGAAATGGTGCTCTGACTGCCATAAGGTATCGAGATGAAATCCTTGAACCCATTGTCAGACCCTACGCTGGTGCAGTAGGTCTTGGTTTCCTCCTAATACACGACAATGCCAAGCCTCATGTGGCAAGAGTATGCAGGTAGTACCTGGAGGATGAAGGAATTGAAACAATTGAAAGGCCTTCACGATCTCCTGACTTAAACCCAAAAGAACATCTTTGGGACATTATGGTTCAGTCCATTAGGCACCGCCAGGTTGCTCCTCAGACTGTACAACAGCTCAGGGATGCCGTCACACAGATCTGGGAGGAAATGCAACAAGACACCATCCGTCGTCTCATTGGGAGGATGCCCCGACGTTGTCAAGCATGCGTACTAGCTTGTGGGGGCCACACAAGATACTGTAAAGCATTTTGAGTTGCAGAAATTAAGTTTTTGAAAAAATTAATTAGCCTGCCACATCTTCATTTCACTCTGATTTTAGGGTGTCTACACAAGCCCTCTGTAGGCTGGAAACTTTTATTTCCATTAAAAGACTTGGCATCCTTTTGTTCCTAAGACATTGCCCTGTCGTTATTTGTATAGATATCCAACTTCATATTGAGATCTGATGTATCTAATGTGTTTCTTTGAAGTGCTCCTTTAATTTTTGTGAGCAGTATATATATATATATATATATATATATATATATATATATATATATGCTATGTATGCTATGATTGTGTTTATGAGGCTTAACCTTTTTCCATTTCTGCCCGAGTTGAATTTATATTGTTATTCCAAGGATTTATTTTCATGTCTTTGCAGCAGCATTTCCAAGTTTTGGAGTATCTCGTTATGTTCACACATACATTGTGAAACTGTTGATAGCAGTCAGTGCACTTGATCATTTTGCAAAACTAAGTCTTTTACAGTGGAGACACCTGACCTCTTCAGCTGTCGGGGGTCTTGATAGTGGCAGATGAGCTCTGGAAGGAGATTCTCCATGAAGAAGATCTCAGCCTTGGGAAATTTCTTTCAGAAAAGACTAGTCTTTTCTTATCCGGCAAGTTATGATGGTTGTCTTGGTCCGCACCATAAAATAACATTTGTCCATTTGGCACACACATCTGTAGTTTAATCTGGGCGTGGTAACGGTGTGTCCACACCAAACGCGATAGGAGCGACTAGAGCTTCAGGTTAACATGTAAAATCATTGGAGGAGCGCAATGAAGCGCGACTTGGGTTCCCGCGAAACTTCAGAAGCAGATTTGTGTCGCGAAAAAGCTTTTCTGCCTGATTTGCGTGAAAAATTCGTGCTACAGATGCGATGGGAAATTTGTGCTTTATTTTATGTGGTGCATTTTGTGCATTCGTGTTCATGGCATCTACCGCTCGAGTTGGAAAAATCTGAACTCCAGCGTCAAATCGCGCCGCGACAACGAATTAGGGGACAGAGTTTCAGTGTTTCTGTGACTGTCATGGAGTCACAGCCTGAGCAGGACATGGAGGAAATACTGATAAACACTGTGGCTAATCACCCCGAGCTACATGACAAGCAGTTTTCTATAGAGAGACAGGAATAAAAAAAATATAAATAAGTTCAACTATTTAGACAGAAATGCTCTTAAGAGGTTTGTAATGATTCAATGAGTTTACATTAATAAAAAAAATGTTTAGAAAATAGCTTCATGACCTTTATTAAGACACATTCTTTTTCAGTTGTTTCACAAAGAGCCCAGCAAGGAGCCTGTGACAGTAAGCAGCTAGCCCATACCAGTGACCCAGGAGGTTCTCCAGGTCAGTATTTCATTCACACGTTTTCTTCGTTTGTGTTGCTGTCCTCTTAATTATTCTGTCTATTAAACAGATCATACAGAAACTGTTAAAAACCTTTTTATAAATCACCTTAAAATGTGACACTTCTATTTTAGATGTTAGTGAAAGACATCATCAGCAGACAGACTCTGAGAGTGAAGGAGAGCAGCCCCCAGTACCTCAAGAGCACCTCCAGGTATACTAAAACCTACACAGTGGTAATGTAACTTGGAATTGTACTTAAACCAGATAGGATGCAGTAGCCATGTTAACCTGGTAGCCTGATAATTCATAAATAGTTCCGATTCACTCCTATAAACAACTCAGCCTGTCTCCATTAGATGAAAGCTCACAAGTCTGGCCTTGATCATCCATTTGATGTAGAGTGGGACGATAGTTACACTTGTGTAATTTTGATCATTAATCTCGTCTGCCAGTTGAATAGTTGAAATTGCTTCTTTTCTTTTCTTGAATAGACATATCAAGAGCTGATGGACCAGTCCAGCCCCACCTGAAGGTCATTCCTAAAACACTCCGAGGTGACAGGAGGAGACACTTTCAAGCCGCATGGTACCATAAACACACATGGCTCGAATACTCACAGAGCAAAGACTCTGCATACTGCTATGCATGCAGGCATTTTGGACTCCCAAACACAGACTCAGTATTTACTTCAGGGTTGGGTTACAAGAACTGGAAAAAAGCAACATACAAAGACGGGGGATTTGCTGCACATGTAAAGGCAGAGGCTCACATAAATGCAATGATGGCTAGGAAGGAATTTGAGCAAGGTGAGTAAGCTGAATGAATCTTTAATGAGTACTCTAACAAAAGAACACAGTAAACAATACAGGAAAATCAAAGCTATATCAAAACTGTAGCTGAAGTATTGCTTTTTACTGCAACCCAAAATATCTCAAAAAGGAGTCACAGAGAAACAAGTGATTCAGACAACAGGGGAAACTTCTTGGCTATATTGGATACAGTTGGTAACCATGACCCATTTGTAAAACAGAAACTGACAAGGTTTTGCAATGCAAAATACACAAGCCATCAGATTCAGAATGAGATTTTGGATACATTAGCAGAGATGGTAAGCTCTTCCATCATAAATGAGGTCAAGGAAAGTGGTGTCTTCTCTATAATGGCAGATGAAACCAAAGACTCAAAAAAAAAGGAACAGACATCTTATGTGTTGAGGTATTATGATCAAGGAGCTGTAAAGGAGAGCTTTCTGCACTTTCTATCTGCAGACCAGCTCGATGCTGCAGGATTGACAAAAAAGTAATAGAATTACTTGAAAGGTATGAGCTAGATTACAAAAATAATCTTGTTGGGCAATCGTATGATGGTGCTTGTCATGAGTGGCAAGCACTCTGGCATTCAGGATCGTATTAAGGATGTGGCAAAGCAGACATTTTATGTCCATTGTAATGCTCATAGTCTTAATCTGGTTCTTGTTGACACAATCAAAGCTGTCCCACAAGCTGATACCTTTTTGGCGTTGTTGCAGAGGCTGTATGTATTCATGTCTGGCTCTCATGTTCACATCAAGTGGCTTGAGAAACAGAAAGAAATGTATCCTGGAACTCCAAGAGCGCTTAGGTGGGCTTGTTGGAACAGGTCTGATTACCTGCTATAACTTGTGTCCTTGAGGAAGTCGCTGCAGAAAACCACAGAGAAAGGAGCACTGATGCATGGGGCCTGCTCGCTCAGATTGACCTGCAGTTCATTGGCCTTTTAGTGACATGCACAAAGACTTTTGGTGAAGCAAAAGCTCTGATATTTTGCAGTCTCCCTCTCTTGATTTGTGTTCATGTGTGTAGACTAGTTGAAGCCCTTGTACAAACTTTTAAGCACTACAGAGAGGAGTCCTACTTTGAGAGGCTCTGGAAAGCAGTAAATACTGCTGAAAACTGCAATGTGGAGAAAGAACCTATTACAAAAAAAAAAGTCAAAACAGAGCAAAATGCTAGATGGGCATACTGTCATGTCTTCTGTAGGTGAGCGTTTTGAGCAGACCAGGAACGCTTTTCATAAAAACATAATCTACCCTGTGCTTGATGTCATTCTCAGTGAGCTAAAGAGACTATTCTCAAAACGAAGATGTGCAATAATGATGGGGATTCAAGCCTTGAATCCATCAAGTGCTACATTTTGCAAAGAGGAGGCTTTGTTTTCATTTGCTTCTATTTATGCATGTAACATAGATGTCCTCACAGATGAGGTACACCAAATGAAAAGAGTGCTAAAGAGGAAAGTAATATCTGGTATACAGAAGCCCTCTAACATAGTGGAGCTCACTAACATGATTGAACCTTTTAAAGATTTATTTCATGAGGTCTTTCGATTGTGCGAAATTGCCATTGCAATATCAGTAAGTACTGCATCCTGTGAACGCAGTTTTTCCACACTGAAACTGGTGAAGACATTCCTCCGTTCCACCATGGATGATAGTAGACAGTGTTTTGAGTGTGGAGTCAAGGCAAGCTAAATCCCTGAATATGGAAGATTTTGTAAATCCTATGTTGAGGTGAATGAGAGATAGATCTCTGTCAGAGAAAATCCTTGCAGTCCCAATTTATCTATTTTTTGTGAGCAATTTTTTATTCTGATTGAAAAACTTTAATTGAAAGTTTAACTCAAGGGTTTCAAGTATTTCACTATTGTAAGTACTTTGTAATACGTTTCTGATGCATTTTGTATTGTAGTTTGTAATTGTAACTGACTTGATTTGACTTTTCACCTAACTTGAGAATTTTTATTTATAACTAAAATAAAACGATGGCTATAACATAATTGTTTCCAATTTTTCTTTATTATGGAGGTGTGTGTGTTTACAGTATGTGACCTAAGTATCGTTATTTTAGAGTGAAACATTGCCCCCTCAAAATGATCACATAACCATCCTGGCCACCTCAGAAAATTTCTAGGCTCCGCAACTGCTCTCCCAGCTCGTCAGCGCGCCGTGTGTGCAGGGAGGGTGGTGCAGTGGCGCTCTTTCCGAACAGACTATTAGTTTAAATCAAACGAGACAATTAGCTGGCTTTAAGAATATTATTAAGCAGAGGAGAATAAATTATCAAGGATCAACTCAGTGTCAAAGAGGGAAGAGTGTGGCACCGAATACTTGTCTGCCTGTGGCATGTGGCTTACTGAAGACTCTAGCTCTAGTAGCTCTGGTGGTGGAGTCCTCCTGGGGCCATTCGCACGTCGGAGTCCGGTCTTGTTTGGTAATGCTGCCTAAACTGGGTGGTAAACTCCGTCTAAGCATAAATACCGGCACTTTTTTTGTCTCATGTTACTTATTTTACTAAACAGAGACAGTGTAAGAGCAGTGTTGAAATTAGCCAATCAGAGGACAGAAACTTGCATGTCATTTAATCTAAATGAGCAAGCCCCCACATCTTGTTGAGTCTCCAAACCCACTCCTACACTGAACTGGCATAAACTGAAACAGATTGGGATTATTTGGGGGGCAGAAACAAACTCAGACAGGATTCTTTCATACCAGAGAACATTGAAAAAAATTATAAAAACACCAGTGAAGGAGAACTTTGAAAAAGGCTTGTTAAAATGCAAGCATTTTCAAGGATTTCAAGCAACCATACTAACCCTGTAAACTAGCATCAAGATGAAGCACTGGAATTGAATCGATTGGTTGAGATTTTATACATTATAAATTGACTTGCTAGCATGAGTCAAATGTACCCTCCTACTAAAAATAAGGTAGGCATTTCTACATCTTGGATTGTCTTTATAGCTAACTGAGGAAGAGTAATTCATCGTGATAACAGAAAAAATATCCTGTACAGAAAAAAAAAAAACGTATTTAAGTTTCCTTAATTTGCTGATAAATATAATACATTACTCATACCTCTGAGAAGTAAGTCCAGCATGGAGACACTGATGTCTTTAGAGCTCCACTCCTTCTTCTCCACAGCGTGACAGAGCTTTCTTGCTGCCTTGACAATGCCATGCTTTCCATCTTCTGGGGAGAGCACCTTCACTATGGGTCTAGATGACACAACTGACAAACATTCAAAACAAAAAATAAAAGAATTATTACTTTTTTTTAAATGAGCAAAATAATATTTAGTTTTCTTTTGCATACTGTAGGTGATACTTAGAGTCATTGATCCTGCTGTTCAAAAGGAAAAAACAAGGACGAGAGAAAATTATGATGATGCAGATTGATTGTAGTGACATTATAAATATATTAGGGGTGGGGAAGAAAATCGATAAAAAAAAAATTTCTTTTTTCTTTTTACATGCAGCCCAAGCTTGAAAAAGAAAGTTTAAGTTCACTTTATTATGAAGTATATTTAAGTATGTAGCCGTTTACGTCAGAAAGTTTTTACTTTTCACTAATTCTGTTGTAATGGTTTAAGATATGAGAAGTAGAACATTTAGAAAACTATATATCGTTTCAATACTATATGATTACTATACTGAATTAAAAATCTGCAATATTGAAGAATCTCAATTGAAATTTAATCGGCACTTAGAAAAAGATAAAAATTGAATCGAGAGATGCATTTTATCTCAGCCCTACAAATTGCACCTTTTTTTTTACTACAGTATTGATTGTGAATCGATTCTGAATCGAGAATAAATTTTGAGTTTTTCTAAGATTCACATCCCTAAAATATAATATACCAGCTCCCACCCAGATGATGTGAATGACATTTTTCACTATCCTAGTTATTCCCAAGCTCAACCAACCACTAAAAAACCCAGTTTTATCCTCTACTATAAAAGAGCAATCACCCTCGGAAATAATGACAAATATTTGACCCAGTAAAAGTCTAGTCCTCTCTCTAGCCCGGCTGGCCGATATGGCCTTAAAATGGAATCTCCGATTTTGTTCATGCCAGGTTTGACAGCTGATTTTAATTTAAAAAAAAAAAAATCAACTTGTTTATTTCAATTGTTTCATCCCAGAGATGAACTGAATTCAAATTCCAATTAAAAACAAATTTTAATGTATCCTAATAAAAAAACATAGTAAGCCTTAGGCAGATTACCATCACTCTGGAAGTCCAAGTAGTGCACTGGCAAAAAAAAAAAAGTCTTGATTTTCCTAAATTAAAAGTACATAAATGGAAAATTTGACTAATCAATCAAATTGATTTATCGCCCAACCCTACCTTCAAGTATTTTAATGTTTTAAGAGACAATTTGAAGACAAAGCTGAACTACTAAAACATTATTTGTTTCAGTACCTACAAACATGTGACCCTGATTTTACTATTGTACCAACAATCAGGATTCCAAAACCTGACTGGCTAAGCTCTGACCAGCAAGTTTTAAAGGGGGCATATCATGCACATTCCACTTCTTTCGTCCTTAAAAACAGGTTTTCGTGCATTTAGAGTCCCTAGGAGTGTAAAACAGCATACTTTTGTCACTCCGGGTGCTGCAGAGATATTTTTGTATACTGTTATGGTCATATTTTTTAAGACGTCCAGTTTTCTCAATTTTCTATTACGTTTTTTGAACCATTTTGTCACAGTATTTGTCCTGGAACTTTTAAACAAGGTCATGGACTTCTGGGTCCGACTAAACATTGGGTGATGCTGCAATTTTGTTGTCCAAAATCAGGAATGCCAAAAGAAAAAGTGGAAATGTCAAAATGTTCAGTTGTTGGTTGTATTAACCTAAAGAATTCTTTACACCATCCCCCAGCATCAGAATCTCTGCAAAATGTCTGGCCTCTAGGCGCCAAAGTCGCAATATTGCAACAAGCAAGATTGCTGCAATAGGGCCACTAATTTAATTACTTTACACCAGGAGATGGCGGACATCACAGCATAGAGAGAGCGAGTTTTTGAAAGATAAAACTTATTATGCCATGACGTCCGAGTTCCCCATCAGGAAGTATTGGCTTATTAAGATTCTGTAGAAGAATATTTACCTCTGATCAAGATGTTCAGTTGTCCAGGGGGAAAAAGAAAGTGAAACTAAAATGGCCCGCAGCAACAGCCAGTTTCTTTTTCGCCATGTTGCTCCAAAAGCAGCAAAATTTCAGCGCCAAAGCTGTGCGGCACGTTCTACCGGTGGGAGAAAGGTATGTGATCGGGTAGAAAGGTGGTCAAAACAAAGCTAATCGTGGCCGAGGTGGGAGGGATGTAAAAATCTGCGGTAATAATAGCAGATGCGATGGAAAATAGGACTAATAAATAGGGATGGGTATAGTTAAGGATTTATCGATGCTACTACTCTTTATGATACTACTTATCGATCTGGTACTTTATCGGTATCCTTATCGGTACTTTTTTAAAAAGACTAAAATAAAAGGGGAAAAACACAAATAATGAACTATATTTGTTTTACTACACAATAAAAATTACAAAATGAATTACTTCATAAAAACACTATATAAACAACTTCTTTTATATATCAAAAACTAAAAAATACTATGCTGTCTAGAAAACTTTAAGGTATTTAAATAAAAAATATCAAACAACTTCCCCAATAAAACGATGCAATTAGGAACCAAAATTAAAGATTTTGAATCCTAAAGTGTATAGTGCAAAATAAGCACTGAGAACATTGAGAACAATATAACATCCACCCATCCATTTTCTGTACCGCTGCATCCTAATGCTGCAGCACTCAGGCAGTCAAAAAAGCTTTGCATCTCTTTGTTTTTATTTGGTGTATTTTAGCAAGGTGTTTTGTCAACTTACTTGTGTTCTGGCCTTTTTCCAAGCAAAGCTTTAAAGCTTTTATTGCATTTATGACCGCATACATTTTCGGCTTCTATTTTTGTTTGGCTTGTGTTTATATCTCCCGCAAATGCTGAATACTACCTTCATTTTACAGTTAAGAGGACCGATAAGGCTTAAGCTCATCGGTCTGTTATGTCCACCTTTTTTTTTAAAGCCTAAAAAATAAATATACATTTAGAAAATACATATATAGAAAAATCTAAATAAAATAAAATGATGAATTAAATAAAAGTTTTAAACAATGTGAAAAAAAGCAAAAATGTGTAAAAGTCATGCAATCCAATATTGCCAAAACCTGGTTATGTCATGATATGCAAATCAGATGTGTGATTTTGCTCCCATCACAAACTTTGGATAATACTGAAGTTTTTTTTTAAATTTAAAGTGTATCTTTATCTATAATCATATTAAAGCCACAACCTTTTGAACGAGAGATATCAACATTGAATATTTTGCATGAAAAACTCTGGCGCCTAAAGAGTTCATTCTTATTTTTCATGTTAAATGTGCCCACATCTGTGGGGAAAGTACTTTTTGCTAGCTGAAAGGACAAGTGCTTCAGTAAATTCTGCCAGCATCCAGGGGGATTTACTTGCTAAAAGACTTCAGTTTATTGAGGGGTCAGTTCCTTCTGACTATGGAAATTACAGACACACAAAGTGATAAGCTTGAAACACTAAAATGACAGCAAACATTATTTTAGGCATTAATTTATTGCCTATGGCCATTGCTTTGATAGCATTACTATGCTGTCCTTGCTCTGAGTTTCCTGACTTTCACCAGCTAGACAGCGAGTTACCAATGCTCCAATAAAAATACTTTATTTCGTTTTATGTAATGATTTATTGAAGAATGGCCTCTGACCACTGTCTTTCTCATGACCATCGTAAAACTGAAAACATACAGAGCATTGTATTAGCTACTCAAACACATACTAGCTTCCGAAATGCTTACTGCAATCTAATAAAATAAAATCCTCATAGCTCGCTTAAATGAACAGATTATCACACTACATTCACACAAAATAAAGAAGCAGTTATTTTTACAATAAACCATACTCACGGACAAATCTCGTCCAAGGCAACAACGTTTTAAGAGTCTTTATCAGCTTAAAACAACAATGCTACGGCATTATGCTCCGCCATTTTGAATTCCTCTGCGGCCTCTATTTTCCTTGTGCAGAGTTCACGGCGCCCCAAACGGCAGCATCAGTTGCGGCAAGATTACATGTAAAGTCTATGGTTGAGTCTGTAAGAGTCTCTGCGGTGCGTTAGCTCCGTCAACTTTTCAAGCGTTACCTGCGTTTCAAGCGGCAACGTATCAAACGTAAGCAACGCAGAAGTTCAGCTAGCTGAACTGTTGACGGACTTGATGCAGTTGCAGCAACCAAACAGAGCGTCTTACTGTAGTGATGTCGCTGGACGTCGATGTCTAGCCTGGAGCAAATGGTTAAACTTTCCAAACTCAGAACGCATTTGAAGAATGGGGTGTATCCACAACCGGCGCTGATGCTCTCGAATTTGTTTAGCTTTATCTATCAAATAAATACAATCCACCATAGTTCAGAACGTCCGGAAACAGAAGTCTCTTTTTTGCTCAGTAGCAAGCTTCAACGCACATGTGTCACACTACATGCGTTGCTTGACGCAGACAAAGTGTGCGGTGTGAACGCAGGATTAGAGTAACTAAAAAACAATATACCGAAGTAACTACCAGAGGGAGTTCTTGAGTAGGTTATAAAAACTCAATGAAAGTCTTACTCAATGAAACAAAAGACGGAACAATTACCATCAGACCTTCAATATAAGTTAGCGCTGTGTGCTCTGTATTTTAGCTCCTCAATGAAATACATCTTTTTAATATTAAAATCACATAGGACTGGGCGATATGACCTAAAAGCAATATCGTGGCTAGCCCAGGTACATACCACCTGAGGTGTTCTGAATGAGGTCATAAGTTGTTGTTTTTTTCATATGAAGTATACTAAACACGGTCTTGTCTCTTTCAGTACTTCAAGTGAGGAAAGAGCTCCTTAACCCCCTGGGGTCCAGGGTATATTTGGTCATTTTTGGCAAATTTTGATTTTACCTAGATATTCAACAATAAAAAAAAAAACTATATGAGCTTATGTGGTATAATTTGTTTTTCAGCACAACCTGAACAGCTTGAATTTACACCAAATGTGTTAAATTAGACATATTGTTTGCTTTATTAGTCATATTTAACAGAGACTAATTAAGAGTTGTTTTATCAGACAACTATGGTTTAAGGAAAGCACAGCTCAGCAGGTTGTTTACGTTTGTAGATGTGGGCGGGGGTAAGGCTGTGCACTAGGACGACTGCTTTGTTTTTTCTCTATTTCACATTTGTGTCACTTTGTCTCTATCAATTTTCTTTCTCTTTCACACAGAATTTTTTTTCATAGCATAATTATTAATCTCCATTACACTCTCATTCTTTACACACCTGTAATGGTATTTTATGTTTATCTCTAGATCTCTGCTTCTGTTTTTTCAATCAGGCAACTATGGACAAACCAAGACTACACTTGCATTTATCAGCTTCCTTGGCAATAGTAAATGACTAATGTTTATCTTAGCTCTATGAATTCTGTCAAATTTCAAACATAGAATGTTCATGAATGTATGCAGATAATGTACTATTTTTTCTAAAGCATTCACAAACGTCTCTCTCTGGTAATCGAGTTGATAAGAGTTCCAGATAAATTGGTTAAAATCTACAGTCCTTCCAATCAATTGATTTTTCCAGAGTCCCATTGCTGTGCAACTCCGGTCAGAAGATGATCTGGCTAGATGGAAATCCCTACCCATATCACTTATTGGAAGAGTAGCTACAATAAAAAATATAGTTTTGCCTAGAATCAATTATTTATTCTCGATCTCAAGCAAACCATCACCTGATTGGTTTAGATCTCTGGACTCTTCTGTTTCTAAATTTCTTTGGAAAGATATACCCCCACATTTTAGCTTGAAAACACTGCAGAAGTCCAAAGATAAAGGAGGTCTAGACCTATCAAACATTCATTGTCATTTCTTAACAGGCGCCAAAACATATCAAGATTGTTAAAACACTGCTCTCTCGATGAGTCCTGGATAGATGTTGAACAGATGCATGCAATAAGATAAAACTTTCTGACCTACCATTAGAAGAGCTATTTTCCAAAACGCGATAAACACCATTTTAAACAAAAAAAGAAAAAAAGTCTCTCACGTCATTTTGCTGTGTACTGAGCCCATTCACTGCTCAATCAACGTTTCTTGCCAAATCGCTATATTTCCTTTTTAAAATGTAGGTACAAGTTGCCATTCTTTTACAAACTGCCATAAGCGGCAAATCTATTTTATGCCCAAATGCGATATATCCTCACAACTAATATGAATTCAGTGAATGTTCTACACTGTCTTTCCATTTTGTGTTAAAGTGGGCAAGCGGTGGGCTGACCTGAAATGTACTCCCAAAACAGACCTCTGTTATGGCTGCAAAAAAGACAGATGCGCCGTCACTACTAGGAGCAATAGGTGTGTCTGATGCTGCGAGGGCTTTTTATGATTAATGTACACTCCCCGTTTCTTATGTGAGAGGGATGGAAAATACAATCAGTTACATTTTTATTTTGCCAATGAAAGTGCTATCAGGTACAGTTTCCTAATTTCAGTCATGAAGTGCCATCACCTGTTGGTGAAACTTGCCGTTTTGAATCCAAAATAGGTTAACTACGTGATTCGGATGTCTGATGAGAGAAACAATCAGCTGCAATTAGTGACGCAAAAGCGAGCTGCAAGTCTTCAGAACAGTCTTTATGTGACTGACAAAAGCTGGAATTTCAACTGCTTTTTAAATCTTCCGAGATAGTTAGGAGTAAAAACAGTTTGAACCGAACTCAAGTCTAGTTTCCTTTCCTTTTGGCTGCACGATGGCAACCTCATTGGATCAAGGCTTCTTTTTCTAGCTCTTTGAGCCCGATCATGCTTGTGTTTTGGCAAAAAACAAAGTTACAGCAAAATCAACAAACTCAATGCTGCGCTGCAACCAAAGTAAGAAAAAATACTTTCTCCCGATACAGAGACTCCTATGAGTTTTTAGTAGGGCTTCACAATTAATTGGATTTTGATCGTGATCACGATTTTGGTGGCCACAATTAAATGTACCTGATCGTCAACGATATTTACATTCAATTTGTTCTTTATCAGACATCGACTCAATCAATATTTTACGAGCTACCAGTGGGCAAACGCATGGCTAAAGCTTCATTAAGCTGCCGAAATAAAAACCGCGCACATTCCACCCAGCACTCATAATGGCTGCACTACGCTTGCTACGTAGCAGATGAAAAACAGTATTTGAGCAATGTAGTAGGTCCAAATCGCCATTATAGATCTGACTAGTAAGATGAAAGTTCCCGAAAGTGTACTACAACCACAGTAAGCAGCCGGTGGATGATACGATATCCCACAATGCAGCGGACGCCCCGAAATCATAGAAGAAGAAGGACCTAGCTAAAAATAGCTAAAGACGAACTGTTAACCATTGATACCGCCGCAGTTTAAGCGGAAACATTTACATGAAGCAATATTACTGATTACTGTAATAGTTTTTGACTGATCCAACATTTAAGTTGTTCACTCATACTAGGGCTGGGCGATATAGAAAAAAAGCTTATCGATAAAAACAACAGTCATATTGATCGATATCGATAATTATCGATAAAAAAACAAATCAAATAATGTAAAAACTATATTTTAAGTGCCCAGTCATTTTGTTATTCTTCATTGAACTAATTTTAACTAAGAATTAAATTCATAAAATTTTCAAACACTTCTTTTTATCATAAGTAAGTTTGTAAGACAGAAACAAACCAGGAGACCTGAGTAACATCAGTAAATACAAAGAAAAGTAATATTATTAACCATTATATATATATATGATTATTTTTTAATCATGTTAGTAATTTAAATTAAAGGCTTATTTTTATTCTTTTTAATCTTTTAAACATTTATGAAACTTTATAATATTAATGGATGAAACCCTTAAAGTAGTTTGTTTAAAGTTTAGTCAAATTCTCTTCAGCTGTAGGCTAAAGCTAACTAGCTACTCACCAGTGTTGATGGGCTCCAACACTGCAGCTCAGTCACTGAGAGCTGAAGCCAGCAGGTCTATCCAACCCCTGTTGTGTTTCTTTAGGCGTTTTTTCGCTTCTGAGGACCGGGAGCAGAACCGAGGGGAGATTTTAAAAGCCACAGATGTTAGCAACGCGACATGACCTGGGTACGTTTCCTGTGTCTCTGTCCCTAGTTTTTAGTACGATTAATGAGTGACTATTCCTAAGCGGATAGTGCTGCTGAACAGGAGGTTAATAAAGAGGGGCTAAACGGGGGCCGGGGTGGGTCTTGGACTGTAGCACCATGGCCCTTTTCTCCCTAATTCTGAGGTCTTAAGGTTGGCAAGTATGCTGACAATGCAGGCCTGGGTGATGAACAGTGATTCCTAGTGGATCTCTCTCTCTCTTTGGAAATTGATGGATTTATAGCATTTTGAGGAAAAATTTAATTAACTTTGAATTTATCATCAACAATGGTTGATATAGTTGATACAAATAGTGCTTGTTTGATTTAATAATCGTTCAACATGTGCTGAGGCAAAATATTTTTTTAAACAGATTAATTGAATATTCACAAAATATGTAGGTCTAGGTTAAAAATGTAATAAATGTAAGTAGTAAGTGTTTTGGAAAAGAGCTCTTCGTTTATTAGCTCAAATATAAAACAAAATGAAAGTTTTAAAAGTATCAGCTCCTCTCTGACATCTTGGTGGGAATTTCTTAAAATGACAGAGTCCTTACTAGCCCCATGCAGACGTACATCCATCTAGAATAACTGGGACATCTTGCAAAAAAACTGTATGATACATTTTCCAAAACGGAGTTGTAAAGGAATTGAATACCTGGAACACATATTTGATGGAACAGACTTTATCCCATTTAATACCAACCATACCATATCAACAAATTAAATCTATTGTAAAAGGTAAATTTAGGCTCAATACAGTTGAATTACAAATTCCAGTAAAAGTTTTAGACTTTCTTAATCTTTACCCCCCACAAAGTGCCGTCTAAAATATACAAAACATTAAATACATTAGATGAATCAATAGCCCTTCCTATTTCAAATTGAGAGATGGACTTGCGTTTTATGCCGTCTAATACCTGCTTAAAATGTACAAGCAACATACCGGACAATTGTATTCATGCGCTTATGTTCTGTCCACCTGTTAAGAAATATTGGTACCAGATATGTGAAAACCTATCAAAGTGTTTGAAATGTAATATCACACTTTCTCCCCCAGTTTGCTTGCTGGGAAATTTAGATGAAGTAGATACAAAGTCTATGCAAGTAGTTCACATTGCCTTATGCATCTCTAAGAATAATATCCTCTTGAACTGGAAAAATACAAATGCTGTTAATATCAATCAGTATAGAGATCTACTTCTGGATTACATTGGTCTTGAAACAGCCTCTGCCTCCACATCAGATCAATCTTTCTGGTCTCCCTTGATCAGCTCCATCACCGAGTGGGGGAGGGGCCCTCGATTTTGTCAAATGGGACACAGTCGCTGATATGGAGCTTTAGGGTCGGGGACGTCTGCGAGGAGTATTTGGGGATGGGTCCACTTGTGTTTGGGGCACTGGCCCTGGGACTGTGGGTGGTGACTAGGGATGGGTACCGATGAACGGTAGTAACAAGACCGAAAAGCAGCGCACATTTCGGTTTATTTCGGTCCTCCCCCCGAGATGTTAAGCACTGTGGATCCTGCGTGCCATTAGTCCAGAGTGATTAGGTAAACATGTTATCTTTGTGCAAAAAAACTGCTAAAAGTTAGGGCTGTGGAACTTAATGTACCAACGCGGGTGGATTGATTCCTAGAATTAACGGTTTGTTTTACGCATTGAACGCATACACAGAACAGCGCCCTGTTTATAATTCAGCCCGCACCACATCAGCTCTCCTTCGTAACCAGCCAAACTACTATTTTTGCACAGCAGCAGGTGTTTGTGATCCTATATGACATGTGAGTATGTTATTAATGGCTTATTGGCTTTGTGGTGATAAGATAAATTCATAAGTTGTCTGTGGGAATTATCGGATATCAGCTCTGGTGTGTGCGTTTCAGTGTTTGCTGTGTGTGCAGTGCAGTCAGAGTTTGGGGTGTGCGTTCCTTAAAGTTTAAATGTTTCGTATTTATGTATATTTATGCATTCTGTCTCACTGTATGGCTTTAGTACATTTCATAGTAAGATACCGCTGTGTTAAAAATACAAAATTATTCAGTTGAGGTGATGTTTTCGGACTTAAATTAGTGCTAAATGCTAGCAGAAGTAGCCTAGCTCTGTTCATCTTCACAATGAGCGTTTATTTCCTGCTGTGGTGAACTGGAGAATCTGCTGTTTACTTTTGAAAAATGATCAATGGTGACATTTGATTACTAAGTCTATATTACATTTTATTTATGTGATATTTATCACTGACTACTGATATACCACTATTAATTGTATTCATATATTTGGCTTAGTTCTGCCTCCATTTGTTATTGGAGTTCAAAACAAAATGTAATTGATTTCTACTATATTTTTTTTAAAGAGCAACTGCATCTTTATTTGTCCTTTTATTTACACACAGTAGGAATGGTGATTAATTTATTGATACCCTGTGAATAATTAGATCACAATTTTATTGTTTGCAAGCCCTACAAAAAATAACTAAGTAAGAGGGTTTTTGGATGGAGTATGTATGTTTTCCATTCTTAAAGCACCGGTTCAGGCACCGGCACCATTTCAAAAGTACCGGTTTAGCACCGGTATTGGATAAAACCTAAACAATACCCATCCCTAGTGGTGACTCCTAGTGATTGCATGCGGCGCCTTTGGGGTGTGCGGTGATCTTACGTTGGTGGACGCGGGTTACTGACCTGATACAGTGTTAATTTGGGGTGGGTCTGGGCTGGGCCTGGGGCTCTGGAGCGCCACGCCCCTACCTGTGGTCCTGGCCGGTGCTTGGCAACATTTGCATTGTATTTATTAATCCATATTTGTGTGTAGTGAATGTGTACTTCTTAGTTCATATTACTGGATCTGTTTTGTTAAAATGGTTCTGTTCTATTGGTTGTTTTTGTTTGTTTTGTTTTCCTACTTCTCTGTGGTACAACAGATGTGGAGGACTGGAATGTTTTCTTGTGTTCTTTGTTTATGTCCCTATCTTGTATTGTCAGTTCACACTCCTACTCGTCCTGTTTCTCTTCTTCATCTTCTTTCTTTTTTCCTTTTTTTTAGCTCAATAACAAAATATGTCCATAACTTCAAGAAATTAAACCCACAGTAATTATTAATAAAAATTTCTCATACATATATATCAAGTGGAGTACCATAGGCAAAGCTGTAATGCTCTGCTTCAGAAAGTAAATCTGTTGGGCTTTTGTTTTTAGTACTCTGACACCAATTCTGAGTAGCAAACTGCTAGACAGGACAAAATTATTCACAAATGTTCAGGAATCAAAAGGTACCACCCAAATTTTCTGTGCCATTTCAGATAAATCTTTCACTAAAGAGAGGAGCACATAACATGGCAGGCACTTACAAAAAAATAAAAACAGTATAATATTTATAATTCTGAAAATACTGAAGTCTCTCAGTAATATTCCAAAAGATTATTTTGTCTCCAATAGTCCTAAATACTTGTGCATTTCAGGTGACCAGAAAGCTGTACACATCACCTACTTCTATGCAAGTCAATCTCTATTTCTCCCCTAATAACTTTGTTTTTCCTGAATTTTTATTAAGGCTAGTGAATCTCTTACTGTTTCAGTGGCAATAAAACACAATAAAAAGGGATATTCTGGACTCTAGGAAGAAATCTTTTCTACCTAGTGGCTCAAACATGCTAGCTGCTCAGCAAGGTACCGGACTCAATCCGTGTCATCGACAGGCTACAGCTGCGCAGCTACGCTATTCCTCTGGTTAGAGTAGCAGCCTCTGTGGCATCTAAAACCACCTCCTCTTCGTCATGTCCATTCTCCTCTTACTCATTAACTAAAAGGAGTTATCGATTCACCATGTCATTGCAACTTCTCACTTTTTGCCTCAGAAACCAGCTGTGAGTTTTCACTCTGATGAGTGTGCCATAGTTGGACTCATTAAAGATGGCGACGAGTCAGAGTACACACCGAGGACTCTGGACTTTGTGGACTGGTGCCAGCAGAATCACCTGTTGAACAACGCTGGAAAAACCAATGAGTTAGTGGTGGACTTCCGGAGACCCAGACCAACCACACTGACACCGGTGAACATCCAGGGAGTGGACATTGAGATAGTGGACTCTTATAGGTACCTGGGTGTTCACCCAAATAATAAACTGGAATGGAGCCTCAACACTGATGCTCTCTACAGGAAGGGTCAGAGCAGACTCTACCTGCGGAGACGTCTGAGGTCTTCGGAGTCCAGTCCAACAACTTCTGTCTTGTCTGAATTTAACAGTAGAAAATTAAAAGTCATCCAGGTTTTTATGTCTTCCAGACATGCTTGTAATCTAAATATAATTGTGTATCATCAGCTTAACTGTAGAAATTATTTCCATTGAAATTAATTAATTGTCTAATTATTTTACCAATTGGAAGCACATATATAGTAAAGAGAATCGGTCCAAGCACAGAACGCTGTGATACTTCACAGGTAACCCTTGAGTGTGAAGATTTATCATTGATATGAACAAACTGGAATCTGTCGGACAGATATGATGTAAACCAGCCTAGTGCTGTTCCCTTGATCCCTACAACATGTTAAAGCCTTTCTTAGAGAATATTATGATTGACTGTGTCAAAAGCAGCACTGAGATCTAACAAGACCAGGGGTCTCATTTATAAACGTTGCGTACGCACAAAACGGGGCCTGAAAGTGGCGTACGCCACTTTCAAAGCAAAAGTTGTAATTTATAAAAAAAAAACAGACTTGACGGGAAAATGTGCGCACCTGTACGCAAACTCTGACCCGTGCGTACGGACATTTTGGAGACGAGGGAATCGACGACGCAGTTGGTGAGGCGGTGAACTGCAGCCAGACTGCATATTACTCCTCTCAAACATTTCATTTCATCTGACATCAAACATTAATTATGGATTCCTGTTATTATAAACATCCAAACCAGCAATGATATCTATATTGTAGCTTCGCAGTGAGCCTTAAACTCAGATAAAAGGGCCTGGACTGTATGCCAATTAATAAATTGAATCATCTGTACCATATATGATTGATTGGTACGTTCATTGTGCCAAGGAAGGAAGCAAACAGTCTTATTGCTGCCAATACCCCAACTACTTTCAAGCGTAATATTTGAGATGGATGAACTGGCTTTGCTGGAAGATTATGCAAACGGACGGATTAGGAGATAACGCGTGTTCATGGATCAGGCGGACCTCCTTGCCCATGATGATGACTGGCTAATAAGCAGATTCAGATTCCCTGGAGCTGTGCTCTTGGATCTCTGTGCTGAATTCGGCCAGGCTTTGGAGAGACCGTCCAGGCGGAAACGGGCCATTCCGGTCCAGCTGCAGGTGCTCATCACTCTGGGGTTTCATGGTTGTTACCAGCGGGAATTAGCCGACAGCTATGTGTCTGAGTGACATGATTCTTACTATTCTGCCCAAAGTCCCTTTTTGGAAATAATGCCTTCAAATATGTTATATTTATTAACAAGGTCTAGGATATTGCAGCCGTCCCTGAGCGCAATAATGCCTCCAGTCTAGGATGGGATCATTAAAATGAGCAGGCGATACATCACGTAAACTTCCATATACTGTGGGGGAGCAGGCCGAAATTAAGATGCAATTTGCAGCAATGTCCGGTTTCCCAAACATAATCGGCGCAAGTTTTTTTTTTCCCCTCGACTTGGAGGTCCGATCCCCTTTTTTTAATTTCGGGTACCGTGCTGTCAGTTGCACTGTCAGTCTGCACTGCAGACGCCACATGCTGCCACTCGCAGTGCTTCCTTTTATTTGTGAAACCGCTGCAGTGTCCACCAAATAAAATGTCTCTTCTAGCCTCAACTTCACCCACTAGCACTTCAATGAACATCTCCGTAAAGTTTCTCTTCTTGTTTTTCTTTTTTTGTTGCCATATTTCCCCTCTTCTTCATATGCATCAATATTCATGTCCTGCTTTGCATTGACCTTTTATAGCCAGATTTGGGCGTGTTCAGGGCGGGATATGAGCCAAATTCACGTGCGCAAACTTCCAAGAAGACTGTGATTTATAAAGGGGAAATTGCTTACACCTGTGCGTAGGCATGGTTTTATAAATCAGAAATCTTTTTGGCGTACGCAAACTTTTTGTTTTGGTCGTACGTACACTTTTAGTAGGGATTCTATGCAATGTTTTTTAAATGAGACCCCAGAACAGTCACAAATTATCTGAGGCCATTAGAATATCATTAGTAACTTTTACCACTGCTGTTTCAGTGCTATGATGAGCTCTAAAACCTGAGTGAACAGTGAACAGGTTGTTGCTGTTTAGATGCTCACATATCTGATTAGCAACTATTTTCTCAAGAGTTTTGGATAAGAAAGGAAGGTTAGATATAAGTCTGTAGTTAGCTAAACGATCTTGAGCCTGGGAGGGTTTAAGTAAAAGTTTAATTACATTAACCTTCAATTCCTGAGGCACATATCAATTTATTAAAAATAGATTTATCATGTCTAGAAATGGGCCAGTAACCAGAGGGAACACTTCCTTAAATAATTTGGTCGGTATTGGGTCTAACATACAAGTTGAGGGTTTTGAGGAAGTTCAACAGGATTAAAACGATACAGACATAGAAATGGTTCTAAAGTTCTCTCCGATACTGCCTTATTTACTGAACAAGAGTTAATAAAGTTTGGGAGAATGCCAATGATTTTCTTTTTAATAGAATTTATTTTAATTAATGAAGAATCCCATAAAGTCATCACTACTAAGAGAAGGGGAAATAGTTGGCTCAACTGAGCTATGACTCGAAATATGCTGTTCTAGCTCGTAGAAGGGTGTTTTTATAAAGTAGAAAACTATTTTTCCATGTTAGAAAGGAATCATTTAAGTGTGTAGGGCGCCATATTCTCTCCAGTTTCCTAGTATTCTGCTTTAAAGTACGCAACTCTGCATTAAACCAGGGAGCCAGTTTCCTATGGCTGATTACCCTCTTTTGTTAAAGGGGGCTACGCTGTCTAGTGCCAAACGCAGTGAGGAAGTAATACTTTGAACCAGACCATCAATTTCTGAAGGGTTAGTGTTGGAATTACTGTGCACCACTATGTATTCTGAGATGGATAGGGAAGCAAGAATGGAAAAGATCTTTAAAACTTGTTACAGCACTGTCTGATAGTTATACTGTGATGAAATTTTCTTTCAGATTTTGGAACGTTGGGTAAAGTAAATTAAAAGGTTATCAAAAAAATTGTCAGATAGGACTGGGTTATGTAATGGTAAATGGTAAATGGACTGAACTTATATAGCGCTTTTCTAGTCTTACTGACCACTCAAAGCGCTTTACATTGAAGCCACATTCACCCATTCACACTCGCATTCATACACCGACACCCAACATGCCTCGGTAGGACAATGTAGAATTTGGGGGTTAAGTGCCTTGCCCAGGGGCACATCGACATGTGACTGGAGGAAGCTGGAATCGAACCTACGACCCTCCGATTGCAAGCCAAATGTGGGAGGACTATTAGTTCATCACACTGAATGCCGTATGCCAGTACAATGTCTAAAGTGTGTTGAACAGAGTGTGTAGGTCCCTTCACTTTCTGATTAAAGCCAATTGAGTCTAATATGATTTTAAATGCTGCAGTTAGGCTATCACTTTCAATGTCCATGTGAATATTGAAATCCCTTATAATTACCTGATCAGTGTTTAAAACTAATTCAGATAAAAAAATCTGAGATCTGGTCCAAGAATTGAGAGTAAGGGCCTGTTGGATGATACAAAAATCACAAACAAAAGTGGTTTTAATGTGTTGCAGCTTGGATGAGGAAAACTAAGAATTAGATGTTCAAAAGAGCTGTAGTTAATAATTGGTCTAGGGTGAATTTGCAAATCTAAATGAAATGTGGTTGCAACTCCTCCTCCTCGCCCAGTACTTCTAGCCATGTGAAAATTTTGATAATTGGAAGGAGTTGGCTCGTTCATAATTACAAAATCCTCCTGCTGCAACCAGGTTTCTGATGATAAAATTGATCTATTTTGCCTATCACATATCAAGTAATTTATTAATAAAGTCTTTGAAGAGAGGGATCTTATGTTTAGTAAACCACATCTAATTGCCCTATTTCCTTGTTTGGTCCAAGTCGTATTTATTTTAATGAGATTTTCATAGTTTGCTTTTGTCAGGTTAACTTTTAGTGTATTTGATTTTGCCCATGGGCAAGACACTGTCTCAATGGGGCATTGAGTGGGTAAAAGTACAGAAACTGCAGAGAGGTGGGTTATACTACGACTTCCTGGTCTGGACCCTGGTTTGTCAGTGTTTTGAAGGACTTGTGGTGGAAATTTTAACATTATGATTTGTCTGCAGGACGTGGGAACCAAGGTCAGAGGATACCTAATTGCCTGAGAAATTGTGAGACTTCTTGTATACTTAGTTTGAAAGTTTGTCTTATTGTGTGACGCTTTAACCCAAGTCATTACTATAGTGTTTTTGATATTCAAGGATCCACATATGCGTCCCCATGGAGATGGTTCATTTGAATGGACTCTCTTTATATATGCCAAAGTTCACTGGAGATAAAATGGGTATGGACTTGCTTGATGATCTCGAATTATATGAGTAATTAGTTTACAGGTGTATGACGACTTCCTTTAAATCACTTTGTGACTTAGGTTGTCTGATGTTTTTCCCTGTGAGTGATTACTTGTGTTTTTCCATGGAAGTTTAGCAGTCTCATTCCAAAGATGACAATGACAGAAAAGAGGGGTTTGATTTGATTTTTCATTAAAAAAAATCTTTTTTTTAGATTTTACATTTTTCTTCAATTTTTTTTTGTTTTTTTTATTTATTTCATTCCTTATTCCATTTCATTTATTCAAATCAAGTTCATTTGCAGTGATTTTTTTTTCATTAAGACAAATTTTGATTGTTCTTTTTTTTTCATTAGTTGGGTGATTAAGAATTAAATAGGAGAATTACAGATTTTTAGATTATAGATTTCTAGTTTTTTAGTGTTATGATTTATGAAAAATACATAATCATTGAAGTTAGAGATTTTATTAGAATTTTTTTTCTTCCATTTTTTGTTTATTATTTGAATGTTTCATTCTTATGGCTGATTACTACTGATTTCTTTTCTTTGTGTAACCTCTTTAAAGGGTCACTGTGGTGCTGAGCAGAGAGTGACCGATTATCTTGATTTTGAGGTTCACACAGTGGATGCCTGACTCACTTAAGGGAAAAGTAAATGTTTCAATTTATATTTAGAATGTTTTATACTTATTGTGTGCTGGATTGATACTCCTTAACATTGTGCCATTTTTCTTTGTTTTGCAGTTACGGTTAGGCATCCTGACTAATGAGGAACCGAACAGGAGCGCCACCTAAGGGGCTAGGGACCGTCTCAAACTTTTTGCCTGCTAAGTCGTGAAGAGATTCAAATACCACGACCCATAGGTTGGATGTTGCTTATCTTAGGCCGCCGCAAGTCTTTTTGTTTGGGACGCTGTTCGAAGTTCAGATAGAGTGTATTAGAAAGGATGTTAAGATTCAGTGCTTTCCACAAGCGCCGGCTGCCGGCTATATAGCCGACTACTCAATGAAGTCCAGCCGGTTACTAATTTATGACCAGGATTAGGGGTGTGCGATAGGACGATTTAAGACCGTGAAGCGATCTACACGTCTGATGATCTGTTATTTTTGAGAGATCGTTTTATCCCGATTCTCAGTTCTGCTGCTGTATTTCACCCTCTGTGTGTGAAGAAAAGCCTCCGCTCTCTCGCTGCTCTAAGCGAATCCCGCCCCTCCCCTCCCCTCATGTGTACAACCTGTAAACAAGCATGGCGTTGCCGCGACAGAGCGTTAAAGGAGGATTTCGTTCCGAAATGAAAGTCCTCGTCAATTGTATGGAACTGTTTTTTTGTTTGTTTTTTTTTAACCAGACGACAAAGAGCAAACAAACGTCATTTTCAAAGTTTGAAAGGAGATTGTAAAGGCAAGTGATCGCAACACCTGAAATGTGTTTAATTACTTGAAGAGAAAGTATAGCTAACACAGTAAGAGCCAGCTGGCAGCTAAAGTTATAAGCCGACTGCAGCAGCGGTGGCTAGCGCTTCTTCTTAATTCAGCAAACGCTAGAAAAAATAATTATAAAACTCACCCCCTACGTCAGAGACGGCAGATAATCCGTGCTATCAGTTATCAAACTGCCTTTTCCCCCAAACACCGCCATAACATACAGTGGGGCAAAAAAGTATTTAGTCAGCCACCGATTGTGCAAGTTCTCCCACTTAAAATGATGACAGAGGTCAGTAATTTTCATCATAGGTACACTTCAACTGTGAGAGACAGAATGTGATGATTCTCCCAATCCTCTGCTGTATCATCCATGTGCTCTCTGGCAAACTTCAGACGGGGCTGGACATGGACTGGCTTAAGCAGGGGAACACGTCTGGCACTGCAGGACTTGATTCCCTGTCGTTGTTGTGTGTTACTGATGGTAACCTTTGTTACTTTGGTCCCAGCTCTCTGCAGGTCATTCACCAGGTCCCCCCCGTGTGGTTCTGGGATTTTTGCTCACTGTTCTCATGATCATTTTGACCCCACGGGATGAGATCTTGCGTGGAGCCCCAGATCGAGGGAGATTATCAGTGGTCTTGTATGTCTTCCATTTTCTGATAATTGCTCCCACAGTTGATTTTTTTCACACCAAGCTGCTTGCCTATTGTAGATTCATTCTTCCCAGTCAGGTGCAGGTCTACAATTCTTTTCCTGGTGTACTTCGAAAGCTATTTGGTCTTGGCCATAGTGGAGTTTGGAGTCTGACTGTTTGAGGCTGTGGACAGGTGTCTTTTATACAGATAACGAGTTCAAACAGGTGCCATTAATACGGGTAAAGAGTGGAGGACAGGAGAGCTTCTTAAAGAAGAAGTTACAGGTCTGTGAGAGCCAGAGACCTTCCTTATTTGAAGTGACCAAATACTTATTTTCCACCATAATTTACAAATAAATTCTTTAAAAATCCTACAATGTGAATTCCTGGATTTCTTCTTCAAATTCTGTCACTCACAGTTGAAGTGTACCTATGATGAAAACTACTGACCTCTATCATTATTTTAAGTGGGAGAACTTGCACAATCGGTGGCTGACTAAATACTTTTTTGCCCCACTGTATATATATTTATATATACAGTTTCATTCACGTGAATGCACAGAGAGTTTAATGGAATATTAAGAATATATTTGGCTGAATGAAAGAATAATAAGAACAGCTTGCACTAAAGTCTACCTTTATTATCTTATGCAGCAGCACTTTGTACACGGTAGTGTTTTTACACTAACTACATTGTTATTACTTAGGTTTGTTCTTGTTTTTCTGCAAAAAAACCAAACATTTGAAGCAGTGGAAGCTGCATTTAACCCGTTGTATGAGGATTAATTGGCGTATCTTGCACTGTATTTGCAGCTGCATGTTAGTCTTTTATTTTAAAAGATTTTATATTTTATTCTATTTGCTCAACATCATACTTTTAAACTAAAGTTAGTTCATGTTTGCTTTCTGTTTTAGTAGACAAGTCAAAGTTAAAATTCTTTATTATACATTTAAATACGTTTATGATTTTAATGTATTTTTTAATGAGGTTATTTGAAAATAAAAAATACTCATATGTTTGTGTGTGTGTGTATATATATATAAATATATATATATATATAGTTTCATTCAGAACTTTCAGTGCATTTCTATTATCTCTGGTGTGAGAAAAACAAGTATTTTAGCCCTGTGCTAATTATCCCTAATTGGAATGAATTTATTTATTTAATGTTTCTCTTCTTTAATGTGTGATTTAAGTTTTGTTGGTCATCATTACAAAAAAAACGTGATAAATCGAAATCATGATAATATAATAGAAAAATCGTGATATTCTATTTTTGCCATATCGCCCACCCCTAACCAGGATATTATTCCGCCAGAATGCTATGCGAACTGGGGTCGCTTTCAAACTCCGCTGCTCCGCTCGGTCCTTTTATATACTTTTGGCCGGTCGCACTGAACTAATATCCTTCTGCCCGCTCACGTTGTACCCATTATTAAGGAGCTCTTGACTCAGGTCTGGCTAAATGGACAATGCGGAAAGGCTATAAAGTTCACGGTGGCGTTAAATCAGGCTGTCGGAGCCGTCATAGACGAGAAGCAGCGCGTCATTTCGGTAATTCAGTCCTCCTTTCAAGCGTTCAATTAGTGAAAACAAACACATTCGTAAGAGTGTGTTTTCGTTTGTTTATAAGGGAGAATTATTTGCTGTTTATTTGTGTAGCCACCACTGCACTGTGAACGTGTCATGAACTGAAATTTAGAGACTGACAACCACAGAAAGCCCGTTGATGCCATACTATGCCAGCTTGTATGGCCGATTTTTTATTTTATCAGTTTTTATTGCTACTTTATATGTTGTATAATAATGATAATAATATAGTGATAGTAGTAGTAAAAAATATTATGTTTGAGCAAATGTCTGAGAATATAACATACCCAGGTTATTATGATAGAAGAAGAAGACGAAGAAGAAATCTTCTCCTGTTCATCTTTTCTTCCTGCCCATAGGTGTGAGAAAGATGCCACCAAAAAGAAAATCCAATCAGTAGACTCTGGAAGGCTTCTTAAAGAAGAGAAGTGGTCAGTTTAAGTGCTTCAGAGTAGTTTTAGGATTCTGATTATTATATTCATCCTAAAAGGGACATTCATTTTTCAAATAACTTTTTTTATTTCTTTTAATGGTCATATTCTGGTTACTTGATTTGTGTGCAGAGATGTGTTTATGACAAAGTTTCAATAAAGGCACATGAATATCGTGTTGTTACTTACATTACATGGTCAGTCGGTCCACATAGGGTGTATAAGCGCCCATTATTCAGATGCGTTCTGAGTTCGGGGAGTTTAACCATTTGCTCCAGGAGCTGCTTATGGATGAGGTTCGCTTTCAGTGCTAATTCCGTCTGTCCCGCACCTAATTTTACGGCCTCCTCGGCTGCATCGGAGCTTAAATCTCCTACCAGGACATCAACTACAGGTTCTCTGTTCCTCTTTATTAGCGGCTGACCATCTGACTTTGGTAAGTATTATTTATGATTTTTTAAATCTGCGTTTGTCGAAAACGTTTCCACTGGGCCCGCGCTTCATTCAAGATACGGCGTATAGTGACATAAGTGAGACGCTCTGATTGGTTGCCGCACTGCGTTAACTGCGTTGGCTCCGTCAAAAGTTCAGCTTGCTGAACTTCTGTAACGCATGCGTTGGTACGTTGCCGTATGTAACGCAAGCGTCGTTGACGGAGCCAACGTACTCAACGCAACGCAGAGCCCTTGACGGACCTCTGACGTACTCCACCATAGACTTTACATGTAATCTTGCCGCAGCTGACGCAGACCAAATGTGCGGTGTGAATCCAGCTTTAGTAAAACAAAACTACTAAATGTCCTTTTAACAGACTTGTGACCAACTCAGATTGGGTCCCCACTAGAAGAGCATCTCTGCTTTTACTTTGATGTGAGTCCCAGACCCACCCTGGGCCCCTTTTAGCCCCTCTTTATTCAGCTCCTGGATACGCCCCTGCTCAATGGCACTGAACGTTTAGCAATAATCAATTATTAATAATTCTAAACACTAACAGGAGTCTCTGTGTCAGGAGAGAGTGAGAAAATATATATTTTTTCTTAATTTGATTGCAGCGCAGCATGAAGTTTGGTGATTTTTGATGCTGTAACTTTGATGTTGGAGCATTTTTTGTCACAGATAGAGAAGTTACGGCACTTAAAACTTTGTTTTCATCCATCCACGAGCAGATACTGAAAATAGAGAAAACACAGTTCTCCACTTTGGCCTGAGTTTAAAAAAAAAATTTTTTTTAATTTTGATACGTTTTTTTTTTCCGAAAATCTGCGTTTACGCATGGATGACTGGCCAAACCGTAGAAAAATATCTGTTTTGTGTACGCGTGGACAAAGCTCTTTTGCAATGGAACGTGAATAAGTTAACTACTTTAAAAACATCAAAGCTAAACATCATATCTCGTCAAACAGCATCATGACATCGCTACAAATACATTGAACAATACATTGAACAATCGTATACGTGTGGAACAATCAGATCTCTGCGCGTACATAGGAAATTAACGAAGCTTCGAGGCAGAGTTTTGCCTCGAGCAAATTTTGGAATAGAGTAATTCGAGTTACACGACGTATCGTTGCAGGCCTAATTTGAACCACTGTTTGTCTTTCTTGTTGAATACTGCCTGTCTGTTAGGTTAGTTATTGTTATTGATTATCATTTTCCCCTTGTACTTTGATTTATTATGGAGATTTTATAAAAATGGGGGAGATTGTGGTGGAAATTTTAACATTTTGATTTGTCTGGTGGTCATGGGAACCAAGGTCAGAGGATACTTAATTGCTTGAGAAATTGTGAGGCTTCTTGTATACTTAGTTTGAAAGTTTGTCTTATTGTGTGTCGCTTTAACCCAAGTCATTACCATAGTGTTTTGATATTCAAGGATCCACATCTGCGTCTCCATGGAGATGGTTTGTCTGAATGGACTCTTTATATATGGCAAAGTTCACTGTCTCCTGGTCAAGGAGCCAGGTGCATTCAAGTCTCGAATTTCACCCTGAGAGAAGTGTTTTGTTTATAGAACAGATAGGTGCAAGGTTGCTGAACACAATAAATACTTGTTTTCATAGAGCTGAGACAGGCCAGTATTCTGCATTTTACTGTGATGTGTTACTGTCCGCCTGTATGATAAATTCAAATCATATTAAAACCTCCAAACATTTAAAGGAATCTCTCTCATTTTTATTGAGAGTGTAAATCCGACTACAGACTAATAAATCTGTCCAGATTCTTAGAAAGAAGAGCTGCTCCATCCAAAGTGGGATGGATGCCATCTCTCCGGATCAGACCAGGTTTTCCCCAAGAAGTTTTCCAATTATCAATGTAGCCAAAGTTGTTTGCTGGACACCACTCAGACAACCATCGATGAAATGACAGCATGCGGCTAAAGATTTCGTCGCTGGTCCGAATGGCCAGGGGACCAGAAAAGATTACATCATATTTTTAGCAAACGTACACACCGAAGCAACACTAATTTTAGTGACCTCCGATTGGCGTAACCGGGTGTCATTACCACCAGTGAGAATAACAATCTTACTGTATTTACGCTTATCCTTAGCCAGCGGTTTCAGGTGGGATTTTATGTCGCCTGTTCTGGCCCCTGGAAAACATCTGACTATGGTCGATGGGGTCTCTAAAACCACGTTCGGACTATGGAACTGCCAATTACCAGAGTCTGTTTCTCAGTGGGTGCGTCACTGAGTGGGGAAAATCTGTTAAAAACACGGACAGGTTGGTGGTGCCCTTTGAGCTGGGAACTATGCTTTCTACGTACCGTCACCCAGTCGGCCTAGATCCCAGCTGCGTGGGTTCTGTTGGAAGACCACTAGGTGATTCTATCCTTTTTGGCTCCGTGCTGGCTAATGGGCCTCGACTATGTACTGGATTCTCAACAGCTCGGAGCCAGGCCTCTAACTCTGAAACCCTCGCCTCCAAAGCTACGAAAATGCTACATTTATTACACTTATCAGGCGGGGTAATAACTAAACATCTGACACAGAGAGCAGGAGAGAGGAGCCACAGAGGGAGAAGAGATGTAGCCATAACTGCTACGAAACTAAGCTAAAGAGCTAGAGAGATCTTAGCACACCAAGAACAACCGTGTGACACACAAAGGGTTCCCAAAACGTAAAGTAGCCTACACCAACTGGAAATAAGTGTAGCAGTGTGCTTGTGTGTTAAAATACCTAAAAAGACCTCACCAAAGAGAAAAATAGATAAATCGAAGAGAATCTTAGCACCAAACACCAACCAGCTCCGAAGAGCACAGCAGTGACAACAGGAAGTGACGCAGCAAATGTCGCAATACTCACAATGTCCACCAGCCAACCAGCAGCCTACCATTGGAGTTGGTGTAGCACCTCCATAACTGTTCCTGTAGGGGTGACTACAGTTAAGAGTCCTACTAAAGAGTAATTACTGTATGCTCTATTAGACACACAAAGTCACAGTATATTTATCAGTGAAGAGCTAAGCAACCAGCTACAAGCAATAATACACTCACCCTCTAAAGCTAAACTTAACTACCATGCTGGGTGTCCATTCTATTGGTAGGAGTCACAGACCTATCTGGACGCTGTATGAGAGGTTATGACTCAGACATTTGTCTTGGTTTTCCCACCTTGTACACCAAGGACTTCATTCCAGTTAACTATGGCAATATACCCACCAGTCAAACAGCAAAACAATGGCACCACCTGACAGCGATTGCTGATAAGATACCGCCTCTTCTAAGCTGTAATGTTGGACTCCTTATCGGATTTAACTGTCCAAGAACTATGGCGCCAAGACAAGTATTAGTAGGATAAGGCAATTAGCCATATGCAATCCGCACATACCTAGGTTGGAGTATTGTTGGAGGCTCCACACACCATCGCTCAATGAAACCGAGTCAAGTTTATGTCACAGAGTCGCAACAAAGGAACTACCCTGTATGATTTCAATGGATGTGATCAATGTGTTGGAGTCAGATTTTAAGGACACAAAGGAAATGACAAAACTGTCTCACAAGAGGAGCTCATCTTTTTGGACAAGCTCAAGGAAGGAAAAAGGAAAAATGATCAAGGACACTGTGAGATGCCTCTACCATTCAAACAAAGGCCACATTTACAGACAAGAGGCTTGCTGAAATCAGACTCGAACACTTAAAGCTTAAGTTCAGCAAAGATGAGAAATACAAAAGAGACCATACAAGTTACATGAAAGACATTATTGAAAAAGGTGACATTGAAGTAGTACATGATGAAGGAAGATGAGGAGAATCCATCATGGGATTTATCATCCCAAAAAGCCAGCTAAATTACATGTTGTATTTGACTGTTCAGCCAAATACAGTGGTACAAATCTAAACGATCATCTTCTCCAAGGGCCACAGCTATTCAACAATCTAACAGGCATCCCTATACGGTTAGGGCAACATCCAATTGCTCTAATGTGTGACACTGTTGCGAGATTATCTGCGTTTTCTGTGGTGGAAAAACGGGAACACAGAGATACAGCCACAGGTCTACAGACTGAAGGTTCATCTTTTCGGTGTAACATCATCCCCAGGCTGTGCCAATTATGGACTGAAGTATTTAGCAAAGGAACATTGTGATACATACCCTGTGGGACAATTTCAAGTTTCACATCACCTTAAAGGAGACATATCATGGAAAATCCACTTTTGTAGCCCTTAGATGCATGTAAATGTGTATTTTGGGTGTTTAGGAGTGCAGACAACTTACATTTATTCTCTTCTGGTGCTGTGTTTATATCTTTACATTCTTTTTTGGTCATATTTTTTCAGTCTGTTTAGTTTTCTCTATTCGCTGTTACGTTTTCTTGTCTATTACGTCACAGCATTTGTTGTTGAAATGCCAAATAAGGTAATGGACTTCCGGGTAACCAATTTCGTGAAGCTGCCATTTTTTCTCCCCCACGGGGATTTTGTAGTCCAAGGTCAGTCATGCCGAAATTACAAGAAAGCAAGTCAAAATGTTCAGTTATTGGGTGTATTAACCCACACAAATCCCTACATCGACCCCCAGCATCAGAGCCTCTGAGAAGTTCCTGGTTAAATTTTATTTTTAGTGGAAATATACCGACATCCGTGGGGAAAGTTCTCCTCGTTTGCGCGAAGCACTTCGAGGACGAGTGCTTCAGCAACCTCGGTCTGTATCAGGAGGGATTTGCCAAAAAGACTGTCTGATTGAGGGGTCAGTTCCTTCTCTCCACAGAAACGACGGACAAAGCAAAGCGGTAAGCTTCAAATAACACTAAAATGACAGTAAACTTTATTTTAGACATGAATGTTGTGTGTTGATATGTCGTACGGGCGATTGTTTTGATAGTTGTAGCATTGTAGATGTACAATGCTACAATTCTGCTTCTGTTAGCGATGTGTGCTAGCTTTTAGCTGAGGATATAACTGTACTGCATGCTTTGAATAAAATGATTGGGCTTTTTTTGCTGTTTTTTGTCGTGGGGTACACATGATTTACAGGAATTTAGCAAAGATCGCGTCGCAATAAAAAGTTTATATGCCGGTAGTAATCGAATCGCTGCTATCAGACTACAAAAATATCAGAACAGGGTGGAGCGAAACGCTCTGTAACCTGGAGGGGGCGGGGCATGAAATGTTTCGCTTACATTTAAAGGGACCGCACGAAAATGAGTTGCTCTAAAGATGCTCCTCAGAACGGTATAAGGAGGGTCTGTGGGGCTACAATAACAAGGAATTCAGACCAAACCTCTGTGGTTCTACTTTATATAGACCCCAAGTGAATGATTTACATGTGAAAAGGTAGGTTTTAAAAGCATGATATATCTCCTTTAAAGGACCAACCATCAATACTGCGAGGCATTTTATCTACAGTTGCCTCCATCTACGACCCCCTTGGTTTCCTGGCACCATACGTACTCAAAAGAAACAAGATCCGGCAGGAAATGTGCCATCAAGGTATCAACTGGAACGACCGTCTGGCAGAACCACTGCGGCTGGTGGGAGAGCTGGCAACACGTTTTTGCCAACCTGGACAAGGTAAACACCTATTTAGGAGCCATAAATATTAAGGAGGTGATCCACTGTTCATTGGTAATTGCTAAAGCTTGTGTTTCTCCTACCAACCTGACTACAATCCCTAGACTTGAGCTCACAGCAGCTGTAGTACCAGGCTAAGTCAGCAACATGTTAAGGGAACTCAGATATGCCCAAGTCAAAGAGTCTTTTTGGACTGATTCAAAGGTAGTTTTGGGCTACGTAAACAATGACGCACGTTGTTTCCACATCATTGTAGCAAATAGAGTTCAAAAGATTCGACAAAGCACAAGTCCTCAGCAATGGTTTTACGTGCCAAAGGAAAACTACATAAACCGTATGGATTAATATTTACCTGCTTTTGCTCACGTGCCATTTGAGTTATTAAATGACTTATCCACTGACACTCATTAATGCAATAAGGTGTTTTATTGCCATCAGGGGTGCAGTCCGTCAAATCCAGTTTGATCAATGAACAAACTTTGTTGTTTAAAGCTGCCCCAAATGAACTAGACACCCAAAGACTGAACACTTATTTGTCCCAAAAACAGTGTGACTTTCTAATGAATGCACCTCCAGCCATGCAGGTGGAGTGTGTGAACGCCAGATAAAGACGGTCAGAAGTGTTCTGAATACCACTGTGTCACTGTGCCACTGTGCCCATGGTAGACTTTCCTTAAGGACTTTAATCTATGAAGCTATGGCCATAGTTAATAGTCACCCGCTGACTGTAGACAACCATAACAATCCTGAGAGCTTTGAACCACTTATTCTTAGCCCCCTGCTCCACAAGACATCCAGCACAATACTGCCCCCACATCGTGCCTTTTTCCAAAGGAAGACCTCTATGGAGCAAAGAGATGGTGTTGCATGCAGTTTCTGGCTGAGCAGTTCTGGTGCAGGTGGAGGTGCGAGTATCTGTAGAGCATTATCGCCAGGCGGCGCTGGCATTCCCCCCCAAAAAATCTGAAAATAGGTGATATTGTGTTGGACATTGATGAACTGTTACCCACAGGTGAATGGAGACTTGCTAGAGTCCATGAGACTGTTATTAGCAAGGATGGACTCATAAGAAGAATAAAAATCTCCTTTGGAGACGGGAGACAAAGGTCAACGCACCAATAAGCTTTCAATTGTGGAGCGTCCAGTACAAAGCTTATCCTGACACAAGATTGTTTATAAGATGACAATAATTGTGATTAGTTATTTCGTGTTAAAAATTATTTTTCATTCTGATAAAAAAAAAACTCAATTTTAGTAGAAGTGTAAATACCCAAATGTATATTTTATTTGAGTAAGCTGATTGCATTTCATTTTATTGTTATTCGTAATAATTCAAAATTTTATCATAAAACGGGTTCCAGATAAGCTATTTGCTTTTATTTTGTTTGGTGGGTGGCTTGTTACTGTTGGAAGCAGAGACAAGTAATGTTTATCTTCATACTAGCAGCCCCTCTGAAGGTGCAAAAGCTCTTATGTTCGTTAGCCCATGGTGATGATATGGTTACCCTATTGTGGCTCAAATCATCATACAACCAACAGTAGAGTCTCATCCTTGATCAGAGGGCACGCTACAATATGTATTGTGGTAGATTCTTTTTTTCGTTATGTCAAAATGACTGCTTATGAAAATTCTCCCCTTCGTGACACATTGGAAATAACTTGCCATTTATTTAACATTTATTGTGCAAAAATGTGTTTAAAAATATTCAATTCTTCCAAAAAGCTAAGTATTATGGAAATAAAGTTAAAAATGTCTGCTTTCCTATTTACTTATTTATACATTTAATAATGCACAAAAGGAAACCTGCATAGAACTAAATTAATAATTCTTCAAATTGAACAGGGTTTTTTCCCCATTAAATGAAAAACAAGCTTTAAACTTTCAATATCTAGTGTGAAGACAAACACTGAACATCAGTATCCTTGCTTGACATCATCAAAATGCATAATTGAGGTGTGGCGGTATAGTAAGAATTTCGGCTAAATTTTCATAACTTCTACCTTATACCTTTTATATTGCCACTACTAAATTCAGGGTTCAATTCTCTCTCCTTTCTGTATTTCTTAAGAGTCCACAGTTTACCCCTCCCTTCCACCGGACATGTAAGCAGCACGTCAAACGCAACTGATAGCAACTGCTGTAGTCAATAGAACCCTTTCCACTGGAGGTGAAAGCAGCACGAGTCTGCTCCGTCTCAGGAGCTTCATGTCGCGGCACTTTTTAAATCTGTCATCAATTTTCCTCCTGCAGCCACGTCCAGGGAGGTTGGCTACAGTCCCATGGATCGTACATTACTGAATGACATGTGCAGCTGTAGTCACAGAAACATCTAGCTGCTTGGAGATGGTCTTAAAGCCTTTACAGTTAACATGCTTGTCTATGATTTTCTTTCTCATCTCCTGAGACAACTCTTTCCTTTGCTTCCTCTGGTTTATATTGAGTGTGGTACACACCACGTCACCAAACAACACAGTGACTACCTGGAGTCCTATATATAGGCCCACTGAGTGATTACAGGATTGTAGACACCTAGGATGCTGATTAGTGGACATACCTTGGATTAACATGTCCCTTTGGTCACATTATTTTCATTCTTTTCTAGGGGTACCATCATTTTTGTCCAGGCCTGTTTCATGCATTTATTTTTTAAATAATTCTGTTGAAGCATGGATGAAAAGCAATGTCTGACTTTCATTGGTCAACATTTATATAATTTTTATTTATTATTACTTTTGTCAGATTAAAGTTATTTCTGTGACCATTATGAGTTTTTCTTTTATTTAATGAAGGGTACCAACAATTTTGTCCACGTCTGTATTATATATAATTACTATTATTTTTATTAGCTTTTTTGATACAGTATTAAGTTTATTTTTATTTTAAAGTTACCTAATATTTAGAGTGTGGGGTGGGTTGCCTGATGACTGGGGGAGTGGTCAGCAGAGTGGGTTCTTTGTCAAGGTGATTTGCCTGAGTTAACATGACTATTGGTGCTATTATTTAACAATTGTAGCTAGATTTTTCTTTTTATTATTATTTATTTTCTTTGCTCTGGGGACTATGAGTAGAGATTAGAATGTAGTTCTTTAGAGTGGCCCTTGGAGCGATTATTACCCTGTTCACTCTGTTTGGGGGGGGGGGGGGGGGGGAGTAAGGGGAGGGCTGAGTGCATCTTGTTTTATTTTGTTCTCCAACACTGTTGTCACACTTTTTTTTTTTTTTTTTTTTTTACCTGTACTTCACTTACATGGGAATCCAAACAGATTTTTGTATTCTTATTCAGATTATCTATTTTTTTCCTCAATTAATAGCTTATGGCAAGTAACAGTACAATTAAGTGCAATGGATGCATCGTCCGAATATTATCTTGGAATGTAGGGGGCATTAATGGTGCCACTAAAAGGACCAGAATTCTCTCTCATATTATGGATCTAAAAGGAGATTTTATATTTCTCCAAGAAACACACTTGCGTAATATAGATCAGAAACGACTAAACCAGTCTTGGATCAGTCATATCTTTCATTCTCAGTTTAACAATAAAACAAAAGGAGCAGCTATATTGATCAGGAAAATTTTTCCTTTTAATATGTCAGAGACTATATTTGACAATAATGGCAGAGATGTGATTGTAGTGGGTACTCTTTGCCAACAACCAGTTGTACTTGTGTGTATCCACATAATTATGATGACGAAGACTTTATAAGACTAGTTTCTTCAATACCAAAATTACACTCTCACCATTTGATATTGGGAGGGGATATGAATACTGTTCTAAACCCAACTCTAGATAAATCCTGCCCTAAGGATCCCATGCCACCGAAGATGGCACAGGCCCTTTTGCAACTCATGTCCCAGTATGGTCTTGTTGATATGTGGTAGCACCTACATCCAGTTGACAAACAGTTCTCGTTCTATTCCCATGTACACAAAACACACTCGCATATTGATAACTTTGTAATCGCTAAAGCTCTACTGCCCTTAGTTACAACAACTGAATATCAGGCAAGGATAATCTCGGATCATTCACCTTTAACACTAGAATTACAATTTATCTCTAGCGCTAGAGACTTTCGTTACTGGAGGCTTGACCCTGTACTCTTATCAGATGACAATTTTATTGCACATATAAAACAGACTATAGACACTTTCCTCTAGACTAATCAGGTTAACAATACAAATTCAAGTTTACTCTGGGAGGCTTTAAAGGCTGTCCTTAGGGGCGAGATCATCTCATACTCTGCCCATTCAAGGAGAACCATTAATAGGCGTAAGCAAGAGTTGACGCAATTAATTTCTGACATAGATAACCAAAATGCTTTATCAACAACTAATGAACTGAACAAACAGAAACTTGAAACACAAACAGAGTTTGTTTTGATCTCGACTTCTAAGGCAGAGAAAATATTACATGCAGCCCGAGGTATGATATATGAACATGGGGAAAAAGCTGCTCATTTGCTGACAAATTATCTGAAAGGCAGAAGAGCTGCTCAGATGATTGTTCAAATTAGAAATGCAGCTAACCAAATAACATTGGATCCCCATGAAATAATACGTTCATTAATTTTTACTCTCGCCAATATAAATCAGACTGTCTAGTTAACGACTAATCAATGTTACGCTTTTTTGACAATATAGACATGACCAAGCTGAATGTTGAGGAGAGTGCTTCTTTAGACTCCCCAATTACACTAAACGAGATTTGCAGGGCCATCAAATCAATGAACAGCAAAAAGTCACCAGGGCATGACGGCTATTTGGTTGAATTTTATAAACAATTCTCCACAAAATTAGCCCCTTTGTTGCTTAACATGTAGAACGATTCTTTTCGGCAGGGAATTCTTCATCCTTCTCTCAGACAGGCCACCATTTCACTAATACACAAACAAGGCAAAGACCCGGACAACTGCTCATCTTATAGACCCATTTCACTTTTAAATGTTGATGTAAAAATATTAGCAAAAATCTTAGCTTGCCGACTAGAATTAGTTATACACAATATAATCTCACAAGACCAAACAGGTTTCATAAGGAACAGACACTTTTTTACAAATGTTCCTGTCTGCTCGATATTGCATTTTCTCCATCCCCTTTCCAAATTGCAGAGGCGGTGGTTTCTTTGGATGCCGAGAAGGCCTTTGATCATGTGGAGTGGCCTTACCTATTTTTAACGCTAAAAGAAATTGGTTTCAGCGACCACTTTACCTCTTGGATTCGGCTGCTCTATACTTCACCACAGGCCTGTGTCTGCACTAGCTCTCTGAGATCCTCTTTTTTTCCTCTAACACGAGGAACACGGCAGGGTTGTCCATTGTCCCCCCTCCTTTTCGCCTTGGCAATTGAACCACTCTCTGTAACGCTGAAGGGAGACTGTTCTGTTCAAGGCATAAGGAGGGGTGGGGTTGAACACAAGGTCTCGTTATATGCGGACGACCTTTTACTATATATTTCTGACCCGATTAATGCTATACCTCATGTTTTGGAAACACTTAAAAGTTTTGGAAGCTTCTCATGATATAAACTTAACATAGAAAAAAGTGACTTTTTTCTTATCAATCAATCAGCGAAAAATATTTCTCCTTCTAGCATACCATTTGCCTTTTCCACAACCAAATTTAAGTACCTGGGCATTAACATTTCACAAACCATGAAGAGTCTTTAAATGACAACTTCGCTGTTCTCCCTAGCAAAGTAAAGGAGGACCTCCTAAAGTGGGACAAACTCCAACTTAATTTGGCTGGAAGGATACAAAGCGTAAAGATGAACATTATCCCCAGTTTCCTATATTTGTTTCAGTGCCTCCCTTTATATCTATCCAAATAATTTTTTACCAATATCAATCGCCTAATTTTGTCGTACATATGGAGCTACAAACCACCTAGGCTTCAAAGATCATCATTACAAAGGGCTAGAGTAGATGGTGGTCTAGGACTACCTGACTTGCAACACTATTACTGGGCATGGAATATGCATAACATTTTATATTGGGCTTTTTATCCTGATACAGTATGGTGTCGGTTAGAGCGTGAATCCTGTCAACATTCTTTGGTGGCTCTATTATGTTATCCTGGAAAATTAAAACTCAAACAGTATACAGACAATCCAATTGTATCAGTTACATAAAAAATTTGGCAGCAAATCAAACACAATTGTAATTGGCCTCTCAGTACTCCTGTTCGCAACATTTTATTTAAACCTGCTCAGATGGACACTCGATTTTCTGTCTGGGTAAGGCAAGGTTTACGAACAGTTGGAGATTTTTACACAGATGGAACTTTTTCCAGTTTTGAAGATCTTCGTTCTAAATTTAATCTTCAGGCAGCTGACCTATTCAGATATTTTCAAATCCGTAATTTCCTCAAATCTAATACCCCTTCATTCCCAGTTTTGCCTCCCCAATCTGGAATTGATCTTCTTCCTCCTCTTGTTAAAAAATCCAAACGTCATCTCTTCTTTTTATACAACTTACCCCAGACTCACCACCTGCCTTGGCCAAGATTAAGATCGACTGGGAGACAGAACTGGGTTTTTCCTTGAATGAAGACTGGTGGTTTGCTGCGCTCGGGGAAATAAGGTCCTGCTCATCTTGTGTAAGATTACAAGTGATACAGTTCAAAGTGACCCATAGGGCGCACTATAGCAAATCCAGACTAGCAAAGATATACCCAAGCACTTCAGAAATATGTGATAGATGCTCTCAAACTCCCTGTAATCATACACATATGTTTTGGTCTTGTCATGGGCAACAAAACTACTGGAAATCATATTTTAGAACAATTTCGGACATATTGGGACATGACCTTGAACCGTGCCCTCTCATTGCAATATTTGGTATACCTAAACCAGGGATTAAATTGTCATCAAAGCAAAAAAAAATTGTCTCATTTACTTCACTCATAGCCCGACGCAAAATATTACTTTTGTGGAAGTACCCGGTACCGCCCTCTGCAACATCATGGTTACGGGAAACGATGTCATTCTTAAAGTTAGAAAAAAATCAAGTTCTCGTTGGCAGTACAGAACATTTTTATAAAAACTGGAACCCCGTACTTCAACATTTTAAGGAAATTACTTATTTTTCTGTCGACTGAAAAGCAAACTTGTACTTTGATATTGGATTCCCTTTCTATTTTTATTTATTCACCTTTTCTTTTTGTGAAGTATTGATACATACATATATATATCAAAATTGTAAGAGCAACACAATTGCACTCAGCTTGGGGATTGTGGGGGGTGGGTTGGTGGGTGTTTCCGTCATCCAACTGTTCAGGAATGACATTTTGTAAAATGTTTTATATACAATCTATGCCCACACTTCCCCCTTTAATGTTCTCATGGTGTCCTCTACTACATCCGCCTTACAACAACACAGACAAGCATACAAAGTGTGCGTATTTAAAAATAGAGTGGGAGCAAAACTGAGTTTGGTTGTGGTTTATTTAAGCATTACAAATTACTAAAAAAAATTTTTTATCATCAATAGGCGTGCGCATGGTAAAACACATGGATAAAACAAATTTTTAAAAAGAGCTGTAGCAAAACTGAATTTGGTACTCTCATTTTTTTTTTAAAGGTAATTGTCATCAATCAAAACCATCAAAGTCCTCATCCTCTTTCTGAATTGAACGGCTGCGCCAAATCTTCATCAAACATGGCAGGTTCACTTTCTTCACTGTCAGAGTCACTTTCCGTGCCGTGCGACTCCTCTGAAATGATGCCGGCTTTTGCAATAGCTTGAACAACAGTGCCAGCAGACACTTTAGCCAAGCATCTACAATCCATTCGCAAATTGTGGCGTAACTCGCCAGGCGCTGCCTTCCACACTTAGTGAAACTGTGGTCTCCATCGCTCATCCATCGTTCCCACGCCGTTCGGAGCCTTACTTTGAACGGCCGGTTCACACCGATGTCCAGCGGTTTAAGTTCCTTTGTCAGGCCTCCCGGAATGACAGCAAGCTCAGACTTCATTTGTTTCACTTGTTTTTTCACATCGGCTGTGATATGGGCACGCATAGTCACAGATCAACAGCAATGGTGATGCGTGAAAAAAACCCCACGGGATTTACTTACATAAACCTCCCTCAGCCACTCTTTCATCATTTCCTCATCCATCCAGTCCTTTTCATTTGCCTTAAGACGACGCCTGCTGGAAACTTCTCTTTAGGCAAAGTCTTTCTCTTAAAAATCATCATAGGCTGCAGTTTCTGTCCATTAGCATGGCAGCCAAGCACAACAGTAAAAGAAGACTTTTCGTACAACGTTGTGCGTATCGCTACCATGCTGGTTGCCTTCTTCTCCAGTGTGACTCACCGGAATGTCAAAAGTGAGCGGCACCTCGTCCATGTTAGTGATGTTGCTGGACTGGATGTGTTTATCGGTGATGTTTTTGCTGCAGTAGGGGCGGTAGATGACCAGCTTTTCATTATAATCCCATCGAAGTTTCTGCGCTATCGTAGTCCTGGTCCGGATGGAAAAATGGCACAGTTTCATGAAACGGAAGCACCCAGACGGACCTCCTTGGAAATGTTCAATTTTCATTTCATCTGCTAGCGTTACTGCTTTCCTCCAACTCGGGCCACCTCACCTTATTTCCGTGGAAGCTCATCTGCGTCTTCTTGACCTGTCACAGTTCGTTTTTCAGCTTCCTCCACTTGCAAACCATCAATTCATTAATCTTAAATTCTCCCGCGACTGCTCGATTTCCATGTTCCTCCACGTAGCTGATGGCCTTCAGTTTAAACTGTGCTTCATAAGCGTGTCTCTTTGCCATTAGCAGGTTTGTTAAAACTACGATGTTCTGCGTAACGCACATACCCGTTCCTTTATATACCATCTACAATCTATGCCCACACTTCCCCCTTTAACGTTCTCATGTTCTCTACTACGTCCGCCTAACAACACATAAAGAGCACACTGCACTATAGGGTGTGCCGCATATTTTGAAGAAAATCTGAGACTTCTATGTGCGCCTTATAGTCGTGAAAATAAGCGTAAAAATATATTCTGACAAGTCAGAAGATATTTAATAGTTTTTTTTTTAAATAATTTTAGATAATATTCATTCCGAACAAGCTGAACAGAGAACTACATAGAAACACTGAAATTAAACAATTCTTGTTAAAAAAACAGTTCTCCTGTGACTTCCACCCACAGTCTCACATCCTCATCCCGGCATTAAGCGGCACTGTATCCAGTGTTTTGAAATCAGGGAACATTTCTATGATTGAAATGATGAGAAGTCTGAAATACTCTGGAAAGGAACAGTGGTCTGACCGGCAAGCTATAGACGGAGAAAATACTGCAGAAAGCTGTGGTGGTTGGCACAAGAACGGACGCGTTGAGCGCATCTCCACCAAGCTGCACTTGTCAGCCATACTTCAAAGCCTCCGGGTTAGCACAATGTAGGACACTTGCAGGGTCTGGGTCTCAGATTATGCTCAAAATCTCTCAATGGAAATGATGTGGGGGTTTTTTTATTTGATTGATTCCGTTTCCTGTAGACCTACTCTGTTCGTAAAATGCGTCTGCATCAAGTGATGGAGGCGTGAATCATAATGTGCAAATATGACGAATATCCTTCCGATTTTTCGTCACCATTATGAAAAAAACCTCAAATATAGAAAGTACTTGGCCGATTCCATCGGAGCATTTATGCAATGTGCCGCTTTGGACCAATCAGGCACAGGAGGCTGCGTAAAGCGCATCTCCCCCTGCCCCCTTCCGTATGTGGGGTCTAACCAGCTAAGTCCGGAGCTAATGATGTGGTGTAATGATCAATATTTTCGGCACACGCAACAACTTTAAACCACGACCGATCAAAGGGTGAATATTTCCTATAAACCAAAAGGGGGCCCAGTAAGAAAAGTTTGGGAACCACTGAGTGAATCAACATGTCCAGCAAATAGTCATAACAAAAGTGACAGAAGTGCTATGCAGCTTATCTGTGTGGCTAGGAAATTTTGAACTTTTTCAAATGCAGTCTCACTCACAACCATGTCTGCAAACAAGACTACAGCATTCACACATAGAGAAACTGTGTAGGATAGGAATACCAGTCAGAAATTGCGCTGGTAGATGCACTTTAAAAAAAATGTTTAAAGTGGTGGGGACAAAACTTTAATTCAGAAATGTTACCGTGGTAAAATGATTCAAATGTATATACTGTCCTGCAAGACCGCAAATCCATGTGCACGGTTTAATAAGCAGAGGGTATGGATTCTTACACCTGAAAATTATTTCTGCACCTTACTCCGGCTGGGATCCTATGGTCCAGAGGTGGACTATTTCCACACAGGAAAATATACAGAGTTTTGGGTCTGTGAGGCTGGAAAAGTTGCTGCTGATGCTACTAAAAATAATCTCACCTGCTATGACTGGATAAGTCAAGTGGACCTATCTTTCAATTTAAATCATCCTTATATATTGGTTCTTATGTAAGTTATGTTTATCAAAGTATTAAATATGTTATATTTGAAATATATCATAAAACATGTGAATGTGTGTCATCTTTTTAAAAAGCGAAACTGAAGGTGATGTCAATTATGAATTGTATATGAGGCAATTTTTAAATGTATATATGCAGAATAACTTTCTGGTTGGCGAAATATATAATGGTTCAAGAACCTGAAACAGTTCCCTGAGTCCCTCACTTTCAACAATGCTGAGAGGTAGGGAGTTATTCACTGTGAATAAAGTGAGCATGAAGAAGTTTTATAATGTCAATATACCTGCATTTAGCCTAGTTGAATTTGTGACCTCCTGATGTTCATGTTTGGCTTTGTGATGTCTCAGCATAGAAGACATGCTTTTATGAATATATGCCAGTTCAGTAGAACAAATGTGGCATTTAAACTGCAGAAAATAATAGGAATAATTTTAACAAGGTTATTTTGAAATTGACTGAAATTAAGCAGAAACTGAAAGGAACAGGATTAAGAGAGGAAATAAAAGCTAATACTTTATTTGCTGGTATAAGATCAAAATTATTCCTTGGCTTTCTGGGAATTAGTCTGGTTCAAAAATTTACGTTTCTGTGATGGCTGAACCTACAGCCACACAGCTACAAGTCGGTAACCCCCATGCACCAACATTTCAGTTATGTTTAGTTTATCATTTTGTTTACATAATTTAAACTTTGTTGAAATTAGTAATTTTGTTAACACACATAGGTATTTGTATTCGACTTTTGTTTGTTTTGCTTTCTTTAACCTTTCCTTTTCTTGGGTTACCGGTGCTGGGGGAAATCCAAATGAGAGCTAGAGGGCAGACATGAGCAGAAGCCTGCAAGAGCCAGCACAGTGATGTGGACAGGAAATGCCATGGACTGGTTCACAGCAGCTCCCTCAGGGGGGAGATCATTAATTTGTATTTGTTTTCTAGATGGGTGTCCTGAATAGTTTATTTACTTATTTAGGTTACTTTTCCATTTATTTTCAAGTAACTAAAAAGCCAAATGGTTTAATTTTCTTTTCTTAGCTTATTTGTTAGTATGTGTTTATTCCCTCTTGTGTTAATTGGTCTGATCAGCCAGTATTTAAGTTCCCTTTGTTTCCTGTTTGGGAGGTCAGTTTGGTTTTGTGTTCAGTTACTTTGTTTGTGCAGTTTGAAGTTACTTTAGTTAAGTTACCAATTTGACCTCTTTTAGGAGTTCTAATTGTTTGGACATTTCTGTGGGTAAATAAAACCCGTTCTCTTTGAAGCCACCTGTGTCCCTTGTTCCTGACCAGCTCGGTCCCTCACATATGGTGGCAGTGGTGGGATATCAGTCAGTGGAGGACACAGGTGTGCAATTTTTTTTTTTTTTTTCTCCCCCCTCCTGAGTTTTTTGCATTCCTATGAGCCATGAACCATGGAGGTAGGAAGAACAAACCAGAGATCAAGATGGCGGATGAGCAAGCAGCTTGTGAGGAGGAAATGGAGGCCAGAGCTGCTGGAATGGCAGCAGACACTGAGGGTGAAGACATCAGGGAACCAACTCTGACAGACTTGGCTGGAATGTTGCGGACCTTCATGGGACAGCATGATGCACGGTAGGTAAAACTGAAACATGAATTTACACGTCAAGATCAAAGATTCAAAGCCTTGCAAACATCAGTTTCAGCTTTTGCAAATGGAAGTGCAGGCTCGCACATCTCCTCTCCCTGAGTCTTCTTCAGCTGATCCAGACCTGCAGGAGGCATGTGAGGAGGATGACCAACAAGTCAAGGCCTCATCCCTACCAGATAACTCCAGAGCCAATGCTCCCTCAGGTCAGTTACCAGTCTCTCATGAGCCAAAACTACAAAAGCTAACAAGTGAAGATGATGTTGAGCATTTCCTGGTTACCTTTGAGAGAATTGCAGCTGCCTGCAGATGGCCACAAGCAGACTGGGTCTTCCGCCTCCTCAATACCACCTCAATACCACCTCAATACCACCAGAGGACAGCAAGCGTGAGTAAAAATCCAGTAAGGGATGAACAGCAAGGATATGCATTCGCCAAACCTGCTAGAAGAACCCCAGTTTGTTACCTTTGTGGGCAGGAAGGTCACATTAAGCCTATGTGCCCAAGAAACTCATTAAAGCTGACCCAAATGTGTTTCGTACCAAGACAAACTTGCTTGAAACGACAAAATGAACGGTCTTTGAAAATGACCATGGTAAAAGTCAATGGGATTAAAGTCAAAGCTTTGATAGACACTGGCAGTACTCAGACCCTGGTGCACAGACGGCATTTACCCCACAATAAAGTGTGTACTGGTGAAACCATCCCTATCTGTTGTGTGCATGGCGATGAAAAGCCTTACCCTACTGCTGACATCTTTATTGAAGTGCAAGGGCAACCATATCTATTAAATATTGGTGTTGCAGATAACTTGCCATTTCCAGTAGTTTTGGGTGACGATCTGCCAGTACTTTATGACTTGTTAAAACCCGTACAAAACTGTAATGTTGTGACCAGGGCCCAAGCTAAGCAAAAAGAGCATCTCCCAACTCTCAGTGCCTTGCCTTTCTTTGATGCTGACCTAGAGACAAACCCTGGGAAATCTAGGAAATCACGCAGTCAGAGGCGACAAGAGAAGTTTAGGCATACCGATACAAAACCACAAGTTGATGATGCTCCAGAGGTTCCGTTGGGTTTTCAAATCCCCACCAATATAACTGACATGCAACAAAGTGACTTATCACTGTCAGACATTTTGTTGAGAGCTAGAGGTGGTGAGTCTGAAGTTGAGCCTGGGAAAGACGAAGAGTATTTTATGCAGAATGGCATCCTTTACCATCAGCGTGGTCAGGTTAAGCGGCTAGTTGTCCCCCAAGCAGTCAGAGACATTGTTCTTACCTTGGGCCATTCTGTTCCCTGGGCTGGCCACCTAGGGAAACACAAGACCACGGATCGTATTAGACGACATTTCCACTGGCCTGGCCTGCGCTCAGATGTAGTGCAATTCTGCAAAAGTTGCCCTCAGTGTCAGAAAACATCGATTAAAGGCCCCTCACGAGCCCCACTCCAACCCCTCCCAGTTATTGGAACCCCTTTTTGTCGTCTTGGGATGGACATTGTTGGTCCCGTGGAGAAAAGTAAAGGTGGAAATCGCTACATGCTGGTCATCACAGATTATGCAACCAGATATCCCGAAGTCTTCCCTTTAAAATCTATAAAGGCAAAATCTGTGGCTTTTTCTCTTGTAAACCTCTTTGCAAGGGTTGATTTCCCCCATGAAATTCTCACAGACCAAGGAACTAACTTTATGTCTGTGTTGCTGAAGCAGGTCTACAAGTTGCTTGGAATCAGGAGTGTGAGGACCACCCCATACCATCCCCAGACAGATGGGCTTACGGAGCGCTTCAATCAGACACTCAAACAGATGCTCCATAAGTTTGTTGATGACACCGGGTCTGACTGGGATCAGTGGCTGCCTTACCTGCTTTTTGCCTACAGGGAGGTACCTCAAGCCTCTACTGGGTTCTCTCCTTTTGAGCTTCTTTACGGTCATGAAGTAAGGGGCCCTCTGACTTTGCTAAAGGAAACATGGGAAGGAGATCAAGGACTGGATGAACCTGTTAATGTTATATCCTATGTTATCAAGATGAGAGAGAAGCTGCAAAAGATGAGTGAGTTGGCTCAGTCATGCATGGCAGAGTCACAGGAGTCACAGAAGGCTTGGTATGATCGCACAGCCAAAGACAGAAGCTTTGATCCGGGTCAAAAGGTGCTGGTGATGTTGCCAACAAATGATAGCAAGCTACTAGCCAAATGGCAGGGTCCCTTTGAAGTGCAAAGAAAGTTGGGCCCTACTACTTACCAGGTTGCCACTCCAGGGCTTCAGCGATCCAGTAGAGTGCTCCATGTCAACCTGCTTAAAGAGTGGATCCCACGCACTGAGAAAGGGGCAGAAGTGCTTCTCATCCGTGGTATAGAAGAGGTGGATCAATATCTACCATCACTGTCAGCGGCTGACCTGGATTTGAGCCATCTCACTGAAGAACAACAGTCTGAGGTAAAACCCTTGCTTAATCCAGATGTATTTCAAGAATATCCAGGCCGCACAAGTCTGGTAAAACATGATATTGTGTTAAAAGCTGAGGCATCTGTAAGACGTTTGAGTTACAGGATACCAGAGCGCCTCCTGGGGGCACTGAAGGAGGAAGTGGATCTTATGCTGTCCCTGGGAATCATTAGACCATCAAAAAGTGAGTGGTGTAACCCAGTTGTCTTGGTCCCTAAGAAGGATGGCACCATAAGATTCTGCATTGACTTCAGGTACCTCAACTCTGTTTCAAAGTTTGACTCATACCCAACACCACGAATTGATGAGCTTACTGAGCGCTTGGGAAAAGCTAAATTTCTCACCACCATCGACCTCTCTAAGGGTTATTGGCAAGTACCCCTAAGTGAGCAGTCTCGTGAGCTGACAGCCTTCCGCACCAAATGGGGTCTGTTTGAGTTTACAGTCTTACCATTTGGTTTGCATGGGGCCCCTGCCACCTTCCAAAGACTGATGGACCAGGTACTGGATGGACTTTCTGATTATGCTTGTGCATATCTTGATGACATTGTCATTTTCAGTGACTCCTGGGAGGCACACATGGAACATCTGACGGAGGTCCTGGGCCGCTTGGAGTCTGCTGGCCTCACAATCAATCCAGCAAAGTGTGTTCTGGCCAGAACAGAGACTCAGTACCTTGGTTTCACCATTGGAGGTGGGGTTATTAAGCCACAAGTTGACAAGGTCAAAGCTGTTGAATCCTGTCCTCTCCCACAAACTAAGAAGCAGTTAAGATCTTTCCTGGGGATGGCCGGCTTCTACCATCGTTTCATTCCAAACTTCTCAGCAAGAGCTGCAACTCTGACTGATATGACGGGGAAACAGCACCCTCACCAAGTTCAGTGGACTGCAGAAGCCGTGGCAGCTTTCCGGGACATCAAACAATCTCTGAGTAAGGATCCAGTTTTGCACACTCCAGATTTTGATAAGGATTTCATTCTGCAGACTGATGCCTCTGAGAGGGGAGTTGGAGCGGTGCTTCTGCAGGATACATCGGGGGATCTACATCCAGTTGCCTACATCAGTCGTAAGCTATTTCCCAGAGAGGAGCGTTATACCACAGTGGAGAAAGAAGCTATGGCTATCAAGTGGGCTCTCGACTCATTCAAGTATTACTTGTTGGGGAGGGAGTTCATTCTGCACACTGACCACAAAGCCTTGCAATGGCTAGACCGGATGAAAGACACAAATGGGAGGATTACCCGATAGTACCTTGCCATGCAGCCATTCCAGTTCGTGGCGCAGCACATCCCTGGACGAGAGAATGCCACTGCGGACTACCTCTCTCGCTGGTCCAGCTGAGGTCTTGAAGAGGGGGGGTGTGTGATGGCTTAACCTATAGCCACACAGCTACAAGTCGGTAACCCCCATGCACCAACATTTCAGTTATGTTTAGTTTATCATTTTGTTTACATAATTTAAACTTTGTTGAAATTAGTAATATTTGTTAACACACATAGGTATTTGTATTCGACTTTTGTTTGTTTTGCTTTCTTTAACCTTTCCTTTTCTTGGGTTACCGGTGCTGGGGGAAATCCAAATGAGAGCTAGAGGGCAGACATGAGCAGAAGCCTGCAAGAGCCAGCACAGTGATGTGGACAGGAAATGCCATGGACTGGTTCACAGCAGCTCCCTCAGGGGGGAGATCATTAATTTGTATTTGTTTTCTAGATGGGTTTCCTGAATAGTTTCTTTACTTATTTAGGTTACTTTTCCATTTATTTTCAAGTAACTAAAAAGCTAATTGGTTTAATTTTCTTTTGTTAGCTTATTTGTTAGTATGTGTTTATTCCCTCTTGTGTTAATTGGTCTGATCAGCCAGTATTTAAGTTCCCTTTGTTTCCTGTTTGGGAGGTCAGTTTGGTTTTGTGTTCAGTTACTTTGTTTGTGCAGTTTGAAGTTACTTTAGTTAAGTTACCAATTTGACTTTGGTTTTGTTTGTTCATTTGAACTCTTTTAGGAGTTCTAATTGTTTGGACATTTCTGTGGGTAAATAAAACCCGTTCTCTTTGAAGCCACCTGTGTCCCTTGTTCCTGACCAGCTCGGTCCCTCACAGTTTCAGCAGAGAAACACCGAGTTGAAAGCTGTAGACGCTCCTGCTTTAAAACACAGTTTAACGCTTAATTAACAGATGACACAGCAGCTGTATCGGTCACTTGACTATTTCTTAAAGCGATATGCTGCACTGATACGGGGTTTCGCCCTATGAACTACATACTTGCGCTGACGCATCAGTGCTGCTCTACCCATCACTACCGTCTGGTGTCAAACTGCAAAGTATAAAGGCAAACTCCAGTGATTGTTGGAGTAGCTGTAATTCTGTATCAATGAATGAAGCGGCATATCCTTATGGTATGACCACGTAAAATATTTTTTTGCAAAGGTCGGTGATGATCCAGGTGGGAAAAATTCTTAAATTTTTGTGTAAACTTTGCTGGCGGGTCCCAAGAAGCTACTCAGCATATCGACAATGTCAAGAGCAAATTTAAAACATAAGGCATCCGGTTGGTCAGCTTTTCAAGGTACGTGCAAGTCACAAAAAAATTAAAGACACTGCAACAATGAACCAAAACAAAATCCTCTACCACTGCTTTTTGTCCATTTTTTGATAGGGCCTTTATCTTGTCAGTTAGGTCATTTCTCACAGTTACAGTGTTGGTTGTATCTGACATGACATTAGCTTTATTATATGTTGTGATGGGTTTCCCAAAAATTATGGCTAGAAGGATAAAAGCTTTCCATTTGGAATACAATGAATGTCAGTTTACAATACAGTCGCAAACAACCTAATTGGCTGTGGCTGCAAAACAGCTCAACTTAATTTCAAATGTCTAAATATAAAACCTAATAATGTAAAGAGATATTACTGCTAAAAATCTGTTTGTTTGGTTGGTTGGTTTTTGGTCACTGAGAGGTAACAGTTTTGTACAAAAAAATACTACTTTTATTTTTTTCCCAGTCAGTACCTAATGTTTAGACTTAATATGCCCTCTGTTTTCCTGTGGGAGTAGCTGCCAGTGCATTTTGTGACATTAATTGCCGTTTTTAAGGGGAAGTATTCCAAGTAATTAAAATAATTTACCAGGATTCAGCAAAGTATCGGAATACATTACAAAATACATACACCACCGTATATAAATAAAGTGTATGGTAGGTCATTCACAATCTGTGTAAATCCATGTAATGGGAGTAGTGGAGGTACGGGAAGTGGTGCCTTTAAATAAGATATTATCTGCAATGAAACTCGTTCATTTAGCCGGTGTTTTGTTATTAATCGCTACCACTATTCCCCTGTGAGTTTGGAGCTTATCTTAGGTGATTTGCTGTTGCATTCCGGGTTGTTTCACAGGCTTTTAATCCCAATCCATTACCAGTCGGCAACCCGGTTGTAGTATAAGCCGTGCTTTCAGTCTGTGCTTGACGCAGGTTGGTTAGACAGAACTTGCTACTGCAAACACCAACATGGTTTGTGTTTGCATGTTTCCAAATTTCATAAACAAAATTACTAAGTTGAGTAAGTTCATCTTCCACAGGCTCCATTTCTGCGACCTGCTCAGACTACAGCTGCATGGCGGAAGGCTGAAACATCAATGAACCGATTCCAACTTGGTAAGTGCAAGTTGGAATCGGTGGAAGCCTGTTAAGCACACCATCAGACAACAACAAAGTACAACAGAGACACTCCGTACTAACAGGGGAATATAGCTAGTGATTTACAAAAAATTGGTTAAATGATGGAGTTTTATGGCAGATTATGCCTTATTTAGAGGTGGCACTTGCAGTGCCCCCACAACTCCCACTATATGGTTGCTGATCAAGGCTGGATAAAAACTTATCCCGAAGGACTCCAAGTGTCTCCAAACTCGTCTGGGAGAATAAATGAATGTATTGCACACAATAAGTGAGGTCCAGGTTGAAAAAAAAAAACAAAAACAGCTGAATCTTCCCCTTAAGGAACATCATAGTTTAAGCTGTGACAGTATGATGGACACTTTGCTATGATGGACATATTTTCATATTATAGTAGATCTTATATCTACTCTGAAATTAGTTTAACAACCTCAGGTAACTTTCAGAAAATCTTATCTGTCCAAGCCTACCTAGTAGGAAGGGTCGGTCAACAGAAAGTTTGTTTAGATATCCTACATCTAAGATGGTTAAAAAACTTTAGCAGTGAATTTTGTGTTATGAATGGATCTAAAACCAGACTGGTATTTTATCACAAGGGTTAAGATCATGCATCTGTGTTTAACACCTTCTCTCAGACAAAGCAGTTGCCTGAACATTTGTACAGCCATTTTATGTATTTTCCTTCTGTATACTTTAGGCTCAGATGTCGGTTTATACGAGTTTCTCTCCTAGATGAAATGAGCGACTACTACCATTAACGCTATTTATTTATTTTTTTGACATTCAAAGTACTCCTGGATTTGTAATTCTTTGTTTCTCCTTTTGTACAGCTGCTCTGCCTTTTCCAACCCCCATTCGGTTAAGGCAGAGGTTATGGTTAATTTATGGTTCAGCTCAAGGTTTCTTCCAGTTAAAAGGGGAATTTTCCTTTTCGCTGTCACAAGCATGGTCAGTGAGAGGGGCTGCTGCGAAGTTAACCACAATGCAAACAACCACCGTCACTACATGCTCGTCCAAGCAGAGTGAACGTGCAAGTAAGTCACTCAATGCAAGCTGCTCAGTTTCTGTGGGGGGAAAAACAACAACTTAAGAGCAAAACCTGAAATGGTCCGAAAAACTCCTGATGTACCTATAGGAAACACAGGTGGATCATTGCTAACTTATTTAATAAAGTTTAAAGAGTTACCTGCTATTAAATTTGTCTATATTTACAGCTCTGTTGACAGTAAGTTATTTAGGCTACATAACCTTTAAAAATATTTTTAAAGTAGCCAAAATGTAACAATATCACATGCATATAAACATCTAATAAAATATTGTGAGTGGCATCTTCAAAGTTCTTACCAAAGTGCTGAGGCTTTTCTGTGCTGTTTTTCAGTAACTCCATTTTGTATTTAGAGTCATCTCCACCCAACAAGTGTTGTTTCCTCAATATCTTCTCCTGAAGACAAGAATTGTTCTTCTGTAAAATACCTAATGAAGGACATACAGTCCTGTCTTCCAGTTTGATAATCTACAGTAAGTGTGTGGTAGAAGGGAGTGGGATATGACTGGTTGAGTACCGTCGCTAGAATCCCTGAAGGACATACAGGTCAAAATGTCATTTGACAGAAAATCGGAGTAATCAAACAGCATAAAATAGCCTTGTCCAAAATGTTCTACTTTTCACCTCGTTATTAACAAGTATTTTTATATTTTACGTTTACCCCACCACACGGAAACAGTTCTCTCTAAATAAATATTAAATATTTATCTGTGTTCAGGTCTAACTTGATTTAAATCATATCTGTTAGGAGTGGGGGGAAAACATTTTTACTGTTGTCAAGATTATTGGACATAAAAGATTAAAGTGTATCCAATTAACATTTAAAGGAGCCTCATAGATTAAAATTCAGTACAAACCCTCAACTACCTAAGCCCTACTACTACTACCAAACAAGTTTTTTACCGTGATGATCGTAGACGCTGACGTAGGAAACACCGACAGCCATACACCAGACCACCAAGTTGGCTATGTCCGTGTAGCTGAGCTCCTCTTCCGCCACAACAAATCCGATATGAACCGGTAGTTTCTCTAGCGATTTCCCATCAGATATCCAGCGGGACTGACAGCTTCCAGTGCCTTTGTTAACATCGTCACCGTTAGAATTTTGGTTAGAACTGGCCTTTTCCTGGTAGTCCGGGAACTCAGACACAGAAACCGGCAGCAGCAGCGCGGCCTTTACCCGCTGCCAGAAACGGCCTCTCAATGTTCGAAGACGGAGTCGGAGCCAGGTAATGGTCGCTCTTTTGATACGGACCATAGCTAAAAGAAGCCGCCATATCAGCCCATAAAGTAGTGCCATTGCTGGCCTTTCAAACGGGAAAGAGAGAATCTAAAGCCAAACGGTCGTTGTGCTTCTTCTGTCTTTATTAACGGATAGCAAGCAGCTTCTACGTGCATTACTGCCACCTAGCGTTCTTCTTCTTCTTCTTCTTCTTCTTCTTCTTCTTCTTCTTCTTCTTCTTCTTCTTCTTCTTCTTCTTCTTCGTGGTGTTTTCTGGCGGTTGACAAACAACTTTTGGTGTATTACCGCCACCTACTGGTAAGGAGTGTGAACCGGGACTATCCTACATTCTATTAATTAAAAAAATTAAAAAAAATAAAAAAAATGGACGAAGAAAAACGGTGAGATACCAAAATATAAACAATAACATCCACAATTATATTCTTTCTAACAATTTTGTGCTTCTAAGGTACTGAATTAAGAATCGATAACACTTTTCCTCAGTACTTCTCTGTAATATATTCCTGAAATCATAGTTCACCTTGATTTCTTTGAGATTAAAAACCATTTCTCTCCTCTCAACAACATACTTCTGACAATGAAGCATAACATGCTCTATTGTTTCTTCCTCCTGACAAAATTCACATCTCCCCGAGTTGTGTTTTCCCATTTTAAATAACGTGCTGTTTAATCTGGTGTGACCAAAGCGTAGCCTGGATATGATTGTTTCCTCTCTCCTGGTTTTCCCCGTGTTTCTCATCATGCCAACTCTCCTTTGAATACTGTAAAACCATCTTCCTGTGTGTTCTTTTTCCCACTGCTTTTGCCACCATTCTCTCAATTTATACTTTATCGTAGTTTTCATTTCTGTTTTACTAAAAGGAACTTCCATGTCCGTATGATTTCTTTTTGCTGCTTCCTTTGCACCCTTGTCCGCTAATTCATTTCCCCTTATTCCTATATGTGCTGGTATCCATACAAGTACTATACTGAGTCCCATCATTTGATTTCTATATAATGTTTGTTGTATCTCCATTAATATATCTTGTCTGCCCTCTGACTTGTTATTCTGTATACTGATTAATGAAGAGCTTGAATCAGAGCATATCACTGCTCTCAAAGGTCTCACCTCCTCAACCCACTGTAATGCTAACAAGAGGGCTCTACGATTTCCCCTAATCAAAACAAAATAATTTAATTGAAAAATAATTATTTTTAATTCTCAGATGGTCCACCTGACTTCCCTTCTGTTTGGAGTTTTCTCTTAACATGCTCTCATGAGAGATCTTTAATGGAAATATATTTTTCGTCTCCTTTCACAATTATTTTTATTTTCTCTTACTTGTGTCTTGATCTGCACAGTTCATACGCTATGAACAAAAGGAGTCTGTCTGCCGTCACTCCCGTATCGTTTATTTATCTTTAATTCGTTTCAGATGTTAGTCTTTGGTATGGTCCATTGGCATAGCCAGGGTGTGCCAGTTCCACCCACAGAGCCGGCTGGTACACCCAAAAACTATATATACACTCAACAAAAATATAAACGCAACACCTTTGTTTCTGCTCCCATTTTTCATGAGATGGACTTAAAGATCTAAAATTCATTCCAGATACACAATATTACCATTTCTGTCAAACATTGTTCACAAATCAGTCTAAATGTGTGATAGTGAGCACTTCTGCTTTGCTGAGATAATCCATCCCACCTCACAGGTGTGCTACATCCAGATGCTGATCTGACATCATGATTAGTGCACAGGTGTACCAAAATAAAAGGCCACCCTGGAATGTGCAGTTTTGTCTCACAGCAAAATGCCACAGATGCCACAAGCATTGAGGGAGCGTGCATTTGGCATGCTGACAGCATGAATGTCAACCAGATCTGTTGCTCGTGCATTGAATGTTAATTTCTCCACCATAAGCCGTCTCCAAAGGCGTTTCAGAGAATATGGCAGTACATCCAACTGGCCTCAGAACCGCAGACCACGTGTAACCACACCAACCCAGGACCTCCACATCCAGCAGGTTCACCTCCAAGATCGTCTGAGACCAGCCACTCAGACAGCTGCTGAAACAATTGGTTTCCATAACCAAACAATTTCTGCACAAACTGTCGGAAACCGTCTCAGGGAAGCTCAACTGCATGCTCGTCGTCCTCATCGGGGTCTTGACCTGACTCCAGCTCGTCGCCGTAACAGATTTGAGTGGGCAGATGCTCACATTCGATGCCGTCTGGCACGTTGAAGAGGCATTCTCTTCACGGATAAATCTCGGTTTACATTGTTCAGGGCAGATGGCAGACAGCGTGTGTAGCGTCGTGTGGGTGAGCGCTTTGCTGATGCCAATGTTGTGGATCGAGTTGCCCATGGTGGTGGGGGGGTTATGGTATGGGCAGGCATCTGTTATGGACGAAGAACAGAGGTGCATTTTATTGATGGCATTTTGAATGCACAGAGATACTGTGACGAGATCATGACGCCCATTGTTGTACCATACTGTACATTGTTGAATTAAATAATTATCATAAGTAATTCAATGCATGTTCAAGCAGAGACAAAATGGAGCCAATTTCCAGTTTAACATTTATTTTGAACAGATTAACAAATTGCAGTTTACAGAGAAAGTTGCCCTAGTTTCTCTGTGGTCCAGACTTAAAGAAATCTGAACAATTAACTGATCTTCATTTCACAGCTTTATAGACAACCGGGCCTGCCAGGGTTGTAGGCGTTCCTTCTCCTCGAAATCTTACTCCAATCCGATCATTTCCAAATAATGTCTTAGCTCTTATTGGCTGTCAGAAAATTATACAGTCATATGGGTGAGACGTTTTTTCTTAAAAGCTCATTCTGAATTTATGGTTTTATGGCAACACCCCAACTCTACAGACATCCTGTTTACAGCTTGCAATAAAAACTCACCCCAGAGTTTTATGAATTAAAAGCTTTCCTGCATAAACAATAGTGTCAGACCCTTAACCATGCAAACTTTATAAACAGTCTTTTACCTTCTGAATGATAAAAGTTTAAACCTTATGCAGAATTACCACAATTCCCTCTTTTCAATCCATTTTTAAAAATGGATTGATTAAAGATCAAAACCTGTAAAGCTTTTTGAGACTGCAAAAAATCAAATCCAAGAAATTTCATCAGTTTAAAAACATGAAGTATTCCAGACTAAAATTCAAAAGACAAACTATTAAAGTACCTTTTTTAACCTTAACTCCCATTAAAAAATGTAAATCTGTTAATCATAGATTCACCCTCTTTTGGCATTAACCAAAAAATTTATTTTAACAATTCCCACAAACTAATTCAAAACCCACAATGTCTTACATGTGAAGAAATAATTAAATCTGACTTGATACATGTTAATACTGTGGAAGAAGCTCAGAAAATCCATGAACATAGACATTATTACTATATTATATTCTGAAAGAAATCAAACTTAAAGTGTTAAGAAACCTGTGAAATAGAAGGTATTAAGAACCCTTTTAGGCAGTGTTACCACTCTTCACTTGTGAATAAAAATAGTTAAACAACCTGTAAAATGCAAAAAAATTATTAATAAATGTTCAGTCTTTATTTGTATTCTGATCCTCTTTCTTCACTCTCATTTTATCCCCCTCAATGGCTCCTGGCAGCTGGAGAGCGATATACAGAGCTGATCAGTGTGGAGGGCTCCTATTTTTTTAGTGTTCCAGTTTTTACTCCCAAATTTGCAGATAACCACTCTCTGAAATGCCAATTACTTCATTAATTGGGCATTTCCCCCAATATACACAAATGCACAGACAGGCCCCGCTTCCTATAGCTTAGCCCACCGTTGTGGGCTGGTCAAAACCTGCTGTGCAGCTGATTGGTGAGTTGTGATCTTCCTCTGTAGATCCCTCTTTTGAGATGGCAATTCCAAATTGCCCATCTCATTCATTGGCACATAGATCAAACTGGATGAGTAATATCACCACCCAAACAACCTTCTGGGTGAGCTAGGCCCCGCCGCCTGTGGCCCCAGCTTCCGATTCAGCTTGGTCAAACCCTTCACGACCCTCCTTAGGCAGAATCCGACCAGGTTCGTCGTTGGCGTGGAGCTACACTTTGTGTGTGTTCCCAGCTGTCATCTGGAACTTTGCTGAACCACTGGACTCCTCACGCCTTCGACCTGGAGCTGTACCTTGGACCCCTTCAGCAGCTGTAGTCAGCTGTGACCAGAGGAGACTGTGTGCTCCTCACGTGCTGCTGAATCCTGGAGATAATCCTGGGGGCATAAGCTTGTAAACATCTAAAAAAAGACAGTTTTTTTTTGATCCGGTCTTGTGATCACTCCTTTTCAATCTAATTCAACTGCATTGTGCCAAGAAATTATTTCACCCATCTAATTAAAAATAATCCCTGGGGAAAGAGCAAATCCACATTATTTCGACACACCGTTGTTTTTCCTAAAAACTAAACCAAAAAACACCTCCCTCATTAATGGATTTAAAAACAAGAGCAGGCTCAAGAATTTACTTTTTGTGTACAGTTCAACTGATTACTATCCATTTGCTTGTTTACCCAAATTGATTCTTAAATTTACTTATTTTATTTATCCAGTTTAAGACACTTATGTCTGTTCCATTACAATATATCCTTTCTTAAATTCAGTACATCCCTGTGGATGAAAACGTAAAAGAAAAAAATGTTTTTTTTTCTCTCTCACCAGCCAGCAACCCCCTGCTATCGGCCCAATTTTTTCTGCCAAATTTTGTTCCCGGTAAATGGTGGGATTTTACCCGGAGATAATCCTGGGGAAGACATGGGGTTATCAAAATACGTAGAACCGCGGCCACCTTCGATCAGACAAACAGAAACTCTTGTGGTTAATTCAGCAACAGTGACATTGAATCAACAGTCTTTGATCATCACTTCTCACGCCAGCCAAGTGAATTCACACATATTGTCCTTGAAAGTTCAGCTCAGCATGAGGAAACGTGCTCTTTTGAGGGTGGCCTCCAGCACACCCCTGAAAATATACAGTCACCTGTGCCTCCCTGTGTGGGAGCAGAGCACAAGAGAGTCGTAATTCTGCGCTGGTCGTAAAGATGTTTCTCTCTGTGGCCGTTACGGCGGGCGCCTGGCACTATTGTCATCAGCCCACGCACCCCCACCCATCTCATCTCCCCAGGATCATAAATTCCATCTCAAGAATGTTTATCTGAGGGGTTTTCTGCTGCAGGATGAGAAAAAGAGAAAAAATATATAATTAGAGTAAGAAAAAAAAACAGATAGTCGATCCTCTCAGCTTATTCAAATCAAGTTACATTCAAACATTTTATTTTCATATTCATTAGTCTCCTTCCTCGAATGCTGAATTTAAATATCTTCCACACTCAGACTGCCTATGTGGGCTCTATTTTAATTTTACTTCAATCGGTTATACTAGTAATAATTTCTTCAGTATTAATTCTGGTAAAAATATACCAATCAACAGGTTTGCTCTCTCCACCAGGAATAATAATCAATCCTTATACGTCTAATTAAACTGTTGTTCTAATACTTCCCCTGCGTATTTTAATTAATGATTCCTTCATTTTTCATCCAATTTATATTCTATATTTCTTCAATGCAATGCCTTCCTCAATTTTTTCAATTTGATAAATGTCTCTTTCATCTCATGTGTAAATTAAACATTTATAAAGATGGAGCATCGCAATATCTCATCAACAAACTTAGTTCTTAGAAAAACAAAATTAAATCAAAAAAGAAACAAACAAAAAGGCTGGATTTTTCTGTTAGATATTGCTAATACACCACTAAACGCATCATCCATCCATCATCTTCTTAACCGTTATCCAATTCAGGGACACCGGGCAGTGGTAGCCTCCCAGAGAATTATCAGGCGTTAGGCTGGGTCACACTGCACAGGACGCCAGTCTAGTTGCAAGGGCAACCACAGAGAGGGACTGACATCCATTCTCACTCACATTCTTTTCTAGGACTCAATTTAGTGTGATCAATTCACCTATCATGCATGTTTTTGGACTGTGGAGGAAGCGCAGTACCGGGAGAGATAACCCACGCATCATTACACGGGGAGACACTTGACATAATCCATGAAGTACAGCCCTGGGCCCCCACCCCCCCCCCCCCCCCCCCCCCCCCCCCCCCCCCCCCCCCCCCCTCACCGGATACGAAACCACGTACCTTCTTGCTGCAGGCAACAGCGCTTAACCACTGCGCCACCTGCTAAAGCACCACTTAAACATTGCAATAACAATAATAATAAAAACAAAAATAAAGGCAATAACCATCTGCAAAGGTTCTATCCCTTTTTTTTAAAAGTCGCTATGGAAAAGTGGCTCTCCTGGTTTCGCTTCACTGAGGTTGAGACGAATAGCTCATATTGAACTAAACCCCTTTGTAATCAGACTTAACACCACTTTTCCCCGACTCTGTCCCCTTAATCAATTAATAATTTCTGCTAATATAAGTATGCTACTTACATTGAGATAACTGTTGTTGATGTTGAAAAAGGTTAAAAACATCAAATGTTTAAAACAAAACCAGAGAAGAGTACTCACTGATAACACAACATAGTTTACAAAAACAGTCTTCAGTTTGCTATACTTCAAAATCTATCTATATTTCTAAAGAAAAATCCAAGATTTAAATCACTGACAAAACAACTTCCCTATAAATATTTGCCAAACCTAAATTATATATATTTTTTAACACAATCCAATATCCATTCAAAGTACTTTTGCTTATATGATTCCTCTTTAAACAAACCCAAATGTGCTCACTTGCCCAAATATTCTTGATTGTAAACAATGAAAACTTTTCATACTTCAAAAACATCTGTCCGATTCTGTGAAGGGAACTGAACATAGTCAAAGTGATTTTTTCAACTAAAACTCCTCTTAAATTTTCGTAGGATACACAATAGTCTAATTCCCCTCAGCAGTCAAACAAAACAAAACAAAAAAATTCAATAAAAGAGGTTCAAGAGATGAAATTTCTCTAAACAAAAACTAGTCGCAATAAAATAAAAAATAAAAACCAGCATTTTTCTTTTCAGTATCCCTCTTTTCCTCTCAGGCTTCTTTTTTATTTTCTTTTCTCCAATGATAAACACCAAATTAAATTGAAGCTTCTAGAGACATCAAATACATTACCACTGAATCACGTTTTCTTTAATCCAGCTTCCCAAATTAACATTTTCCAAAGTTCTAATTAATAAACAGACCGCAGTTCAAAAATCTGGGTCATAATCCAAATCGAACCAAATATATAAATTTTGAGAGAGAAAGAGGAAAAAACAAAAAATAAAAATAAGAAAAAAATAAAGAAAATAAAATCAAAAATCTAAATAAATTGTCAGTTACAGAGTCCCCACTAATCAAATGATATATTATGTCATTATTCTAGGATCAGATCTATTCCAAAATGTTTTAGGACCTGTAAATTTACTCTCAGCATCAAAAAAAACTAGCTAAAGAACATCTGAAAAATTAATCTTAAATTTCAAACCCAAAACCGATTCTTATTTGTCAAAACAAAATGTGCATTCAAATATATGGTAAAAATTACTTCAATGTAACTGGTCCAATCACATTTTGCCTCTACACGATCAAAATAAATGAATTTAGAATTTACTTCTTACTTTCAAATTAAACCATCATTTCGGTCACTGTGATATTCATTATTTGTTCTTAAATAAATCTACCTAAGACTTTAATTGTTACTTTCAATCCTTAGACCAATTCCAAATTTATCCCCAGTCTGTTAAAAAACAAACTGATTACTTAAAGATGACTCTGTGTTTTAATGTTTTCTTTTTTAAAACCAAACATTCAAATCCCACTAGTTTATAACCTATCACTATGATAAGTGTTGTTTTGCATGGTAAAAACATTTAATTTGTAACGGAATTGAAATGTACTGGGTTACTTCATGAGCCCCAGTTAAATTTTGATAACTCCAATAAGCATTTTTGTCCATAAAATCCTTAAGAATGTTCAATTGTGTAAATAATTTAACACCAGTCTCCTTTAGGTCATTCATTCAGAGACCAAGCTATATCTCTAAAGTCTATAGAGCCATCAGAAATAAGCCAAACATAATTTTAGCATAAATGATACTTATTTAAATCACAGACTCATTTTCTGTACCATTCAACACGGTGCTTATTAAAATAATTTAAACCAGTTTATTGCTTTCCAATTAATACCGTTTGCTTTTCGTTAAATGCTTATAATTACTACTTATAGCTTTATCTTTATTTAGGCCAACTTAACAACTCCTGCTTAAATCAATCAAAAAAAGCAAAAAATCCACCTATTTAAAGATTCAAAAATGCATCTTTTATTTTGACTATAAACTCCCTCTTTTTAATTTTAAAGATGAAATCAAAAATTAAAACTACACCAAGTCAGAATCGACTCATGAGTAACTGTTCTTAGTCATTTTCGTTTAATCGTAACATGCATAATTATCCCAAATAAATTTGGCCGTGTTACATCCTAATTAACCAGAAAACTTTAACAAAATCCAAATTCGTTTAAGTCTTAACAAGACAATCGTCTGCAGGAGTCTGTAATCACTTTCTATCCAAAATCAACTTTTAGCTCGCAACACATCGAACATGCAGTTAGCCACCACCGCTAACTTAGCACAACAGCCTAGCTCCACGTGCTACCGTTAGCTTCCTCTGTGAAACGAAAGCTAAAACAGTACAAAACGTACGGCGAAAACACTCCAAAAAATCACAACAAACACTTTAGAAGATGACTTACCGCAATACCAGGACTTAATCCGCACAATTTATACCACTGTACCAAACTTAAATTCGGCACGAACAAAAACAATCTCCTGTTCGTCCACGCGGACTGAAACATTTTTTTCCAATTTTAGCCGTCCCGCACAGCAAACACGATTCAACTACAATTTCCTGGCGCCGGCTTCCAGAAAACCCCTCAAAAGACTCGAACAGATGGCAGAAAACCGCCTATAACCACTAATTTATTTATTAAAACACATAGGCACAGCTATCGTATGTTAGCCGTGCTATCAAGTAAACAACTCAGACAGTATTAGCTCCTAGCTTAGGGCGGCCGCTCTGATGGCCTGTCGTAAATGTTCACAACTAATTCTTATAGATATTTAATTTCAGTTATCCATCATATGCAGTTATATATTTATTTATCTATGTTAATTTATTTATTATACTCGAGTTCATTATTTATACTATAACATTTTAACCCAGAACGCAACATCACCAGCCCTTCTCGCCAAGCGCCTGCGTAAAAAACATCTCACACACACACAGTAATACACCCTTGTACAAGCAAAATTTAAAACACTAACCTCGTCGGAGCTCACCAAAAAAACACTGCCGGACCATTTCACTACTCAATTCGCGGTGCCCACGCGCGCGCTTGAGGAAGCGCAAGCCTCTCCAAAGTAATCCGTTCCAGATTCAACCGAATGCGTCCCAGGCACCCGTAAAATCTATTTTTCGTTTGCCAGCTTTGAAGATTCTCTCCGACAGCGTCCTGTCCGGAGTTGAGAAGGCCAATTCTCGGGCCCCGATCCGCACTTGTGGCTCCGATTTGAGTCGTTGAAGGGACCGCACCATCCGGTCCATCTGCTCCATTGTCCTGCAGAGTAACAAACTCCATCACCCAGCATGCACCGGTGTTTCTCTGCGGAGCGCAAAACAGGTCGCAGTCCTGCTCAGAAGAGAGACACATACAATGGAGCCGCTTCAACCACGGGCTTGCAACAGTCAATCTGCTCAAAACAAAAACAAAAAACATATTTAACTTGCATGACAACATTACCCAATGTTAGATTAACCAATCAATAGAATTAAAAAACTACGCAACTCTGCGCAGACTGTCAATAGAGCAAATACATGTCCGTTAATTAACTTAAAAAAATAACTGGATTTCGGTCCAAAACCCTGCACACGTCGAGGTCACCAATTTTGTTGAATTAAATAATTATCATAAGTAATTCAATGTATGTTCAAGCAGAGACAAAATGGAGCCAATTTCGAGTTTAACATTTATTTTGAACAGATTAACAAATTGCAGTTTACAGAGAAAGTTGCCCTAGTTTCTCTGTGGTCCAGACTTAAAGAAATCTGAACAATTAACTGATCTTTATTTCACAGCTTTATAGACAACCGGGCCTCTAGGCGTTTCTAATCTCTCCAATCAGAACATTTTCATACAGTGTCTTAGCTCTTATTGGCTGTCAGAAAATTATACAGTCATATGGGTGAGACGTTTTTTCTTAAAAGCTAATTCTGAATTTATGGTTTTATGGCAACAACCCAACTCTACAGACATCCTGTTTTTTACAGCTTGCAATAAAACTCACCCCAGAGTTTTATGACTTAAAAGCTTACCTGCATAAACAATAGTGTCAGACCCTTAACCATGCAAACTTTATAAACATTCTTTTACCTTCTGAATGATAAAAGTTTACAGAATTACCACAACATCCATGAACATCACCTCATGTTTCAGCAAGATAATGCATGGCCCCATGTTGCAAGGATCTGTACACAATTCTTGGAAGCTGAAAATGTCCCAGTTCTTGCATGGCCAGCATACTCACCGGACATGTCACCCACTGAGCATGTTTGGGATGTGCTTGACCGGCGTATACAGGCAGCATGTACCAGTTCCCATTAATATCCAACAACTTCGCACAGCCATTGAAGAGGAGTGGACCAACATTCCACAGGCCACAATTGACAATCTGATAAACTCTATGTGAAGAACATGTGTTGCACTGCATGAGGCAAATGGTGGTCACACCAGATACAGACCGGTTCTGAGTCCCCAGACCCCCAATAAAGCAAAAAAACTGCACATTCCAGGGTGGCCTTTTATTGTGGGCAGTATAAGGTACACCTGTGCACTAATCATTATGTCAGATCAGCATCTTAATGTGGCACATCTGTGAGGTGGGATGGAGTATCTCAGCAAAGCAGAAGTGCTCACTATCAGACATTTAGACTGATTTGTGGATAATGTTTGAGAGAAATGGTAATATTTTGTATCTGGAATGAATTTTAGATCTTTAAGTCCATCTCATGAAAAATGGGAGCAGAAAAAAGGTGTTGCGTTTATATTTTTATTGAGTGTATATATATATATATATATATATATATATATATATATATATATATATATATATATATATATATATATATATATAGATGCACAGACTTTTTTTTCTTTTCAACTATGCATGGAGTCCAGATAAATAACTTCCATCCATTATTTATCCCGCTTCCCCTTGAAGGGTTGCAGGGGGTCTGGTGCATATCTCCAGCAGTTATTGGGTGAGAGGCACTGTGCACCTTGGACAGGTCGCCAGTCCATCCATCCCAGTGTGCCTGGTTAGACGCACACCATAAAGCCCAATGTGTGCCACAGATGTTGTGCGGCGCCTGGTGCAGGTTTAACCGCAGGCTCTCCTCCGGTAGTTTACTGCTCAAGGAACGGCTTGTTCTGAGAGTCTTCAAATTATGGTCGTCTGGAGGAATGAAAGGACGACACAGCTAGATCCGATCAGCTTGTTTAATCAACACCAACTGAGCCACAGAACAACGGTAAGAGAGAGCAATTGCAACATTTGTGCCACAACCAATGTGAACATTTTTGAATCAAAACATTTTTGAAATACAAACATCCCGTTGTCTGGGTGTGAGTGGACCCCTTGGTGGTCTGCCACCGAGTAGGGTCAACGTCTAGTCCAGGACTCTGGGTTTGAGTAAACGGCCTGGACGGCTGAACCTGGAACCTGCAGAACCAGTCCGAAATGCCTGCAGGTGAGGCGGAGGACGACGAGGTGGGCCTGAGGATGATTTGGGCTCTGACGGCTGACAAGAGTCTCTGGAAGGAGGAAAGCAGTCTGTCAGCGCTGTGGAGAGAGAACGTCCTCTCCAAGGAGCCTGGGCTGTTTTCACCTCATCATCTTTTAAAGAATTGGTGGGTTTCAGTCTATCTATGCAGAAAGTCTCTTTAACCCCCCCAAATCTAAAAGAAAGTGCTTGGGGCCAGGTTCAAGCACCCTGAACGGTCCATCATACAGTGGCCGTAACGGTGTCCTGTGTGCATTGTGTCTGCAAAAAACAAACTAAGAAGACTCCAAGCTCTTTGGAACGAATGACTGGGGCAAACAATGATGTACAGGAATCTGAAAAGGACCCTCGTGAGGTAGGAACTGTTGGGCAGGCGGGGTAAACTGGGGTGAAGGGGAAAAAACATTCCTGGAACCCGTACCGGCTCACCTAAAACCAGTTCAGCACCAAGGTCCTCTTAAGCAGCGGAATGCAACCCCAGCATAACCCACAGCAGGCGGTCGACCCAGTTGCCATCGGTCAGAACAGCACGGAGCGCATCCTTCAACGACCTGTGAAAACGCTCACATAACCCGTTAGCCTGCAGATTGTAGACGGTGGTGCGTTGCTGTGTTGCTGTATGAAACGCAAGTGAAGTTGACGGAGCCAACGTACACAGTGCACCGCAGAGCCCCTGACGGAGTGGAGGAGATGGAGTGATTGCAGCTGTTTAAGGGATGTCCTCCGCGCGAACCGGAACCTGGTGATAACCACGCACTAGGTCAACTTTGGAAAAGATGGCTGTCCCAGAGAGATGGACAGAGAAGTCCTAGATTTGGGGATTTGGATGACGATCTTTCACCGCGACCTTATTCAGGCAGCGAAAATCCCCACACGGTCACCACTGACCGTCAGACTTTGGCACAATATGTAATGGCGAAGCCCAAGCACTGTTAGAGCGCCGACTGATGCATAAGCTCTCTATGTTGGCGAACTCCTCCCGAGCTATAATCAGCTTAGCGGGATCGAGGCAGTATGCCCGCGCGAGCACCGGAGGCGGGAATATAATGCTCAACCCCGTGCTTAGTGTCAGCGGTGGAGAAGTTGGGAACCGTGAGCCATAACAAGTGCTGAAAAACATCCTCTGAAGCTAAAACATTAGCACTGACAGACAGCCCAGCTCCCCGTGTCAGACAAGGCAGAGAGGAAAAGACTTAGCGTCAATCAGCCACCTGTTGGCGACGTCCACTAGCAGGCCGTGCGCACAGAGAAAATCGGCCCCTATGATGGGAACTGAACTGGCGGCTATGACAAAGTTCCACTGAAAGTCTCTACCGTGAAAGCAGACAGTGACTGACCTTTCGCCAAAAGTCCTGATGAGGGAGGCGTTAACAGCAGTCAGCGACAGTCCGCAGCCTTCAGCCAGCCTGAAGGAGCCAGCTGGGGGACCAGGGTCTTCTGCGAACCGCAGTCCACCAGAAAACGTCTTCCTGATCGGGAGTCATCAATGAAAAGCAACCTCTCCCTGGTGCCAACTGCCACGGCTGCTAGAGTGTTGGTGGTGACGTTTCTCGCCGGCTGGAAGTTGCAGGGTGGGAGGCATTGCCGGGCTTTGGCGCCGAAACACAGGTGGTAGAAACAGACGGCTGCTCCCTGGTGCCTCCGCACAACAACCCCAGCAACCACAGATGGCTCGCCTGGATCTGTTGATGGCCCAGCAGGCATCGCTGGGAATGTGGGAGCCACTGCTTGGACCTTTAAGCTCCTGGTAGCCTGGAGGATGCGGTCAGCTTCTTCCGCCAGGGAGAGGTAGTCTCTCTGCTGCAGCATCTGGGAGTTTATGAGGACAGCCTACACCGCCGGTGGGAGCTCTCAGAGGAACAGGTGAATGAAGAGGAAACCGCCATCAGCCATACCCAGCAGGGATAACATGCCCTCCATCAGCTCCAGCGCTGAGCCATCACCCAGGCCAGAGATGGAGAGGAGCTTCTCGGCCAATTCTGCGGCGGACAGGGTGTAGCGCCGGATCAGCAGCTGCTTGAGCATGGCGTACTTCCCATGGGTCGGAGGGTCCCGGAGGATATGAGTATTTGACCCTAATGACTTACATATGTATATATTCTTACTACTTCACTACATATAAAAATGTTTACCCAAATATATGTAGAGCAGGTTATACAAAAATACATATAAAGGTGTTCATATACTGTATATATAATATTCTTCATGTATTTCAGAAATTGAGAATGTGAGCCAGCCAGCCAGTGATTTTGAATATGTTAGTCTGAAATTATTAGTTTTGCCTACAGGCCTGTAGCTAGAAGGAGCCCTTGCCGCTCAGCTTAAGGCAAATTATGAAACTGGCAACATTTTCCCCCTTCAGAGGGGCATAAGCCTACATGCGCACAGAAAAAATTATTTTTATTATTTGAGAATAAATTTGGAAAACCCCTTGTTTGCTGGTGCACAACCAGTGTCTTTTTTTCTGGCTTCGCCACTGGTATGGTCTATCATTCTCCTGGTTGTTTTGAACTTTCTTTACTGCCTCTGCATTTTGTTCGCTGTTTTTATGTTTTGGATTTCTATCTTTCATTTCCCAACTCCGCATCCCCCAAATGTCACTCTGTGCTGTCCACCACAACAGCACTTCTCGAGTACATCATCTTTGCAGTCCTCAAAAGAATATTCAACACCACTTTTCAGACATCTCTGTCTCCCTTCACAGATGGCAGCAATGTGTCCATATCTTTGACATTTGTAGCACCGTAATGGTGACAGAACATAAGCCCTAACCGGGAAACTCAGGTATCCATTCCTGACCGGCTCCAGTAAAACTGATACCTTAAAGTCCAACAATACTGATTTGCTTCTCACGCTCTGGCCTTTTTCATGTTTTTATCAATCGTTTTAAGTTACTTTCTTCTCCCCAGAAAATATTTTGTTTGAGTTTTTCCAAGTCCTCATTTACCGGAATATCATTTATCACCCCTCGCGTAAATCGGCTTTCTCCAAGAACTCTCTTGTCATACACAACTTTTTTACATATATTATCAATATGCATTGATGTTTCCTTCTCTTCTTTTGTTTAACATATTATCAACAAATTACCAACCCTCAGTGCTTTTGCCATTTTCACATTTCCTATCTTTCTGTCCAACTCCCAGGATAACACTACTGGACTGAAATTGATGTATCCATCTTCCTTCATGAATCTAAGTATTATTGTAATTCCTTCCTTCCCTATTTCCTTCACATCACCCGTGCTCCCTTCATCTGAACTGATTTCACCCTGGTTTCTTTTGGTACTTTGACCCAAGAATTGTTGCTTTGACCTACACTACTTTCTGTTAGATTAATCAAACTCCATTTCCTCATCCTCATCTCCTTCCTGTTCTGATGTGTTGATCCAGCTATAGCCAACAACACTGTAAACCCCAATGCTGGGATTACTTAGTTATACTGAGTAGCTGAAACTCAATATTCTGGAAAAAAAAAATCTAATTTAAATGTGTTGAGTTAGTTCAGCATATTCTTTTGTTATGAGTACAAGTACCTCAAACGTTTTGAGTGATTTGAGAATTATTGTACTTAAGAGCATAAATATATAATGTATTCATGAGAGCTATCTACAAGTTCAGGTCAGTTTTATAAAAGTGCATGACACGAACGTAACTTAAGAGTAGTATGCACCAAATGTGTGTATGAAATTTATAAATTAAAGTTGCATGTACTGAAGATTTTTGAGTTGGCTTAATCGGTAAGTTTAATTTTATTATCCATCCATCCATCTTCTTAACCGCTTATCCAATTCAGGGTCACGGGGCAGCTGGAGCCTATCCCAGCAATTATCAGGCGTTAGGCAGGGTACACCCTGAACAGGACGCCAGTCTGTTGCAGGGCCAACACAGAGAGACAGACAACCATTCACACTCACATTCATTCCTAGGGACAATTTTAGAGTGATCAATTCACCTATCATGCATGTTTTTGGACTGTGGGAGGAAGCCGGAGTACCCGGAGAGAACCCACGCATACACGGGGAGAACATGCAAACTCCATGCAGAAAGACCCTGGGCCGGGATACGAACCCACGACCTTCTTGCTGCAAGGCAACAGCGCTAACCACTGCGCCACCGTGCAGCCCTTTAATTTTATTATAATTAGAAAATGTATTCAAAATAAACTCCGAATACACTCACCTGAAGGATTATTAGGAACACCATACTAATATGGTGTTTGACCCTCTTTCGCCTTCAGAACTGCCTTAATTCTATATGCCATTGATTCAACAAGGTGCTGAAAGCATTCTTTAGAAATGTTGGTCCATATTGATAGGATAGCATCTTGGAGTTGATGGAGAGTTGTGGGATGCACATCCAGGACACGAAGCTCCCTTCCACCACATCCCAAAGATGCTCTATCGGGTTAAGGTCTGGTGACTGTGGGGGCCATTGTAGTACAGTGAACTCATTTTCATGTTCAAGAAACTAATTTGAAATGAGTCGACCTTAATGGCATGGTACATTATCCTTCTAGAAGTAGACATCAGAGGATGGGTGCATGGTGGTCATGAAGGGATGGACATGGTCAGAAACAATGATCAGGTAGCCTGTGGCATTTAAACAATGCCCAATTGGCAGCAAGGGGCAAACTCCAACCGCAGAATGTGAAGCCAACCAGGAAGTGGCAAAAATTCCAGTTCAGCCCTCATCCGCTGGGGGCTGGCTCAAAAAAGGAGCAAACTCCCATTGATTCCCATGTTAAAAAGGCCAACTTTACAGCAAAAATAAACATGTTAACAGCCTGGTTCAAAAAAATTTGTAGGTTAGACTGTGGTGTTATTCTATATATGTTTAAACTTTTATTATTCAGAAGGTAAAAGAATGTTTATATAGTTTGCATGGTTGTAAAAATGGGTCTGTCACTATTGTTTATGCAGGTAAGCTTTTAAGTCATAAAACTCTGGGGTGAGTTTTATTGCAAGCTGTAAAAGCAGGATGCTTAGATAAAAACTGGGAGGAAGGTTTGGAAGCAGATAGCCATAAAACCATAATTCTTTATAATGAACCTTTGACCCAGAACAGAGACGACCCATCTTCTGACTCCAGGATTCTCTGACAGCAAATCATGGCTCAGACACTGTTTGGAAATGATCGGATTGGAGTAAGATTTCGAGGAGAAGGAACGCCTACAACCCTGGCAGAATACTGGAGTCTATAAAAGTTTTGACATGAAAATCATTCAATGTTCAGATTTCTTTAAATCTGGACCACAGAGGAACGACGGGGGCAAAATTCCTCTGTAAAACTGCAATTTGTTAATCTGTTCAAAATAAATGTTAAACTGGAAATTGGCTCCATTTTGTCTCTGCTTGAACATGCATTGAATTACTTATGATAATTATTTAATTCAACAGACAGTTAAGCTTTACCATCATGACTACTCTGAGGGGGTGAATTTTTCTCTAACTTCTCAGTTTATTTGTAATTTGATCTTGAAATTATGAATAATTAGGGGCGTGTCCTTTTGATTGACAGGTCTGTCTAGGCTAACGCCGGTGGCTAACTATAGCTAATAGCTTGCTCCGTAGTCTGCTGTCCCCCTCTGCTAGCGGGGAAGCTATTCACAGCCTTTTGAAGTAAAGACTTCAGTCATTTGGTGTTTCTGAACTCCACTATCAGTTGCCTCTGCAATTTTTATTCGGTTTTGGATGTTAATCTGCAATTATTGGACAAAGACGGCTTGCTTTGGTGTTAATTACAGTAACAGACCGTCCAAGTAGTTTCTGCTTTGGGGGGAGGCTTTATACCGTATGATGCCTTACCAGCTGTGGGGGGGGGTTCTGTCAGGTGGCCGAGAGGAATGCTGTTCTGGTCGGAGCTTTTATATCTTTCTACACGCGAGCTGGAGCTGGCAACCGGTTGGGTAACAGCCGACCAGCAAAGTCAGCAGGACAGAGAAGCCGTGGCATCAGAGGGCGGGAGTCAGCTACATTAGGCTGGAAGACTACATGCGGAGCCGGACTCTCGACAAACTGGATGGTCACTGGTTAGATCACTACTGGGGTGAGGAACACAGCTGGAGGCATGAACTAATGGATGTTTGAGATGTGAGGTGAGTCAAAAGTCTTTTATTTTTTGAGAGGATCTGTGTTGTCATGATGAATTTGTGACTGCTTTTTGCTAGATGTGTTGTTAAGATAGCCGTCCATGTCCTCACCCTCCACCGATGGTAATGGAAATAACACAATTTAAGGCCTTATTGACCCGACCCATTTTAGTCTTATTATATCAATATGTTTTCTCTACTCGAGATGTTGTATGATGTAAAGTGATCCTAGTTGAAAAACGGGGCAAAAATCTCTCAACCGCGGTCTTCTGACTGAAACCGGCTGTAGCCTACGTTAGCTTCAGTTAGCTCCCGACTGGCTTCTGACTAGCTTGTAGCTATGTCGGCTCGGAGCGTCAACCCTCCGTCCCCAGCCTCACAGCGTCAAACTTAGTTCCACCTCTTTGCCCATTTTTGGAGTTTCTGAGAGTGACGAGGCGAGTGACACGGACAGGATGGTGGCGGTGGGAACCGCCCAGTTGGCTTCATTTTCGCTTTTCAGAAACCTATTGGTGACATCAATGAGGGCTTGTGTATTTATATATACAGTCTAAGATTGGCACAAAGGGGCCTAAAGTGTGCCAAGAAAACATGCCCCACACCATTACACCACCACCACCCTACACAGTGGTAACAGGGCATGATGGATCCATGTTCTCATTCTGTTTACGCCAAATTCTGATTTCTCATTTGAATGTCTCAACAGAAATCGAGACTCATCAGACCAGGCAACATTTTTCCCGTATTCAACTGTCCGATTTTGGTGAGCTCGTGCAAATTGTAGCCTCTTTTTCCTATTTGTAGTGGAGATGAGTTGTACCCGGTCTTCTGCTGTTGTAGCCCATCCGCCTCAAGGTTGTGCGTGTTGTGGCTTCACAAATGCTTTGCTGCATTCCTCCATTGTAACGAGTGGTTATTTCAGTCAAAGTAGCTCTTCTATCAGCTTGAATCAGTCGGCCCATTCTGCTCTGACCTCCAGCATCAACAAGGTATTTTCGCCCACAGGTCTGCCGCATACTGGATGTTTTTCCCTTTTCACATTTTGTCAGGATCAACTCCAATCTTCAATCAGTACCTGCTGTCTGCTGGGTGAGGAGCCAGCTTTCTCCTCAGCGGGATCTTTTAGTGGATAGCGGCCCAGGAATAGAGAGAAAAAGACACCAAAACACCAGAAATATATTTGAGTGAACACACCTGGCCAGGAGGAGTCGAATGCCAGCAGCATCTGACTTACTCCTTGAACCGAGCTCATCTCTTTTATTGGCAAGGAACAAATCACAGCACAAAAACCCTTCCTCCAACAACAGTTTGTTTGATGCTTTGTTTTAAGTTGAGCATCCGTCCCTCACGTACATACAAACAGACGAAAGACATTCCTCAGGATTCTGCTAAACAGATCAGTACAAAGGCCTTTCCTGTCTCTCACATACATACCAACAGACGAAAGACATTCTTATTTACACGTGATAAGCTGCTGGACTGTTTTCTCACCAGGGGGTAAATGATTCAGCCTTTCTTCTAGGTCAGCTGGCTTTTAAGCAAGTTTATTTTATACTTCAGTTCCCTCTTTTCATTTATTTTAAAATGAATGAATCAACCCCTTTGGACATCAGCTGCTTGCTCTTGCATGGGAAGTAACATATATTGTCCCTGCATGTGATTACCCACTGCTTTTTCGATACATCTTGTCACTAGAGAGCGGGTGCAGGGAATGAAACTGCACCCACACAAATACTGCTAAGGAAACCATGATAGACATTGCCAGAGTTTTCCACTTACCAAACATATCCCACATCGAGGTGTCTACGCCAGATTGTTCTTCCAGCCTATTTGAGAGTGTTCTAAGCCCTCTACTGTTTTAGTGAGTTTTCCATCGGAGACTGTATTATTAGGGATGAAAGTACAGCAATATTCACCAAAAATTGAGTATACACCCCTTTTTCAGCTAAAATCATGTCTACTGCGATTCTGTTTTGGAAGGCCAAAAGGGAGGTTGCTTTAAGTTGCTCATGTAAGGCTTCAAATCCATCTCTAGTGTTATTTGCTCATTTCTGGACATTGTAATGAATATAATTTATTCTGTTAACATTTTTACAACCAGCAAATAGTGGACTCAAATCCAGCATAAACTTGATTAACCAATTTTTATTCATCAGGTACACCTCTGGGAACACCTAGAGAATCAATGTAAGTGGGGTCAGGAGATGAAACAGTAGTTTCACGCTTACATCTGCTTCCTGTGTGCTGTATCAGCAGTTTTTCTCCTGTTGGAGAGTGAATGAACACTACAACTGGGATAATTAAGGTGACAGGTGTACACAGACCTGTCCAGTTTCTGGGTAGAGTTGATCTCAAAGTTTTACCCACGTAAAACCACCAAATGTATGCTCTTGCCTGGAATGGGTTAGCATAGTTTTGGATCGAGGAGCAATAGGAGGAGTTCTAACACCACCCCAGGTAATAAGCCGGTAGGTAACTACCAGCTTATTACCTGGGGTGGTGTTGTTAAAACAGGTGAAATTGTTTAGGGCTACATTGCTATCAAAAAATGGAGGGATAGCGCGGTTATCTGCTATGGGAAATGGGTCTTCCCACTGGGTACATTCAGAGACTGAATTCACCTGGGAGAGCAAGAAAATTAAACATGATACATATAGTTCAGTTGGTGTGGATATTACTTTTAAGAGGGGCGTTGGACCCATACAAACTATGCAATCTTGCCTTACATTATTTCCTTCCTTCTCTGCCTTGAGAAACCAATTATTTGTGGATCCCCCTATTCCTGTCATTAATTCAAAATTATCGTCTGGAGTGGGATGTTCTTTAGCTATGCTGCCCCGTGCTACAGAGGCTTGGTTTTGACTCACTGAGGAAGAGATATTGCGAGGATATTGACATACCATAATAGGAAATTTAATATCTTTTCCACCCTTGTAAACCCAGATTATAAAGAGAACACAACCTTGGCTTCCAGTGCTGTATTGTGAGGGAAGCAGATGGCTTTTCGTTAGGTTTACAGTGATATGTAATTTATCTGCAGTTTTGGCTAACCTCACGAGGGGGCGCATGTGTTTTGCAAAAGCTGACATGGTATAACTACTCCAATCATATCCTGGTGTGTCAGCAATCAGAGTGGACCAGCTCGTATCTTTTTGATCATTAGTTATGTACCAGGACGGTTCATTTTTATACCAGATTGCCTGGTGTCCATCATAAGTCAGGGTGTTTAGGGGCTGGTGATTACCGCAGGTCCTCCTTCAGGGATACAGAATTGAGAAAACCCATGATGTCCCAGGTTGTCACCACAGAGAAGAGGGGGAGGGTTTAGCAACTTGTGTGTGTGTCTTCTAGACCTAATTATTAGTGGTGGATTACCTAAGACATGCGTCTAATTTTTAAAGCTGTTGTACGCCCATTCACCACTACCGTAGAAGATGATGTTAATTATAATTATGCTGCAGATTGTCATACTGAGCAAAAATGGTTTGTTTCCCCAGAGTTTAACTCTAAGCACTATTTTTAGGCTTTTAGAATCCTAGTTTTAGTTTGGTCCTTATTTTAAGTTGGTTATAGAATTTTCTCTAATATAAACGCAAGTTACTTCTAAACTTCAATTTTATTAAATGTTGAAAACTCTGGCAATGGTGAGCAGACCCCAGAGAAATACAATGCAAATGGACCCCCAAAATGTAATAAAAAACCACAATTCGTTAACATGATTATGCTATAAGCAACTTGAGTAAAAATACAAAATATACGTACCTGAAAAACTGTAGGTGTTAAGAAACCTTAATTAAAATTAAACCTTAGGTGTTAAGAACCTTTATAAAAATAGAGGTGTTAAGAAACCTTTATTAAAATTGAACCTTAGGTGTTAAGAAATCTTTTTAACTTCTGGAGTTTCTCTAGTCTTTTTCTTTCCCTCTAGGTCTGGCTGTTAATACCTTGTATCGGCAGTGTACCACTCTGCCGAAAACTTCCAACCCTCTCCTCAGTCAGCTAATCTATCTGTTCTATCTAGAGGACCCTCTTTGCTTATTTAAGAAAACCTTAAGAATACTTTGGATGTTAAGAAATCCTGAAAGTAAACCCTCTCAGGCAGTGTTAAGAAACTGCACCTGTGAATAAAAAATGACTGAAATGATTAAAACCTGTAAAATGAAAAAATATGATTATAAAAGTCTATTCAATCCTTTAATGTATATATATATTTTTTCTTTCTTCTTTCTTCACTCTCGTTGTAGACTTCTCTCTGGCTCGTGGCAGCTGTGAGAGCGATGTTAAAACGTATTAGTGTGGGGTGCTCCAGGTTGTAGCTTTCCAGCTTTTTCCTTTCAGCTGTTTCAGCTATATTCCCTCTTCTGAAATGGTAATTACTTCCTTAATTAACCATTTCCACCATCAGCACCACAACCTAATTTCTTCAGGTGCAGCAGGCCCCACGTCCAATGGTTTACCTCACCGATGTGAGGGGGTCGAAACCTGCTATCACCCTCTTTGGAAATGGAATTACTTCATTAATTAACCATTTCCAACATCAGCACAACAACCCAATTTCTTCAGGTGCAGCAAGCCCCAACTCCAGTGGTTTACCTCACCGATGTGAGGGGGTCAAAACCTGCTATCACCCTCTTTAAATAGATTCCCTTATTGGAGATCTGCTGCAGTATGCGGGATGGATCAGGAACCGGGGCACACTGTGACCAGTGAAACCAGGTGGAACCTTTGCCTCTGAGCTGGACAGTGTGGGTGGTGCGGGCAGAAACCAGGAATGGACCAGACCAGCGAGGTTCTTGCCACCTTCTCTTGAACACCTTCAGCCAAACCCACTAAGCCTCGGAAGCAGGCACTGCTGGACCTTGGGTGGTGCGGGGAGCTGGAAGGAAAGAGGTGACCAGGGACTTCAGCTGCTGATGTTCTCCTTGTGGGTCAGGCGCAGGATGTGGTGAAACCTGTGGTTCTCTTCCAGCCCAGGGATTGGGGAAGATCCTACCAGTAAACATCTCATAAGAGGTAAGACCTTTGGTTCTGCAGACTGATGATCTAATGGCCATCAAAGCTATGGGCAGGGCATCCAGCCAATTAATCCCTGTTTGTGCCGAAACCTTAGCTAATTTGGACTTCAAATTTAAATTTGACCGTTCGATTCCACCTTGCGACTGGGGATGATAAACTGTACCAAATTTATGGAGTAGGCCCATTTGTTAAATTTCCCACAAACTGAACATTCACTCAAAAAAGGGTGCCACCATAAACAAATGTTTCTTTTCATCTGTGTGAATGAAACATGTGCCCGTCCGTGGGCCTCCTGGAAAATGGTAGGTTTTAAACTAGCTGCCAACACTAAGCGCCCATCTGGGCCACGCCAAAAGTCATTAGAAAAAAAGCACCTCTATCTGTCCAAGCTGTCTTTTACTGTGGAGCTGCGTTTTGCTGCTCTATTTTCACTTCCTCAGCAAAACTGTCTGACGTTTCCTGTGCTGCAGTCACAATGAGCTATGTTTGTGTGTGAGGCTGATAACCTGCACCTTTTTTGGCAGCTAAATCTGCAGCTGCATTACCACTGGCTGAAATTGTGTCTGCTTTGCTGTGGCCTTTACACTTAATCACTGCTAATCTATCTGGAAGCTGCACTACCTACAAGAGCTCCATAATGTCTGAATTATGCTGAATAGGCTTTCCTGTAGTAGTGACAAAACCTGCTCTCTTCCACTGGGGCAACTCATAGTGGATCACAGAAAAAGCATAATTTGAATCCGTGTAAGCTGTTACTTCCTTCCCTTTAACCCATTTACATGCTTCAATGAAGCCGTTTTCACATGTGTGGCCGTACCAGAAAACGGCCAGAGAAAATGCTAATTTTTTCTGTTCACATGGCACGGATCTCTGACCGTATTGCGATCCAGTCTTTTACTACAAATAAACAGCAGGTGGCGGCATACAAATAAGTCTTAGTTCTCCAACAAACAAGGGAGTGAGAAGTACCGACGTCATAAAACGAGCGACAGCCTAGAATGTAAACAAACTGGTCTACTGGTCAGCTGCTACCTGAAGCCATCTACAGGGTGAGTGTTGTAGTAAACCCGCCGTTTTGTAACCTGCTGTGTTGCTGTGGGATGCTTGAATCGCGTTGTTTTGGTATTTGTATGGTCGCGAGGTGATTCTGTAATTTCGGCCGGCGGTGTCGTCATTTCCGCATGGAGCGCGTCTATTGTCTTGAGTACGGCCAGAGTACGGGTTGTGTTCACATGATACGTGGCCGCTCGTACCTGGACTCGGATACTACCTCCAAGGCAGGTCTCTCTGGCCGTATTCTGGCACGGTACAGTCTGTGTTCACATGGTACGAAATAAGTGGATTTTGACCAAATACCGTACCCGAGTACGGACTCCCGTACCATGTGAAAGCGCCCTAAGAGCCCTTATTTCAGCACTCTGTGCGCTCTGTTTTTCGTCCAGTTTACCTGAAACCACTGTCTGTTCTGTGTCTCCGTTCTGTAAAACCACAGCAAATCCTGATTGCAAATCACCTTTAGAATCTCTATAACAACAGCTGTCAGTATAGAGTGAAAGTCCTGTCGTCAGTGGTTCAGTCAATAAGTCAGGTCTTATTTTCTGGGCTACAGAGTTAAGTCTCACACAGTCATGAGGTTCACCTGTTGCAGTGAATTGGTCAGCCATATTTATCCCATTATGAGTAAAAGTGATATTGGGGGCCTCTAAAACCTTACTGATTGTCTGCTGACGCAATGTGGAGAGGGTAAATGTCTCAGAGTTAACCAATGCCATCACTCCATGAGAGGTGATAATGTGGAGGGGATGTCCTCTGACAATATGGGCTGTCTTCTCAATGAGATGAGCTATACCTGCAGCATGCCTAGTGCAAGGAGGCTGCCTTCTCTCTATGGCTTGTAGTTTAACACTTAGATACATGAGAATGCGTCGCTGGCCCCCTTTCTTCTGATATAGAATCCCATTAACTACCCCATCAGTTTCTGAAGTGTCTAAAAGAAATGGACAGGTGTAATCAGGTGTAGATAAATCAGCTGCTTGTGCTGAAGATCTTTTCCTAGGTGTTTTAGGACACCCAAGGTGGCTTCAACACAGGTTTCTACAGTGGGCGTGGCTAAAATCAAATCGTCTACGTATTGGGTCAAAACGCATCCTGGGGGAAGTTGGACAGTGCTCAAAGATTGTTTTAACACCTGGTTAAAAATGCACGGAGACAGAGCAAGTCCTTGGGGAAGCCTTGTATACCTTAGCTTCCTGCCTCTGAATGTAAACGAAAAAATGTCTCTCACAGATGTATGGAGCGGCAAACAGAAGAATGCATTAGCCAGATCTATGCAGGTAAATCACTTTAATTCAGGGGTCAGAGATGCCAGAGCTGTATATGGATTTGGTGTTGCAATGGGAGCTGTTTTAAGAGCTTCAGTAATAGCTCTTAGATCATGTGCCATTCTGTATTTACCAGTACCTTGTTTTTCTACAGGTAATATAGGGGTGTTGTATGGTGAGTGTGATGACTCCAGGACTCTGATCTTAAGAAGTCCTTTAATGGTATCTGCAATGCCTTCTTCAGCCTCCGGTTTGTGTGGATACTGTGAGTGCAATATGTAGTCAGAATGTTTCATTTCAAATGTGATGGGTGGGGTTTGTACCAGACCCACATCCGTTGGACCCTCCGACCACACAGAGTCAGGGAGGCTCTTTAGTGCCTCAACTGCTTGTGGATGGTCTATTTTTCCCTACCACGATTTCTGGATAGGTGTTCTAGTATGGTGGTATCTGAAAGCTGTGTGTCTATTTTGTACATCTGAGTAGAAGGAGAAAATGAGACTAAAGGTATCTGTGTAGGAATCCAATCTTTCAGCGCAACTCCTGTTTTCACCATTCCTCCCAGATCTTTGGTCAGATTGATAACTATCACCCGGGAGTTGAGTTGAATAAGGATTGTTTCATCCACCCTCCACCGTCCTGTTGAACTCAAACAAAGTTACTATTTTCTTCACACTATATTTTGCATTCCCATATCATCTTCTACTTACTTTCTCTCTATTCCAAAGACACCATTGCCCGCATCCTCCACCATAATCTGCTGGAATATTTAATCTATATGCGGTCTCTTTTGTCAGGATCAACTCCAATCTTCAATCGGGACATGCTGTCTGCTGGGTAAGGAGCCAGCTTTCTCCTCAGCTGGACCTTTTAGTGGATAGCTTCCCAGGAATAGAGAGAAAAAGACACCAGAAATATATTTGAGTGAACACATCTGGCCAGGAGAAGTCGAATGCCAGTAGCATCTTACTGACTCCTTGAACCGAGCTCATCTCTTTTATTGGCAAGGAAAAATCACAGCACAAAAACCCTTCCTCCAACAACAGTTTGTTTGATGCTTTGTTTTAAGTTGAGCATCTGTCCCTCACCTACATACAAACAGACGAAAGACATTCCTCAGGATTCTGCTAAACAGATCAGTACAAAGGCCTTTCCTATCTCTCACATACATACCAACAGACGAAAGACATTCTTATTTACACTTGATAAGCTGCTGGAATGTTTTCTCACCAGGGGGTAAATGATTCAGCCTTTCTTCTAGTCTCTGCTGGCCTTTAAGCAAGTTTACTTTATACATCAGACACCATTCTTTGTAAACCCTAGAAATGGTTGTGCGTGAAAATCCCAGTAACTGAGGAGATTGTGAAATACTCAGGCCACGTCCACACTAAGCCGGATAATGCCTTAAACGTATAAGTATTTAGTCTACACCCCCCTATCGTCCACACTAAGGCGGCTTTGTTTGTGGTCTGTGGCTGGATAAGTATTAGCTGGGTAAGAGAGCCATCTAACTGTTATCTCAACGGCTAAATGAGCACGTTGGGACGCAATTTATCCGGTCCCCGGCTAAATCAGAGCGGCAACGTCAATCAAATGCTGCGTCCTAAATTGATGACGACAACAACGCGACAGCATATAATGACAACAGCAAAGATGGAGACGAGTCTCGCTATGCTACTTCTTCTTTTGCAAATTCAGACGTTTGCAAAGTTAACCCTAATCTACTTGCGGATGAGAAGGCAACACAGGAGGCTATCCAGGAGGCGCCGACAGCGACATAGATTATACGCGTCAATCTGTGTTCTTTTTGTTTTTCCCCGTGCATGCCCAGTACATGCATAGGTAGGCATTGGATTGCGCAATCATCGGACCTTGAACGGACCTTAAACGGACCGTAAATGCTCGTGTTGAGTGGATAACATTAGGCGTCTAACTCCCCGTATAACCTTATCCGGCTTAGTGTGGATTTGGCCTCAGACCGGCCCTTCTGGCACCAACAACCATGCCACGCTCAAAATGGGTTAAATCACCTTTCTTTCCCATTCTCACATTCAGTTTGGAGTTCAGGAGATTGTCTTGACCAGGACCACACCCCTAAATGCATTGAAGCCACTTCCATGTGATTGGTTGAAGAAATGGAACAGCTGTTCCTAATAATCCTTTAGGTGAGTGTATTTAAGCTTTGATATACTCAAATGTCTGAGTTTATGAACTCAAAAAATATGAAGCAACTGATTGCCTCACATTTTTTGTTCTTATTCGGTTTTACATAGAATCAAAAAGAAAAGATAATTTTTTAAGCAAACCAGAGAGTTTCTGTCAGCGCCCACGCTCTCCCTAGCGACCTGAACCACCTCACCGACTCCCTGCCACCCAGCGTGCGGATTAGAAATGCTTTTACTCCTAAACTCCTTTTCCTCAAAACTCTTTTCCATCTTATCCTGCAAAAATCCACCCACTGCAAAAAAGCTGTCCTTTATAAACAGCTACATTATTATTGTTTACCACAGTATTAAAATCATATACAATGAAAGATTTTTCCAAGGAAACCTCTGACAAATCTACTTGTATTAGTGTAATCTGTTTTCTTTCTTTCTTTCTTTTTCTTTCTTTCTTTCTTTCTTTCTTTCTTTCTTTCTTTCTTTGCGTTTTTGGGAGATTTTTAAAGGTACTGCATGGAAGCGCCAGTGTGTTGTGTGTCTACCTGATCAATCCTGAGCGCGCATCACCAACGAGCTGCAAACGCAAACAATTTGAAGTCCCGTTGATCCCGGCGTTAGAACAGGTTTGCTAAATACAGTGATTTTTATTATATTTTTATTTAGGCTACATAGAATAAAGCAATATGAAGCCTATGACCGACACACATAATAGACATTTATGAAAATACGGAACAAATAGCTTCGCTTATTTGTTCTAAACGGGACAGCAGATTTAATTGTCAAATACGGGACAATTCCATATTTTAAGGGACGGTTAGCAACCCTAGAACCGGACATTGCTAGCTATCTCTGGTTAGCTCTTGGAAACTCAATGTGCTGTTAGCATGTTAGCAGAGCAATGATGCTCTGAACTATCCATCCATTTTCTGATTCGCTTCATCCTCATGGGGTTGCGGGGGCGATGGTGCAATTAACTCATACACAGCCTTTATCCACGATTTTGTTCTTTCAGTCACCACCCAGCGTTCGTGACCATAAATGAGGGTAGGAACGTAGATCGACCGGTAAATTGAGAGCTTTGCCTTTTGACTCAGCTCTCTCTTCACCACGACAGACCAGTACAGCGCCCGGATAACTGCAGACGCCTTACCAATCCGTCCATCGATCTCCCGCTCCATTTTTCCCTCATTCGTGAACAAGACCCCAAGATACCTAAACTCCTCCACTTGAGGAAGGACCTCATCCCCGACCCGGAGAAGGCACTCTACCCTTTTCCGGCTCAAGACCATGGTCTCGGATTTGGAGGTGCTGATCCTCATCCCAGCCGCTCCACACTCGGCTGCGAACCGCTCCAACGAGAGCTGTAGATCACGTTCAGATGAAGCCAACAAGACCACATCATCTGCGAAGAGACCCGATCCTGAGGTCACCAAAACGGATCCCCTCCACGCCTTGGCAGCGCCTAGAAATCCTGTCCATAAACGTTATGAACAGGACCGGTGACAATGGGCAACCTTGGCGGAGTCCAACTCTCACTGGAAACGAGTCCGACTTACTGCCGGCAATGCGAACCAGACTCTGACACCGTTCATACAGGGACCTAACAGCCCGTATCAAAGGGCCTGGTACCCCATACTCCCGGAGTAATCCCCACAGGACACCCCGAGGCACACGGTCGAACGCCTTCTCCAAGTCCACAAAGCACATGTAGACCGGTTGGGCAAACTACCACGCACCCTCCAGGACCCTGTCGAGGGTGTAGAGCTGGTCCAGTGTTCCACGGCCAGGACGAAAACCGCATTGATCCTCCTCAATGAGAGGTTCGACTATCCGTCGGACCCTCCTCTCCAGAACCCCCAAAAAGACTTTACCAGGGAGGCTCAGTAGTGTGATCCCCCTATAGTTGGAACACACTCTGTGGAACCCCTTTTCAAAGAGGGGGAGCACCACCCCGGTCTGCCAATCCAAGGGAACTGCCCCTGATGTCCACGCAATATTGCAGAGCCACGTCAACCAACACAGCCCTACAACATCCAGAGCCTTGAGGAACTCCGGCCGAATCTCATCCACTCCCGGTGCCTTGCCACCGAGGAGCTTTTTAACAACCTCGGCAACTTCAGCACCCGAGATTGGAGAGCCCGTCCCAGAGTCCCCAGACTCTGCTTCCAAACAGGAAGGCGTGTCGGTGGGATTGAGGAGGTCTTTGACCCAAAACGTCCCGCGTTGCGGTCAGCAGCACACCGCCCCCACTGTAAACAGTGTTGGTGACAGACCGCTTCCCCCCCCTGAGACGCCGGATGGTGGACCAGAATCGCTTCGAAGCCATACGGAAGTCGTTCTTCATGGTCTCTCCAAACTCCTCCCACGCCCGAGTTTTTGCCTCAGTGACCATCCGAGCCCCACTCCGCTTGGCCTGCCGGTACCTATCAGCTGCTTCCGGAGTCCCACAGGTCAAAAAGGCCAGACAGGACTCCTTCAGCTTGACAGCATCCCTCACTGCTGGTGTCCACCAGCGGGTTCGAGGGTTGCCGCCGCGACAGGCACCGACTACCTTACGGCCACAACTACGGTCAGCCGCTTCCACAATGGAGGCACGGAACATGGCCCATTCGGACTCAATGTCCCCCGCCTCCCCCGGGACGTGTTTGAAAGTTCTGCCGGAGGTGAAGTTCTGCCGCAGATGACGAGCACAGAAGTCCAACAACAAAACACCGCTCGGTTCAGATCGAGGGGGCCATACTGCCCAACCACGCCTCTCCAGGTCTCACTATCTTTGCCCACGTTAGCGTTGAAGTCCCCCAGCAGAATGAGGGAGTCCCCAGAAGGAGCACTCTCCAGCACCCCCTCCAAGGACTCCAAGAAGGGTGGGTAATCTGAGCTACTGTTTGGTGCATAAGCACAAACAATAGTCAGAACCCGTCCCCCCACCATTAGGCGGAGGGAGGCTACCCTCTCATTCACCGGGGTAAACCCCAACGTACAGGTGCCGAGATGGGGGGCAACAAGTATGCCCACCCCAGCTCTGCGCCTCTCACCGGGAGCAACTCCAGAGTGGAAGAGAGTCCAACCCCTCTCAAGGAGACGGGTTCCAGAGCCAGAGCCATGCGTCGAGGCAAGTTCGACGATGTCCAGTCGGAACCTCTCAACCTCGCACACCAGCTCCGGCTCCTTCCCCACCAGAGAGGTGACGTTCCACGTCCCAAGAGCCAGCTTCTGTAGCCGAGGATCGGACCGCCAAGGTCCCCGCCTTCGGCCACCGCCTTCAGCCACCGCCCATCTTGCACTGCACCCGACCCCTATGGCCCCTCCCACAGGTGGTGAGCTCATGGGAAGGGGGGCCCATGTTGCCTCATAGGTAAAGGCCCGGCCAACCAGGCGCTCGCCAACGTGCCCCACCTCAAGGCCTGGCTCCAGAGTGTGGCCCTGGTGACCTGCGTCCGGGCGAGGGAACTCTGAGTCCAATAGTTTTCCTCACCATAGGGGTCTTTGGCCTGCACTCTGTCTGATCCCTCACCTAGGACCAGTTTGCCATGGGTGACCCTACCAGGGGCATAAAGCATTGAAATCACAAGTGTAAGAGAAATGAAGCTACGTTTTGCACTGAAACCATAAATTCAAACAACTATGAAGCTATGTTTTACATTGCAACCATACAAGCACAGAAATAAGTAGCAACATTTTGAAGTTAGAGTTAGAAATGCTAAGTCACTGTTCTTATCTGTACAGGTTTGGATGGAGTAGCCTTGCCTTTTGTACCAAGCTGCTTATTTTTTAATTTTATTTCTTTATTTATTTTCCCTTTTTTTACCTGTCCTGTCTGGCAATGTGGTAGTCAGACTTGGTATCTGAGTACCAGTTATAAGCCCAACAGCTTCTTTCCCAAGCAGAGCATTACAGCTTTTGTACTCTTATAGTACTCCACCTAAAAAATATCTATGAAAATTCTTTATGTGATTGCTGAGGGTTTAATTTCTTCAGGTTATGGACACAAAGAGGTTAAAAATTACAAGAGAGAAGAAAAAATATAATGAAAAATAAACAATCAGTAAGATGGAGCAACATAAACAAAACAAATCCAATTAAATGAACTAAAAATACACATCCACAACATACAAAAATGGGTATATTAATACAACAATAATGTCCCTGAATAGCCCCTGGCAGTAACCAACCATTGATGACATCCCCAGCCCAAGAATAAATCCGCAAACACTGACGTCCCCATACCCGTGTGTGTGTGAGCATGCCGGTGCACACAAGATTTTGCCACACGAGTGCCCGACAGCTGGTGTGAGGAGCCGCCAAACCGATGAACAGGAATTGATAGCTGGAGATAGGCACCAACCCCCCCCCCCACTACAACCACTTGAGGATAAGCGATTTAGAAAATGGATGGAGGGATATTCTTGCCCATAATTTAACTGTTAAATGGTCCAGTTCCAGAGCGTCTCCTCTACCATATGCTCGGGACAAAATGTCAGCGGTCGTGACAGTACAAGGCTAATTTCGTTTGTTCAGCTGCATCAAGAAAACTTGAGAAAAATACAGCGTATATTGTAATCTAGAAAAAAGAGACAGTGTAAAAAGTAATCTAAAACTGCAGGGTGGCAGAGACAAGATGGAGGAAAAATAAGATAACAATAAATCATCATATAAATTCCGAACTACTAAAAGCATACAATAATGCTGCAAGAAATTCAAAAAAACGCATACTTTTTCAAATTCCTCTCAGACCATAAAAATAATCCTAAAATTATCTTCTCCACAATCAATAATATTTTCAACTCCGCCTCAAATTCAATTAAGACAAACCCCTCAAACACTTTCTGTGATGAGTTTGAAGCCCACTTCAGAAGGAAGGTAGACACCATCAGATGTAATATTTTACCCTCCCAACGTAAGATAGTTTTAGACAAATCTGAGAGTGTGTGTCCACCTAAGGAAACACTGGACAGTTTTGACCTGGTCGAAGCTGAGAGTCTTGATAAGGTTTTCTCATCTGGACCCTATTCCCACAAGGTTTTTTAAACAATTTTATGGATCCTTTAGAGGTGAGATTTTAACTCTGATGAATTGCTCCCTTCAGACGGGGGTCTTTCCTGCCACTTTTAAACAGGCGGTGGTGAGACCCCTGTAGAAGAAGAGTAATTTAGATTTTATTGATTTAAACAACTTCCGACCGGTATCCAACTTACCATTTTTAGCAAAATTTTAGAAATGCTTGTTTTAACTCTACTTAATGATTTTATCAACACTCATAATGTCCTAGAGAAATTTCAGTCTGGCTTTAGGCTGAACCACAGCACTGAAGATTTTAAGTGATCTTAGAGTAAATTATAATGCCCGGAGGGTGAAAGTGTTGGTTCTACTAGATCTAAGCACTGCCTTCGATACAGTAGACCACAATATTCTTTTAAAGCGTTTAAAACAGATCGGCCTCTCTGGTGCTGTTCATAGATGGTTCACTTCCTACCTCACAGACAGGACTTTATGGTAAGTTTGGATACATGTTCCTCTAGGGTCCACAGCATTACATGTGGTGTGATCCAGGTTTCAATTGTAGACCCAGTGCTTTTTAACTTCTATATGCTCCCTCTTGGCAGTGTCATCAGAAGAAACATGGGGTGAATTTCCACTGTTATGCGGACGACACACGTATATCTCCGTGTCTCCTGATGACACAGCCAATGGATGCACTTTTTACCTGCATTTTAGACATTGAATCCTGGATGGCAGAAAACTTTCTCCACCTCAACCAGGACAAAACTGAAATTTAAGTCACCGGTCCTGAGGCTCAGAGAGAGAAACTTTTAACAAAACTACAATCCATGTCTTTTAATCCATCTTCACAATTGAAAAACCTGGGTGTGGTCTTTGACTCTGAGCTGACTTTTATTCCTCATATAAAAAACATAACCAAAATAGGTTTTTATCATCTGAAGAACATTGCCAGAGTCCGCCCCATTCTCTCTCGTGCCAATACAGAGACGCTGATGCATGCTTTTATCACAGTAGAATTGACTATTGCAATGCTTTCTGGTCTTCACAAAAAGAGGATTTCAGGCTTACAACTCTTACAAAACTCAGCAGCACGTGTCCTGCCGAAGACCAGGAAGCGGGAGCACATCACTCCTATTTTAGAATCACTGCATTGGCTCCCCGTTTGTTACAGGATCGATTTTAAAATACTTTTAATGTTTTTTAAGTTTCTTAACAGTCTGGCTCATCTCAACTCAGCCTAGGGTGTTTTATTTTTTACCTTATGTCCCTTAAGCGTGTGTGTGTGTGTGTGTGTGTGTGTGTGTGTGTGTGTCAGAAGATGAGTGTACTGAGGGGGTATTATTGTTAAATTGCTTTAAGTTTCTGGGGATGGGAGGGAATGTGGATATGTGGGGTCATTTTATTTTGTAAAGCACTTTGAGTTGCATTTATTGTATGAATTGTGTTATATAAATGTCATTTGATTTGATAAACTCTTGTAGTATTATCTTGTACTCCCTACTCACCAGCAGCCCCACTTTACAAAGCTAAGCAGCTAAGGAGTGGAGGCAAAAACACTGGTTAATAGCCAACATGTGACTGACAGCACTTCCTATTAGTTTAGTCAATAAAATCTGTTAACTTCCAGTAGCCTTTTATCTATTTCGAATTGAAGAGCAGAAATGTGAGTTTCTTCTTCCTAGTGTGAACTGATGTTGAATGGTTGTTCCGCAGGTTTTTCCCTGTCACAAGGTCTGGAGCGAGGTTCACCCAAATCCAGGCCTCAAGTGCCAGTTTCCTACATGTTTTAGTTATTTCCCTGGTTCAACACACTGGAATCAAATGACTTAAAGCTGGAGTTCAGAGTTTTCCAACTTGAGCTACAGATGCAATAGGGAAGGCCATTTTATTTGTATAGCACACTTTCAACACAAAGCAATTCAAGGTGCTTTACATGATTACAGAAATATGAAAATTAAAACATACAGACGTGGACAAAATTGTTGGTACACTTCATTAAATAAAAGAAAAACTCATAATGGTCACAGAAATAACTTTAATCTGACAAAAGTAATAATAAATAAAAATTATATAAATGTTGACCAATGCAAGTCAGACATTGCTTTACATCCATGCTTCAACAGAATTATTGAAAAAATAAATGCATGAAACAGGCCTGGACAAAAATGATGGTACCCCTAGAAAAGAATGAAAATAATGTGACCAAAGGGACATGTTAATCCAAGGTATGTCCACTAATCAGCATCCTAGGTGTCTACAATCCTGTAATCACTCAGTGGGCTTTATATATAGGACTCCAGGTAGTCACTGTGTTGTTTGGTGACGTGGTGTGTACCACACTCAATATAAACCAGAGGAAGTATGACGGAGACGGAGCTGCTGAGGGAAGGATGAGCTGCTGAGTTCTCGCGAGAGCTGTGCATAGGTGAACATGGCGGTTATGTGGTAATGTATACACCCAGGTAAAATAAGACAATCATTTTGAATCAAACGCAGCTTCTAAACTAACCATCAAGTTACTTTTTTTTTTTTCCTCTAAACAACCTGGACGAGGAAACATTGGATTCGCTGGAGTGCTACCTAGACGAGTGCTTTGATAACATCGTTATGGGTAAGTCACGAAAACCTGCTTCGGATACAACAACGAGCACACCGTCGCAGAAGCGCACTCGTTCCGAGGCTAGCACATCCACCGACTCGCCAGATAGAAGCTACGGCGACATCCTGGACTCAATAGACAAGAAGCTAACCAGCCTGGACGCTCGTCTCGCGCTGGTTGAGGTTCTTCATAAAGAATTTCAGGCTCTGAGGGAATCGCTGGAGTTCAGCCAACAACAAGTAGCTTCGCTAGTTACAGAAAACCAAACACTAAAAGAAGACGTTAAGAAACTCACCGAGGGAATGAAGCAGCTGTCTGGAGAAAACAAAAGCTTCAAGGAGTCTATTCTAGACATCCAGGCCCGATCAATGAGGGACAATCTTGTTTTTTCGGGGATACCAGAGCAGGCTGAGGAAGATGCTGAAGTAGCCGTGCGAAAGTTCATTCAACACAAACTGAAACTGCCAGACGACACGGTTAAAAGCATAACCTTCCATCGGGTTCACCGACTCGGAGGTAAGAAGCCCAACAACACCCGCCCGCGACCAATTGTTGCAAAATTTGAACATTTTAAACAAAAAGAACATGTCAAAGGACGCGGGAGAGAGCTACGGGGGACGAATTACAGCGTTAATGATCAGTTTCCGAAAGAAATCCTGGACATAAGACGCGTGTTATTTCCAATTAGAAAAAAACATATTAGTGAGGGCAGTAGGGCTACGGTTAGTGTGGATAAACTGTATGGTAACGGTCAGCTGTTTAGGGACCCTCAGGTTACTCCTTGGCTTTATTAGTCATATTTAACAGAACCAAGACAGAATTAGCTTTATCAGACAACTATATGTAACCCTAACTATATGTAAAAAAATATATATATATATATCCCCAATCCCCTGAGCTCAGTTTGTCTTTGAATATTAGGAATCAAGTCAACTGTCTGTATGGTTCAGTTCTTTACTTTGGTAAGTGGTGTTTTAGGGTGTTACCACTCAGTACTGTAGGAAGAATGTGGTTCTTCGATGTTCATTCCAGTTTTGGGCACAGGCTCGCCATCTCCATCGGGAGAGAATCCAGGGAATCCATCCAAGGTTTTCTTAACCATGTAATACTAGCCAAGATGAGCTATCATGAGGAGCCAGCAAAAGGCACGACAACACAGCCTCTCCAGCTCGTGGTCCTTCCACAGACGACCCAAACTTGTTTGCTCGGACCGTCTACAGCCTGTCTCGCTCATTCCCAGAGTGCAAACAAACCCCCCCCCCCGAAAACTAATGAGTGATCCGGTTCGCAGCTTAAGAGGCGGGACTAAAGCCATTTTCAACAAATCACCAGGTCATTATCACTCACTTGACCGTGAAAACAGGAAAATAAAGTTTGAGCGAGTAGATCACACTTCTTCTTTTCAAAATAAACTTTTTTTTTTTAAATAAAAAACAAATATAAAAACAACAAAAAGGAAAAGAAATTACCCATTTTCTCTACTGGGTTACACCCTCCCCTTCTTCATATCATGCACGTCTCGTTGCATGTGCGTCCAGTACTGTTCATCTTTACTAATAAGAGACTCTGAAAAAGCTGTACTCAGGCCTTGGAACAGTGATTTCACAACAGTCACAAGGGGGTTTCCTAAATTAGGATAGTCAAGTCTCTTTGAAGGTTGTCTAACTCTTCCTGATCGTCTTGGTGGTTGAGTTGTAATAGGTTCATTACTGTCCATTTCCTCAGGTGAGTCGTTCGGTTGGTGTTCTTGTCCCTCGACTAAATCCTCAGGAGGTTCATCTGGTATCATCATGGTTCCATGTTCCACAAGGTGGTCCATTTCTGTATTGTCTTCTTCCGGTATGTTTTCCACAGAGTTGTCCACTTTTGCATTGCTTTCATCCAGTGTGTGTTCCACAGACAAATGCTTGGTACATTCATTGTCATACTCATTTGTCTCCATAATCGGTTCTGCATTGGCAGTGGTTTTAGGTTCTGTGTTAGCAGTGGGTTCAGGTATGTCACCTTCAGGTGGGTTTGTCATGTCCAGTTTCTCTAAAAGTTTTGGATACTCATGTACGGTAATAAATCTCGTTACCTCTTCAGACGGGAAATCCTCAACCCATTGAATCAGTTCGTGCTGTTCATTGTCAAGTTCATTTAACTCTTCATCCTTGCTTTCTTTGGCAGCAGTTTGACGTGTCGTAGGACGGCAAATTGGCTCCGGCTCAGGTAGATCTGTTGTGGCAACAGGGAGGAAACTGCAGGAAAGCAAAAGGTCTCTGTGTAAAGTTCGTGAGGGACCTGGTTTTGACTCAGGTTTAACAGTATAAACGGGTAAGTCACCTGCACGTTTGACTACTACATGGATGTCATTCTCCCATTTATCGGCAAGCTTATTTTTACCACGTAACCGCACATTTCTAACTAAAACCCTATCCCCAGGTTCAAGTTCAGAAACAGTGATTTTGCGGTCAAACCTGACCTTGTTCTTGTCTGCCATTTTTTGTGCATTGTGTGAAGCTAACTTATAGCTTTCTTCGATGCGTTTCTTGAGACTTTCAACGTATTGTAAGTGTGTCACTTTTTGATCTTTTTTGAAAGGAAGTCCGAATACAAGATCAATTGCTAATCTGGGTTTCCTGCCAAACACTAATTCGTAGGGAGTAAACCCTGTTGCATCACTACGCGTGCAGTTATACGCATGTACTAACGGCATGACATAGTCTTTCCAGTGGGACTTTTGTTTGGACTCAAGCGTTCCCAACATACTGAGTAAAGTTCTGTTGAACCTTTCAGTAGGGTTACTCCTAGGGTGGTATGGAGTAGTTCTTATTTTCTTTATGCCTGAGATCTCACATAGGTCTTTTATCAGTTTTGCCTCAAAATCAGGACCCTGATCGCTGTGCAGGCGCTCAGGTATGCCGTAGTGGACAATGAACTGGTCCCATAGGCACCTGGCAACCGTTTTGGACTTTTGATTAGGAGTGGGCAACGCTAGAGTAAATTTGGTAAAATGATCGGTCATTACGAGGATGTTACTAGTATTGCTACTGTCTGGTTCCAAACTGAGAAAGTCCATGCAAACTAGCTCTAAAGGTCGGGTTGTTGTTATGTTGACCAGACTAGCTGCTTTTTCAGGAGGACTCTTTCTTCGTATGCAGCGATCACATTTTTTCACTTTTTGCTCAACATCTGTTGCCATGCGTGGCCAGTAGAACCGTGTTCTAGCCAGATCAAGGGTTCTATCAATTCCTAAGTGACCCATATCATTGTGCAAACTTTGGAGCACAGGAGCTCTGAGCTCCTCAGGAAGAACGAGTTGGTGGATCACTTTGTCTCCATCTTGTCTCTTTCTGTACAACACTTCATTATAAATTTCCAATCGATTAAGTTCCCTGAGCAAGAGTGGAAGATCTGGGAGTTCTTTTCTTACTGTTGGTGGAGGTGTTTGACCATGTTCGATTTGCTCAAGGACTTGTCTGATTGTCGAGTCTGCTCTCTGTTTGTCTCTCAGTTCTGATTGGGACAAAACAGGAATGGTGGGCAACCCAAGTTGTTCTTCGGAAAGATAGAGGTTTGGTATCGCGTCAACGGAGATGGTAAGTGATTCTACAAGCGTACCACTATCCTGACTGTCACCTCTGATTTTAACCAGGTGGTTTTGACAGATTGCTTGGACGACATCTCTACTTACTAGCTTTGTGTTGTCATTGTTAGTTAGGTGACGCTCTACAAACCGGCTAACGCGCTCCTGCTCTTTCCTGCACTGGACATCATTTACAAGTTCCCCATGTGGACGTCTAGATAACCCGTCTGCATCTAGGTTTTGCTTGCCTGCCCTATACTGTAACTTAAAGTTATAGTTGGACAAAGCTGCAAGCCACCTGTAGCTTGTGGCATCTAATTTAGCAGAGGTCTATATGTATGTAAGCGGGTTACTATCTGTAACTACCGTAAATTGACCACCATACAAATAATCGTGAAACTTTTCAGTTACGGACCATTTGAGTGCTAAAAACTCCAACTTGTGGGCTGGATAACGTGCTTCACTTCTTGATAACCCACGACTGGCAAAAGCTATGGCCCTTAGCTGACCCTCCTGCTCCTGGTATAGTGCTGCACCTAAGCCGGTAATACTGGCATCGGTGTGGAGTACGTATCGCAGCTTCGGATCTGCAAAACCAAGGATGGGGGCTGATGTTAGCTTTTCAATGATGGAATCGAATGCTTATTGAAAGTCTGTTGTCCATCGGCTCTCGAATGGCAGTTTAGGATCAAAGTGTGCCCGGTTGGTATCTTTGGACTTTAACTTTTTGCGGAGTGGCGGATAACCACGTGTGAGGTCATTGAGTGGGCGTACTATGGACGAGTATCCTTTGATAAAGCGCCTGTAGTACCCTGAGAACCCTAGAAAGGATCTCAGTTCCTTGAGATTCTTAGGCCGTGGCCAGGTCTTGAGGGCCTCGATCTTTTCGGGATCCGTCTCGACGCCGGTTTCAGATATTATATGACCGAGGTACCGGACAGTAGTTTGAAAAAATTTACATTTTTCCGGCGTTAACTTAAGCCCGTACTCTTTAAGGCGGTTGAGTACCCGCATTAGTCGTCGTTCGTGTTCTTCTAAACTGTCCGAGAAGATGATGAGATCATCTAAAAAAACTAACACTTCATGTAAGTTCATGTCGCCGATGCAACGCTCCATGAGCCGCTGGAAAGTGCTCGGGGCGTTCGTTATGCCCTGTGGCATGCGGTTGAACTCCCAGAATCCAAGTGGTGTTACAAACGCTGTCTTTTCTTTGTCTGCTTCCTCAACCTCAATCTGGTAATACCCAGACTTAAGATCGAGGACTGTAAACCACTTAGATCCTGAGAGCGCAGAGAACGTCTCTTCTAAATTTGGAAGAGCGTAAGAGTCTTTTCGCGTTTGCAAATTTAATTTGCGAAAGTCTATACATAGACGCACATCATTGTTTCGCTTTCTCACCACAACAATGGGAGACGAGTAAGGTCACTGGGACTCTCTTATTACACCTGCAGCGAGCAGTTCTTGTAGGTGTTTGCGCACTGCATCAAGATCTTGAGGGTGGATAGGGCGTGCACGGTGCTTAAAGGGAGTCGGATCATGAAGGTTGATGGCGTGCTTCACTTTGCTCGTGCATCCAAAGTCAAGATCGTGAAAAGCAAATACTTCTGGGATGTCAGCGAGATGTTTCATTATTCTCTCCTTCCACTCCTGTGAGATCGGTGAATCACTGAAGTTAAAACTTAGCTGTCCTTTGTTTTCAGTGGACTCATTTCTACTGGTGACATTGTGCTGGGACAGGATACAGTGGAAAACTCCAAGCTCTGCGATGACACAGGTGGACGGGATTGTGATGTCTTGTTTTGTTTCATTTGTGATCATTACAGGCACTTTGTGTGGAGCTCTCGCTGGGAGAGTTATCAAACAAGTTTTAACACAAAGGCCCCCAGGTAAGGAAGACTGAGAGGGGTGTTCAACTATAGCATAGGTATTGGTAGAAGTGCAGTGAACTTTAGCAGATCCCTCTAACACTACAGTATGTCCCGCTGGAACTACTGCTGCAGTCTTGGCTGACAAGGTAACTAATCCGATATTTCCATCTTTATTGTGTGCATGTCTTAGTTCAAGAGTTTTTAATAGGGCTCTAAACCCATAAGGACAAGGTAAGTAATCAGGAGTCTTGATGCCTAAAAACTTCTCATAAAGAACATCAAGGGTATTTGTACCCACTAACACTGGTGTCTGACTATTAGGGTGAGTGTCTGGAACAACAAGAGCTAAGGTTGGTATGTCAATATCTGCATCTAAGAAGTCTTTTGGAAATGTAACACACATCTCTATATAACCCAAATAAGGGACGGGCTGACCTGCAGCGCCCTCTACTTCTAACAGGTCATAGAGGGGTTTAAGATCTTGATCTGGAAAGTTCTGTTTATAAAAACGACTCAGTGACAGTAGTTACTTGTGACCCTGAGTCAAGAAGACAATTAACATTAACGTCAGAAATGTTAACCATAGCTGTGCATTTAGAGCCAACTAGCCCTTTTGGTAGACTGTACTTTTGAGGCTTAGTGACAGACTGCTTAAGATTAGCTCGTTGCTTATGCTTAGTGGGACAAGTTTGACCAGCTACAGTCCCCATGTGCCCCGCAATAGAGACTGTTTTTAGTTTAACTGGTTAGTGGCTGAGGGAATTTCTGCTTCCCATTTCTTTTGTTTCTCTTTAAGCAATTTGCGTTTTTCAGCAACTCTGCCTGGGTTTGGTTCGTTTTCACAGTTTGGTTTGATGTGGCCATCTTCTCCACATTGGAAACAGTACCAGGCTCTAAGAGCGGTACTTGGGGTCTTACTGGTTCGTTCAGCCTCCTTGGTTACTTTGTCCAGCTTTGGTTTCTGTTTTTGTTTTGAGTTGGGTGCACTTTTTGGGTTCTGATCTTTTGGTTTTGCGGTGAGTTTTACTAGTTGACTTTGGATCTCTGCAACTTGTTTCGAGAGTTCTTTGATTGAGCTTAAGGTATTTGCATTATCATTTTCTTCCGAGCAGCATGTCGCAATTTGCAGGTGGGATGTCACCTTTTGTTTTGTACTGCTTAAATGTTGTCTCATGCGCATATTTTTAGCAGCATTTTGGTCTTCTTCAGCACGTAGCGAAAAAAGCAGATCAGGAAAGGTTGGAGGATTTGTTCGCTTTTGCTTTAACTGGAGTGCAGTTAAAAGGGAATCGTCCCAACAACCTCGACAGAATTGTGTGAGAAGAAGTCTGTCAAAATCATTGCTCAACGCTCCACCACGCTTTACAGTATGAGTCAAAGCTACATGAAGGCGCTGTAAGTAAGACGACGCTTTTTCCCCTGTGTTTTGAAAGGTATCAAGAAACTTGGCGTAAAGCTCTCCGCCATCTTGAACCGTCCCAAATGCAGAATCTAACAGCTGAAGGTACTCTGACGGCGAGCTGTTGGTGTTCAAGTGCTTAACCACATCAGCTGCTGGGGGTAACAGAGACTCAATGATTCTGCGTGATTGTTGAATTTTTGGCATAGAAGGGTCAGTCATGATAAGTTCTACACTGGAACGCCAAGTGTCATAATCTGGCTCGTAAATTGGTCTGGGTTCTTTGCCAGAGAACACTCGTAGTTTTTGTGAAAACTGTTGAACAGAATAGTCTTCTCTTTTTACAATGTGCTCAACGACCATACGTTGCACTTCTGTGGGATTTAAATCGTGTACAGAAATGGTGGCCGCTGTATTAGCTGGGCTACTCGCACTGTTGTTTGTCTGGTTGGTTTGTTGTGCACTTCGGACACTAGGCTGAGACTCGACCAAGGAAATTTCAGTAGAGTTATTTGTCTCAATGTGTTCAGTTTCTGGTTCTTTAATTGATTTGGCAATTTGTGACATCATGTCTTTTAGGACATCTACATAATCCCTGCCACTCATCTTAGCTAGGTATTGGATCTCAGTTAGATATGACTTACTAGTGTCATACCCCACCTGTTCTGTGTAAACACTGGCCAGAGATTGTATCCTATAGCTAGCGCCACTATCGGATATATGGGTATGAGGTAACGGATCAAGTGCTTCAACAGCAAGACCTGAGCTATACTCAACAATAACACTCCGGAAAAACTCAGATTTACTGTCCTCAATTTTAAGGACTCTTGAAATATACCCATATTGTTTTAGGAACTCAATCACCTCATCCAGTGGTTCATCTCCAGCCATTTCACTCACAATCACCGAATTTGGAACTTTGACGGATTTATTTTCAATAATATCCATTTTGGGTACGTTATGAAATAGAAATAACGTGAGAAGATAAAAGAAAAAAAAAAAGCTCCTGGCTGGCTCGCCAAAGCTTACTGTAACCCTGGACTCACGTTAAGTAGGTAAAGTAGATTTAAAAGTATGGACCAGTTGCTAGGTTCAGCAGGATTACAATATTACTACGGTGAGTGTGCAATGAAATGACGGAAGGCAAGAAAAGTAGGAACAGTATTATTTAGTGAACAAATAATATAAAAGAAAAACAGTTCAATATAAACAATATTTAACAATAAGCATAGCCGGCATATGCAACAAAAAAAAAATATATATATATATATATCCCCAATCCCCTGAGCTCAGTTTGTCTTTGAATATTAGGAATCAAGTCAAATGTCTGTATGGTTCAGTTCTTTACTTTGGTAAGTGGTGTTTTAGGGTGTTACCACTCAGTACTGTAGGAAGAATGTGGTTCTTCGATGTTCATTCCAGTTTTGGGCACAGGCTCGCCATCTCCATCGGGAGAGAATCCAGGGAATCCATCCAAGGTTTTCTTAACCATGTAATACTAGCCAAGATGAGCTATCATGAGGAGCCAACAAAAGGCACGACAACACAGCCTCTCCAGCTCGTGGTCCTTCCACAGACGACCCAAACTTGTTTGCTCGGACCGTCTACAGCCTGTCTCGCTCATTCCCAGAGTGCAAACAAACCCCCCCCCCCGAAAACTAATGAGTGATCCGGTTCGCAGCTTAAGAGGCGGGACTAAAGCCATTTTCAACAAATCACCAGGTCATTATCACTCACTTGACCGTGAAAACAGGAAAATAAAGTTTGAGCGAGTAGATCACACTTCCTCTTTTCAAAATAAACTTTTTTTTTTAAATAAAAAACAAATATAAAAACAACAAAAAGGAAAAGAAATTACCCATTTTCTCTACTGGGTTACATATAGTATAAAAAAAAAGCACAGCTCAGCAGGCTGTTTTTGTTTGTTAATGTGGGTAGGGGCAGGGCTGTGCACTAGATTGCTTTTTCTTTTTTTTTTCTTTCATTTTTTCTTTTTCACTATTATCTTTCTCACATTTGTACCACCAAATCTCTTTATCACCTTTTTTCCTTTTTCTCTCTCACACACACACAGACTTTTATCATGGCATATTCATGTTTTTCCATCATACTTTCATTCTGTACACACCTGTATGGTGCATTATTTACCCGCTTTATCTCTGCTTCTGGTTTTTTTCAATCTGGCAACCCCATGGACAAACCAAAATTACACCTATATTCATCCTTGGCGATAGTACATATCTAAGGTTTATCTTAGCTCTATGAATCCTGTAAAATTTATAACATGGAATATTCGCGGCGCTAGCTGCAGAGATAAAACCATTAAGATTTTCAACCATCTTACAAGACTGAAGGCAGATGTCGTCTTACTACAGGAGACTCATAAATCAAGTTCAACAGCTAATGATTTAAAAACACCAGAGTATCCTAATATATTTTCTTCATGCTATAACTCTAGACAACGAGGAGTAGCAATATTAATAAATAGAAATACTAATTTTAAAGTAATAGACACAGCTACAGATCCAGAAGGTAGATTTATAATATTAAAACTATTTATAAATAACCAAAAGTTATGTATAGTTAGTATATATGGTCCAAATGTTGACGACCCCTCATTCTTTCATACTTTCTTCTCGGTTCTGGCTAATCACATGGATTGCTCACTTGTTCTTGGGGGAGATTTCAACTTTGGACTAAATGAAGAAATAGACAGGCTCAGTACAGCAGGGACTCAGCGCAGATGGCAATCCATAGATATAGTTAAACAGTACATGAGCGATTATGGACTCTGCGATGCATGGCGATCGCTTCATCCCAACGACAGAAAATACACTTTTTACTCAAACGTACATCATTCTTATTCTAGATTGGACTATTTGTTAGTCAGCAGCTCACTGTTGAATGACATTTCAGACACTGAGATACATCCTATAGTGATCAGCGATCACGCTCCTGTTTCTTTAAATTTAGCAAATAAAATTGCAACCCTTCAATATAAAAATTGGAGATTTAATACATCATTACTTAAGGATAAAGAATTTATTAAATATATTGAAAAAGAATGGGCTTCATACATGGAATTTAATGATCTCCCTGGTATGTCGCCATCCACTCTATGGGAAGCAGGGAAAGCTGTGATTAGAGGTAAAATAATTTCATTCTCATCAAATAAAAAGAGAACAGAAAATAAACATGTTCAGGAATTAGAAGAAACTATTAAATCATTAGAACCTTCCCTGGATAAAGAGAGCTTAAGTAAAATAAGGAAAGCAAAATTAGAGTTAAATGAAATTATTAATAAAAGGACGCAGTTCTTAATCCAAAGACTTAGAATAGAAAACTTTGAACATAGTAATAAATCAGGTAGCTTCTTAGCTAATCAGTTAAAAATAAATAAAGAAAAAACAACTATATCTGCAATCAAAGACAAAACTGGGAATATAATATATGACCCTGAAAAAATAAACAACACTTTCAAAGAATTTTATGAGACGTTATACACACCAGAGATAAACCCTTCAAATAATGATATTGTACAATTTCTGGATAAAATAACTCTTCCTAAACTTTCAGACAGTCAAGCAAAGGCCCTGGATTCACCGCTAACAGTGTCTGAACTCCAGGAGGCCCTCCAATCCATGCCTAATAATAAAGCTCCAGGTCCAGATGGATTTCCAGTAGAGTTCTATAAAGAATTCTGGAATATTCTGGCACCAACATTTTACAAAATGTTGCAGGAAACAAAGGAAAATGGTCGAATACCACCAAACATGAATTCTGCCTACATCAATCTTCTATTAAAACCAGGAAAAGACCCTATGTCTCCTACCAGTTATCGTCCCATTTCTCTTATCAATGTGGATCTGAAAATAATTTGCAAAGCTCTTGCAAGAAGGATAGAGAAAATAACACCTCTAATAATCCACCCGGATCAAACAGGTTTTATAAAAGGTAGGCTCTCTTCCACAAATTCACGTAGATTAATAGATTTAATAGATTATTCCCACTGTAAAAACGTCCAAACCAATATATTATCTTTAGATGCAGAAAAAGCATTTGATAGAGTTAACTGGAAATTTTTATTTGCAGCCTTAAATAAATTCGGATTCAGTAATTCTTTTGTAAACTGGTTAAAAATATTATACAGCTCACCAACAGCATGTATTAGGACCAATAATCAAACATCATCAAGGTTCTTTCTTCAGAGAGGTACCAGGCAGGGATGTCCACTTTCTCCCTCCCTCTTTGCTATTTTTATTGAACCATTAGCAGCAGCAATCAGGCAAAATAATAATGTTAAAGGTATACAATGCAACAAAATAGAACATAAAATCAGTTTATACGCAGATGATGTACTACTTTTTCTACAGCATTCACAAACTTCCTTGTATCAGGTAATTGAGTTAATAAAATCTTACTCAAGAGTTTCAGACTATTCCATAAATTGGTTAAAATCTACAGTCCTTCCTATCAACGGGAAATATTACATATCTAGGTATCCATATCTCACCAAGACTGGCAGACTTATCTAAGCTAAACTACGTCCCACTTTTAAAAAAAGTGGAAGATGATCTGGCAAGATGGAAATCCCTTCCAATATCACTTATTGGAAGGGTAGCTACAATAAAAATGATGGTTTTGCCTAGAATCAATTATTTATTCTCAATGATCCCAAGCAAACCATCACCTGATTGGTTTAGATCTCTGGACTCTTCTGTTTCTAAATTCCTTTGGAAAGATAAACCCCCACGTATCAGCTTAAAAACACTACAGAAGTCCAAAGATAAAGGAGGTCTAGACCTACCAAACTTTCGTCATTATTTCTTAGCCAACAGACTCCAATACACATCAAGATGGGTAAAACACAGTTATATCGATGAGTGCTGGGTAGATGTAGAACAGACACTATGCAATAAGATAAAACTTTCAGATCTACCTTTTGTTAGCTCAAATATAAAACAAAATGAATGTTTCAAAAGTATAAATATCAGCTCCTCTCTGACAGCTTGGTGGGAATTTCTTAAAATGACAAAGACCTCACTAGTCCCATGCAGGCGTACACCCATCTGGAATAACCCGGATATCTTACAAAAAAAATGCATGATTAACTTTCCAGGCTGGAGTTGTAAAGGAATTGAATACCTGGAGCATATATTTGATGGAACAGACTTTATCCCCTTTAATACATTGGTTACACAATTCGGAATTAACAAGAATAAATTCTTAGAATACCAACAAATTAAATCAATTATAAAAAATAAATTTAGGCTCAATACAGTTGATTTACAAATTCCAGGAAAAGTTTTAGACTTCCTTAATCTTAACCCTCCCAAACTGCTATCTAAAATATACAAAACATTAAATAGAATAGATGAATCAATAGCCCTTCCTATTTCAAAATGGGAGATGGACTTGTCCATCTCAATAGACCAAAACCTCTGGTCTCAAATTTCATTAAGAACCTTCAAATTTCTTAAGAATCCTAATCTACGATTAATACAATATAAAATCCTTCATAGAGTGCATTATACAGGGCAACGGATGTTCAAGATGGGTTATACGCCGTCTGATACCTGTTTACAATGTACAAGCAATCTACCAGACAATTATATTCATGCTCTTTGGTTCTGCCCACCTGTTAAGAAATATTGGTACCAGATATGTGAAGATCTATCAAAGTGTCTGAAATGTAATATCACACCTGCTCCCAGAGTTTGCTTGCTGGGAAATATAGATGAAGTTACCATGGATACAAAGTCTATGCAATTATTTTACATCGCCTTATGCATCGCTAAGAAAAATATCCTCTTGAACTGGAAAAATAAAAATACTCTGAATATTAATCAATATAGAGATCTCCTTCTGGATTACATTGGTTTAGAAACGGCATCTGCCTCCACATCTGATCAATCTTTCTGGTCACCCTTGATCAGTTCCATCACCTAGTGGGGTCGGGCCCTTGATTCCGTTCTGTGGGACACGGTTGCCGATGTGGAGCTAAGGGTTGGTGGTGACTGCGGGGAGGTCCTTGGGGGTGGGTCCGCTTGCGGTTCGGCGATAGGTGCCGAGACCCTCGCCTGGGGTGGGACTTTGGGGTCTTTGTGTGGTGACTCCTAGTGGCTGCATGCGGCGCCTTAGAGGGGTCGTGCTGGCGGACACGGGTTACTGGCCTGGTGCTGTGCTGCTCTGGGGGGGTCTGGACTGGGCCTGGGGCTCGGGGTTCTGGGGCGGCGCGCCCCCCGGCTGGGGCCCTGGCGGGGCTTGGCCGGGGGGGGGCGCTGCCGTCGGTGCCGGCTGGGGGGGGGCTGGGGGGGGGCTGTGGTCGGCCGGTGGTTGGCGGGCGCTGCTGCCCTTTCCATCTCCCCGGGCTGGTTCCTGTCGCTTGCTCCCCGGTGGCCGCTTGCCGCGTCCGGGCGTCGGCGAGAGGCCGTGGCGGGTGGCCGGCGTCTCCGGGCCCGATCGGCTATATTGACACTGGACATGGCTCCTGGGTCTTGGTCTTAGCCCTCGCGGGGGTGCTGAGGTGGGGGCCTCTGGCCGGTGTTGGTCGGCCTCCACGGTGACTGACCGGTTGGTGGGGTGTGGGCTGGTGGGTGGAGGTGCTGGGTTCTGTTGCCACCCGGCCATCGGGCGGTAGTAGCAAGGCTGGAGGATGTCGGCCTGGGGATTGGCCGCCCGGGACTTCGGTCTGCTCACGGGCCTGGCGCGGCATGTCCGGGGTACCCGAGTCGGTGGTGCGCCGGGTTCCGGCCTCGGCGCGGGGGCCCTCGGACGCTGGCGGTGCCTGGGGCGTCTCTTATTGGCGGGGAGGCTTTTTACCATCTAGCACAGGCGCTCTTTTTAACGGGGTGCGCTTGGGACGGGAGGGGGGAGGGCGTTGAGGGTGAGGGGGGGCTAAACTCAACCTGGGTGTCTAGTGACATGTGTTTTGTTAGCAGTGTGAATGTTGGGGAGGATTTAGGTATGCCCCTGGCATGGGGGCTGGTGGATTGCCGGGGCCCCCATGGGGCTCGGCGGTACCGCTGCCGTGGGCCCCGACTGGACGTGCTGGGGCCTCCCACCCCTGGTGGATCGGGCCGAACGGGGGTGCCTATTGGAGTCAGCAGGGGAGCTGGCTCCCTGGGGTTGGCAATGGTCACCCCAGTTATTTTCTCCCCATCCCCATGCCTCTGTCCACCTGCTCCTTCATTCTACCATTCACAAGGCCTTGGGACGTGGGCACGTCACTGGGGTGCGGGATGGAGCTTCCGTCTTCGCTACCCGGTGGCGGCCTGGGTCCCGATTTTATTGAGCAATTTAGACACTACACTTGCAACATTTACAGGGAACGCACATGTAGGGACCTGGCGGTGTGGCGCCACAGGCGAGGCCCCCCCGTTGAGGGGGCCTCGCCTGTGGTGCCGGCACCCACTGGTTAAACGCATCTAGACACTGAGGGCCCGGGGGGGGAGATGGGGGTACCCGGCAGTATTCCCATGTCCCCCCCCTCTGTTTTAAGTGCACATTAGAACAACACGCAACAACACCACATTGAGCTGGGGGAGAGAGGCTGGGGGGTCTTTCCACACCCCTGTTCGTTGGACCATCAGGGGTCGGAGCCCGGATAGAACATCACGCCGTCTGGTCGGGGTCCTGGGCTGGTGGGCTGCTCTTGCCGGTGTGGGGCCTTGGCGGTCTACTTGTCCCCGTCCTGGTGGGCAAAGGGGTCTGTCTCCTGGGTGCAGGGGCAGGGTTCTCTACTGGGGCGTCTGTCCCTGGGCCTGGGAGTATGGAGTATAGTGTACGTATGGGGGGTATGAATGAGGGTATAGCGTCCTTTTTTCGTATGTCCTGTATTTGTAAGAATGTGTACACATGAGAGGGAGGGTACGTATGAGTGTCTCTGTCTGTCTATGTCTACCTGTCAGGTTGGGTGTTTGGCTGCTCTCTGGCCTGATGCATCTTCTTCCCTCCCCGTCACTCCCCGTCGGTGATGGTTGCTCCTGCCCGCTGGTTGATGATGACTCTCGATGCATGGGGCTGGGGGTCCCGGTTGCGGCCCGGCTCGGTCCTGGTGCATGTCGGGCGGGTCCTGGGTGGTCCGGTGTGTCGGGCGGCCGCTGTTTCGGGCCGATGTCCTCCTTGGGGGTCTACTTGTCCCCCTCCCTGGCGTGTGGATGTGTGGAGGCGGGCCGGGTTGTTGGCGGTGGGTACTGGTCCGGGGTGGCGGCGGCGTGTGTTGTCCGTCGGTTGGCTGCGGGTCCTCCTTGCCTGCGGCGGCGGCGGGGGGCCCTTGTCGGCTGGTCCCTGGTTGGGGCCCCGCTGGGGGGTGGGGTGCCCCTGGTCCCCGTGGCCTCCGGTTCCTGGTCCGGGCCCGCCCTGGCGTAGCCGGTTACCGGCGGAGCCCGTGGGCTCGTCACTGCGATCTCTCGGGCCCCAGCATCGCGGCTGGTGGGTGCTCCCCTGGGGCTTCCATCTGTTCCTCTCTTGGTGGGTGATCGACCCTGCGCTGATCCGCCTGTGGACTCTGTACTCTGTGGGACGCTGGATGCATACATCTCTTGCCTCCTCCATGTCTGTGCCGATTCCTGTAGGACGGATTGACGGTTCCTTACACCAGCTATCAATCACTTGCATGGGGAAACCTTATTCCGACCTGCATGCTCGCACACACATAGGTGTGGGGACATAGGTGAGGACGGACATATCTTAAGCTGAGGTTATCATCATTAGTTAGTTGTTAACAGGAGCTTACCAGAAACATTTGTATTATGTTCATTAATCAATGCTTGTGTGTAGTGAATGTGTAATTCTTTGTTTATTCTACCAGATCCGAACTATTGGTTTGGTTCTGTACAGTTTGTTGTTTTTGTTTTTTATTACTGTTTCTCTGCCGTCCAGCAGAGGTGGAGGACTGGGATGTTTTCTTGTGTTCTTTATTTGCCTCCCTGTCTTGTGTCGTCGGTTCGCCCCTCTGTTGATCCGGTTTCTTTTCTTCACCTTCTTCCTTTCTCCCTTCTTTTCTCAGTTTAATGTCCATGACGTCAGGAAATTGAACCCACAGTAATCACTAATAAAGATTTTTCATACATATACATCAAGTGGCGTACTACAGCGAAGCTGTAATACTCTGCTTGGGAAAGTAAAACTGTTGGGCTTGTACTTGGTACTCAGACACCAATTCTGAGTAGCATACTGCTAGACAGGACACGTTAAAAAAAAAAAATAATAAAAAAAATAAATAAATAAAAATTGATTAAAAACAACTATTTAGGATAAGAACTGAAGAGATAAAACTTCTGTAAATGTTGTATGAGAGCGCACAATTACCTTGGGTATATTAAAACGAAGTTTCTTGCTTAACAGGGTGTAACAGACAAAAACATCTGTGTGAGGCAGCAGCTCACATGAATATTCAACAGAAAGAAGACTCAAATGAGCTAGACTGAGAACCTTTTATAGTCTACCCCCGCTTAAGACCTACCAAAACAAGCTTATTGAAAAAGATACAAAAAGATATTTACAGATCAATCATCATCATGCAGAATCTCCAATGTACAATAGTTAACATTAGAACATATACAAACATAGAACACATTTCAAAGTTAAGTATACAACAATACAAAAGAGCAAAATTCCATCCACCCCTCTTTCAATCATGACTTGGTTTCTTCCGGAACGTTTAAAAGGATGTTCTGGTTCCCCTGGGAATCTTTCAGGCTGAACACCTCAAGACAAGAGACAAAAAGTAATTGTTCTGCACCACATGTTCACTATACTTAACCCAACCTACTACAAATTATAAAGATTGTTTTGATATTACTTGTTAACTTTTCAAAGTTACCAACCTCACACCTTGTTTGTTTTGTTTACAGGGCAGGTCTTCAACAGCACGACCCGAGAAGCAACTGCCACAGCACATTCACAAACAGCAACAATAAAAATTTTACATCCTTAATGGTGTCAATTTTCATTCTTTTAAACATTAAAATAATTTCGAAAACCAGTAATGAAGACCTTCTTAACATTTCCCCCCCTCTCTCTTTAAGAGCACAGTACTTCAGTTTCCAGGAATCCTAGACAGACAGTCAGCCACAGTGTTGGTTTTTTCTGCCTTGTAGTGGATTGCAAAGTTGTAGGGCTGCAGGGACAGGTTCCATCCAGCGATCTGTGCGTTTGCATCCTTCATCCAATGTAACCACTAAAGAGCTCTGTGATCAGTTTCCAAAAATAAATGTCTTCCTAGCAGATAGTATGTAATATTCAATAGCTCACTTAATCGCTAGACATTCTTTCTCCAATGTAGAATATCTAATCTCTCTGTCTTGAAGCTTACGGCTGAGAAATACAAAGGGCTTCCTTTCTCCAATAACACTGCTCCAAGTCCCACTCCAGAAGCATTTTTCTGCAGTATAAAGGGCTTCTCAAAATCTGGAGTATGCAAAACAGAGTCTATGCAGACTGCCCGTTTAAGATTTTCAAAAGCTGTGCTGCATTCCTCAGTCCATTGGATTTTGTTGGGGGACTTACCCTTTGTCAGATTGTTCAACACAGCTGAGCATTCCTCAAAATAAGGAATAAACTTTCTGTACCATCCTATAAGGCCCAAGAAGCTTTTCAACTTCTTCTTAGTGGTAGGTATAGGGAATGAATGAAAAAACAGCATCCACCTTCCCCACCTGAGGTCTAATCTTGCCAAAACCAATGACATAGCCTAAATAGGCCACCTCTCTCACCCACAGCACATTCACCAACATCAACAATAAAAATTTTACATCCTTAATGGTGTCAAATTTCATTCTTTTAAAAATTCAAATAATGTCACATACCAGTAATGAAGACCTTCATTACACCATGCTTGGTTCTGGTTCTTGGGACTATCAGTACACTAGAGCTGGAGGACCTGAGTGACCTGGAAGGTTTTTTTCGTGATAGCAGATCTCTAATGCAATCTGGTGCTAACCCATTCAATGATTTATAGACTAATAAAAGCACTTTGAAGACTATCTTCTGACCTACAGGGAACCAGTGTAAGGACTTTAGAACTGGGGTGATGTGCTCTGCTTTCCGGGGTCTAGTGAGAACACGAGCAGCAGCGTTCTGAATCAGCAACAGATGTCTGATTGATGTTTTAGGCAGACCAGTGAAAATATTGTTACAGTAATCTAGGTCTACTTGTGTTTTCAGTCCTTAAATCCTAGAAATCTTCCTCAGGTGATAGAAAGATGACCTTGTTATTGCCTTTATGTGACCGTGGAGATTCAGGTCTGAGTCCATTATTACACCTAGATTTCTGGCCTGGTCAGTAGTTTCTTTAGTTTGCACTTCAAAAGCATTAGTCATGCTACTTGGTTTCGCAAATCAGGCAGAAAAGTTTTTTTGCGACGCAAATCTGCTTCTGATGTGTCCCAGGGCCCAAAGTCGCACTTCATTGTGCTTCTTGAAGTAAAAACAATCTTAAATTTGTACCAGGCTTTTACAACAGTCATAAATACCAAGCTGTGTTTAGAGAAGGAACTGATAAAGGGAGGAAATTGCAGCAGCTGTGTAGAAACAAGAAGGAAGATAGTTTAGGGCAAGACCCATATAAAAGCAGGTGTCTGTAAATCATTTTGGGTGAGCAGCAGAGTGGGGGAGTATGTGATTCTTTGGCACACAATGAATGTTTATGTACTGGGGGTGACCATGTCATGTGATTTCTTTTTTTTCTTTGTGTTTAATAAAAAGAGATCAGGCCTGTTTAGCCAGCGCAAGTTTGGTGAGCCCGTCCTGCAGGTGCGTCTCATATCAAACAGATCTGTGTTGTTGTCTTTTCTGCTTTGTTTTCTGGAATAGATATAATTTTTTCGACCCTGCCGAGGACTGCTGGATCCTCAACCGTGAACAGAGCTAATTGACGGATTTGGAGTTAATCTACAATAGAGGAACACTTTAATATAGAATTTACTCTTGAGCAATTTGGTGGAGGATGCGGGAAGTGGTTTTCCAGGAGCAAAGTAGAAAAATAAGTGGATTGTTGATTAAATATTTTGAGGAAACATTGAAGTGAATTATTGATCTGAGTTTGACAGGATGATGGAGAACTGAGGACTGACCGTTGATAACAGACCCGGGTCATTTTCTCAGCAATCTGGCAAGCGCTGAAACAAATTACTAGGTGATGTTGGTCTGATAATTCTCCATTTTAATGTTGACTCTGTCTTTTTAAAGGAAAATGAACATGCGAGACAGCTCTGAGTTTAGGCGCCTCTCACTGAGGGAATACGTCCTCCAGTGACAGATGTAGTGGGAAAATAAGGTTTCCTACATCACGACTGGGTCTGTGCCCGCCCGTGAACTGAGCCCCACGAAGTGTGCACTAATAAGGTCTGCGTTCCTGGAATTGATTACTGATAGAAAAGGTCAGTGTGAATAGATTACTGACAGAAAAGGTCAGTGTGAATATAGGACTAGAATTAGTTATATAGTTGGGGAGTGAACTGATAGAGAAACACCCTCCAGAGAGACTGTATTGTACCTCTACAGTTAAATAACTCTCATTTAGGGGAAAAAGTTGGATTGGATCTAAAACTCTGTTTGTTTTGCAAATTTTAAACGCCCAGTAGATGTCCGCTCTGACAGGAAAGCCTGGAAGAGTAGAAGGTTGACATCTGAAGACAACCAGGTGTCTTATAATTTCTGATCCATCAAAGTACCACATACTATCTTAGATTATTTTATTGACATGATGGCTGAACAGAGAGAAAACCTCGCACCCCAGAACCGGGGAAACGGTGTTTAACTCTGGAAAAACAACTAGGAGTATATAAGGTTAAACTAGTACCAATGATATCACCCACTAATCAGGAAAAGGGTAAGCTAGCAGGGAATTTGTGGTGTTTTGGGGGCGATAGGGTTGTGAATGAGTGGACAAATATCTGTCAGTCTTTGTATAAATGGGAAAGAGCGGAGAAAGTGTGTGCGTTTTGAGAGCTCAACTCTGTGTGAAAGCGTCCAAGGACAAACGGCAGTATAGCCGTTTGTCCCTGTGTGAAAGAGACCTGATTGTTCCATATGTTCCTAACAGAGCCCTTCGCTCTCAGACTGCAGGTCTACTAGTAGTTCCTAGGATATCTAAAAGTAGAATGGGTGGCAGAAATTTCAGTTATCAGGCTCCCCTCCTATGGAACCAGCTCCCAGGGTTGGTTTGTGAAGCAGACAACTTCTCTATCTTTAAAACTAGGCTTAAAACCTTCCTCTTTGACAAAGCTTACAGTTAGATACAGGCTAATAGGTAGTTAGAGACAGTTTAGACAGGTAGCTAGGAAGAGACATGTTAATGTTAGTAGTCAGGTAGAGTGTCAACAGCTAGGAAGAGATAGGAAGAGGTAGAGTAGCTAGGTAGAGATAGATTAATGTAAGCCAGGTAGAGAGTGTTAGTAGCTAGGTCTCCTAGTAAGTAGGAGACAGGTTAATGTTAGTAGCTATGCTGCTTTAGGCTAGATTGTTGGAGGACATTATTAGAGTCAGTTCCTACTTTCTCTCCTACTTCTCCCCGATTGCATGATGTGCTGTCAATTCAAGCGCTACCTGTTTTCTCTTCCTACAGTAGGTGTTCCTGACCCACCCTGAGAGCTGGTTCCATAGGAGGGTCCATGGTGGGATGAATGCCATCTCTACGTAACAGTCCAGATTTTCCCCAGAAGGTCCCCCAGTTATCAATGTAGCCCACATCGTTTTCTGGACACCACCTTGACAACCTTAGGTGAAACGACAGCATACAGCTGTAAATGTCATCGCTAGTACCATCAGGCAGAGGACCAGAAAAAATGACAGAGTCAGACATCTTTTTGGCAGCCCAACACACCGAAGCTACGCTAATTTTAGTGACCTCAGATTGCTGTAACCGGGTGTCATTGCCACCAGCATGGATAACGATCCTGCTATACCGCCGTTTTTCCTTGGCCACAAGCTTCAGATGGAAACTAATGTCCGGAGCCCTGGCCCCTGGAAGGCATTTGACAGTGGTCTTTCGTGTCTCTGGAGCCACGTTCCTAACTATGGAGCTGCCAATTACAAGAATCTGCTTCTCCTGCACCGCAGGTGCGTCGCTGAGCGGGGTGAACCTATTGTTCACAGAAAGGGGCTGTGCGCTGGGATCTGGCGCTAAGCTTCCTATGAATAGTCACCCAGCACACCTGAGGTCCAGGCTGCACGGGAGCCAGGGCCGGCTTTGCCGACAGGCGACACAGGCGGCTGCCCAGGGCGCCATCTGCTTGACAGGGCGCAAAATTGAGAAAAAAAAGTCATTAAATGTATGTATCGTATTTTGAAATGCACTCTATATATTGCTACTCCAAATTTCCCATAAAAATAAATAAATACTGTGCACTGTCATCAGGCAATTGTCACTCAGCAGTAGCAGGCGGGGGATGTTGTGACAAAGCAGGGGGTGAGGGGGATATGGGAACCTCTGCATTTTCTTTCCCGCCGTCTTGCCGTATTAAAGTTTAATTGTAAATTTCCCGTATTTTATTATCATAAGTAGGGATGGGTACCAATATCCGGTTCTGACATGAACGGTACTAACCAGACCGAAAAGCAGCGCACATTTCGGTGCCTTATTTCGGTCCACCCCCCACCCCCCCGAGATGTCAAACACTGTGGATTCTGGGTGTGCCATCAGTCAAGAGTAATAAGGTAAACATGGCTATCTCTGTGCAAAAATACTGCTAAAAATAAGGGCTGTGGAAATTAACGTACCAACGCGGGTGGATTAATTCCTACAATAACTTTATTTTGTGTGTGTGTGTTTGTTTTACGCATTGAACGCATACAAAGAACAGCGCTCTGTTTATAATTCAGCCCGCACCACATCAGCTCCCCCTCCTAACCAGCCAAACTACGGATTGTTGTGCAGCAGCATGTGTTTGTGATCCTAAATGACAGGGGGGTATATTATCATTGACATACTGGCTTTGTGGTGTTTATAAAGTTTATAAATTGTCTGTGGGAATTATCCGTCCGCTTCGGATATCCGCTTTGGTGTGTGCGTTTCAGTGTTTGGTTTGCGTGCAGTGCAGTTAAAGTTTAAATGCTTGGTATTTTTGTATATTTATGCATGTTGGCTCACTGTATAGTTTCAGTACATTTCATAGTGAGATACCGCTGCGTAAATAATACGAAATTATTCAGTTAAGTTGATGTTTTCTGACTTAAATTAGTGCAAAAATATTAGCGGAAGTAGCTGTGTCCATCTTCACAATAGGAGCGTTTATTTTTTTGTGTTGAACTGGAGAATCTGCTGTTTACTTTTGGAAAATGATCAAATGTGACATTTGATTACTAAGTCTATATTACATTTTATTTATGTGATATTTATCGCAGACTGCTGATATCCAAATGTTATGTTTATTCATATATTTGGCTTAGTTCTGCCTCTATTTGTTATTATTCATATGGGACCACAAATAAATTATGATTGTGACTGGAGTAATAAAAAAAAGTTAACTGATTTCTCCTATATTAATTTTTTTTAAAGAGCAACTGCATCTAGATTTGTCCCTTTATTTGCACAGAAAGTTCTAGTTATTTTTTTGGGGTCATATTTAGCAATGGTGATTCATTCACAGCTACTGTGATTAATTAGATTAAAGATTTTTATTGTTTGACAGATCTACTAAAAATTAAAATTAAAGATAAGAGGGTATTTCGACCATGTTTGTATGTTTAACATTCTTTAGGCACCGTTTCAAACACCGTTTCAAGCACCATTTAAGCACCGTCACCGTTTCAAAAGTACCGGTTTGGCACCGGTATCGAATAAAACCTAAACAATGCCCATCCCTAATCATAAGTAAATCCTCTGCCTCTCAGTTTAGAGAAGTGCGAGAGCTGCTGCAGTTACAGTGGCAGGTCTGGAAAAATCAGCTCCTAGAATGGTAACAACAATAAGATGAACTTGGTGAAGTCAGAGTCACTCAAAAACAAATTAGAATACACGTAAATATATCGGGGAAATGGGATAGTAAGTTTCCTTCCCTCCAGAGGAACTGGACGGGGCGCAGCATCAACACAGGTAGGCGTAGTTCTGTTCACTTAGTGACTAGTGACGGATTAAAACATGTTGGAAATGACAGATGAAGGTAGGACGTTCATCTGTAGGTAGGTAGGAGAATATAAAGTCCAATTTAAAAAAATCTTAAGAGATACTCCATCTGCCTCTGTCTCCCCTTTTGATCAGAGTTTGAATTAATAAATGTATTTAATAATGTGAGTCAGACCTGCTGTATTTATCGTTGATATTAGTTTAATTCAGCCTAGTTCATATTCAAGATGGCTAAGAGAATGAAGAATGGCAACAGGTTTTAAATTAATAATAAAATGTTTTTTTCCTTGAATCAGTCGATCTTAAGGAGAATACAATTCAAGGTTTTTTTGAGGCATCAGACAATACCATATGGGTTTGTTTCCTCTCTGCTCTAGAAAAATTTGTTTCTTTAATATATATGATGTGCACTGTGAAGCACCTTGATGTGATAAATAAATAAATCAACTCAATTATTATGAGTAATAATGCCACAAAAATAGTTTTCATAATTAGATGTTTACAATTTTTTATATAAGGTTAAAAATATTTCATTTTGAGTGATAAGCAGGGGTATATCTACAAAGTTTTTAAAGGGGCCCAGTTATGATCTTGGGGTGTCCCACCAAAATAAAAGCAGGACTGAAATAAGAAAGGGGCGGGGCCTAGACTGAGTGACAAACACCAGGAATCTCGCCTGGGGCGCAAAATACCCCAGGGGGCTGACGGGAGCTGTTGGAGGACGGCTAAGGAGTCCTGTCCTAACTGGCTCCACACTAGCTACTGCTGGGCCTGGGCAAGCGCGGAGCCGGTACTCTAGTTCAGAAACCCTTACCTCCAAGGCTACGAAAATGCTGCACTTATTACACCTACCATCTTTGCTTAAGGAGGCAGAGGAGTAGCTAAACATCTGACACAGAGAGCAGGAGAGAGGAGGAGATTCAGAGAGAGACGGAAGAACAGGAGACAAAGCGCTAGCAGTAAACCTAAGCTAACCTAGCGATACCTTACCTAGCCCAGAAAACCAGTTTAACACTAAGCGAGTTCCCAAAACGTAAAGAAAAACCAACAGAAAATAATTGTTTCAATGTGTTTGTGTGTAAGAATAACTCAGACAAGCTTCTGGACAGAGAAAATTTGATTAATTAAAGAGGGCAAGAGCACCGAGATGCTTCAGCCAAGTGAGTCACATAACAGGAAATGACGCGATACGCAGTGTCCGTCGTCCGTCACACAGCAGTCCTCACAGAAGATTTACTACCCATCCGCAGTACAAAAAAACAGACTTAATAAATATCATTTACAGTGGTCCCTCATTTATTGCGGGGTTCTAAAAATAACCTGCAACAGGTGAAATCTGCAACGTAGTCATCTTTATTTTTACAATCATTGTTTTAAGGCTGTAAAAACCCTCTTCTCACACTTTTTTACACTTTTTCCAGACATAAATTCACATTTACTCACATTTATCAATAGTTTTAATACTCGTAGATATAAAGCATAAAAGTATCAATACGCAGTACGGTCTCTTTGGTGTTGCGCTGCTCTGTGCGTCTTTCTCCACTGAAGGTCTCTGAGCAGGTGTTGTTTCCGAGTGAGAAATATAATTATGGGCAGTTTTTTTTTTCTTCTGGATGAGGAAATTATTATAATCGGACATGATAAATTTGGCAAGCACAGGTGGAGATATACAACTGCATCCAATCATTTAGGACGCAGAACACAACGCGCGTTAATACAATGTTAAAAAAAAAAAAAAGCATTTAAATTGTGCTATTTAAAAAAGTCCACCAAACAGCGAAGCAGCAAAGGAACTGCACCTATATGAAGGTTTAGATGATTCTGCTGTGTAAAAGTCTGTATCGCCTGCATGCGTTTCTGTGTGCGCTCTTGACAGCTTGTTCCAGATTTCAGAAGATTTTATCTGACTTTTGGGTATCAGGGAGCTGCTATATAAATGAAGGAGACTTCTGCAACTTGAAACTTGGGATAATAGTACATTTACACTTCAGCATTTTCTGTGAGAGTGCAGTGCCACAGTTTTGCAGCATGTTTTCTGTTTTGATCTGAGAGGAGTGGGTTTTTCACATCATAACGCATGCGTTGTGCCTGCAACATTTGGATACGTAGATTAGGAGTAATGTTAGTGCCCCACTGCAGCTCTTTATTATAAATTATTGCGCTAATGAGATGATCAAGTGACCGTTAAAGCCTGAGCCCGACCCGAGACCGGGGACAATGATAGAAATTAATCCTGGTCGGGTTCAAGATTTTCAGCTCTACTGTAGTATATGAGCAGAAGTAAACATGACTGCATAAGAAACTGGAATGGAGTGAATTAAATAATATTCTGTTTAAATACTGTTGCTGAAACTTTACCGGGAGCCGTAGTGGCTGTTAGGTCAGTAAGAATTTCCGCATCTGGCTTGGTGGGGACAAACCTGTCAATCATAAATATTGCTGGGGACATGTCCCCGGTTAAAATGATGCCTATGGCCGTGTAACTTTATCTTGTCCCAGTACCCTTTTCTCCCTCACTATCTTCTTACAGATACTTTCATTATTTAATACTTTCTTTTACTGTTCTTCTGTCTTCAATTCTATCAGTAAGTTTACATCCCTTAGAATTTTAGCCAGTTGTATCTCTCCAAACTTTTTTTTCAACTCTCTTGATGGAGGTATTGGGCTTAACTGAACTTTCTTATCTTCCTTTCTGAACCTCACAATTATCTTAAATCCCTCTCTTACAATCTTTTTCCGGACAACATTTGTCCCCTCATCAGAGCCGATTTCCTCTAAATTCCGTTTACTGGTCTGTGATCCAAACAAACTTTCCCTATCTCTTCTGTCTCTCCCTCTACCTGATCTTTCACTATTAGAAACCTGGGACCATTCACCCAAATCCATTTAATCCTCATCCTCTTCCTGAGACGCCATTCCAGCCATTCACACACCAGTTTATGCCAAACCTTCAAAGTCCATGATCCAAAATCTGTCGTCAAAATCCAGACACAAATCATAATCTTTAAATTTCGTTTCACTCGCCACCTTCGCGTTAACCAACAAACTTCCCGCGTCCCAGCGCATTTCCACACAACCTGAGAGAGTACGTCTTACTCCTCGAAAACAATTTTCCTTTCCACCTAAGAATAACTTAGGTGAAATAAAACAATATGTAATAGCCAATGAACAACATATGAAGGAGGAGGAAACCGGGATTGTCTCAACAGAGGACAAGACCGAGAGGGCCCTAGCTGCAGCGGCAAAGCAGCTCACATACCTGGAGGTTTAGACCAAGGACTTGGGAAAAATGCGTGTGGAAGAAGAATATGCAGCTGTTTAGTCTAAAGGAGGGAGCTGAAAGTACATGTCCTCTTTTGTGCTTTATAAATGATATGCTACATCATTGGCTGACATGGACATGCAGATCATTCACGTTGGAAAGATCCCACCGTACCCTGGCTCCGGCAGCCCCCAACCAGAACTGAGATGTCCTCCTTCACTTTCTTTGTTTACAAAGAATTCTTTATGTGTTCCACAATACAACGAAACATCACGAATGGTGGATCCAAACTCACATATGTTCAGGTTCTTTGAGCGGAGACGATCCGATGTTGGCAGGAGTTCAATGCCGTAAAAGAGCTGTTTGTTGACATTGGGACCTTCCGAAGATTCCACCTCCAACCATCCAGGCTGAGAGTGTTATGCTGTGTACACACGAGACGTGATAGAAGAGACCAGAGCTTCAGGTTTACAAGTAAAGTAAATGGAGGAATGTGAGAGGGCACGGGGTCCCACAAAACTTCAGAAGCAGATTTGTGTCGCGAAAACGCTTTTCTGCCTGATTTGCGCGAACAATTAGCATGACTGATGCGATACAAAATATGCGCTGCAGTTTGTGTGGTGCATTTTGTGCAGTCGCACTTATTGCGTCTACCGCTTGAGTTGGAAAGATCTGAACTCCAGCTTCAAGTCGCGCTGCAACAACCAATCAGGAGCCTGGTAACATGATTCTCTGACCTAGTTCACAGGGGCAGGTCGAGCCAAAGCCATTTATTCTTCCTGGAGACGTATCGCGTTGGTAAGACGTATCGCGTCATTTCCTGTTTTGTGACTAACTCGTTTGTAGCAAGTCGGTGTTTCTCTCTCTCTTGAACTGATCTAACTTTCTCTGTCAATAAGTTTTTTCTGAGTTGCTTAACACACAAACACATTAAAACGTTAATTTTCTTCACGGTTTAGGACTCTTTAAGCGTTTTACTGGGTTAATTACTTTGTTTTTAGGTAAGGTAAGGTACCGCTTGGTTAGCTTAGCTTTACGGCTAGCATGGCTTCGGCAGCTTTCTCTCTTGTCCCTCCATCTCTCTCTACACCTCCTCCTCTTTCCTGCTCTCTCTGTCAGATGTTTAGTTACTCCTCCGCCTCATTTAGTGAAGTTGGTAGGTGTAATAAGTGCAGCATTTTTGTAGCTTTGGAGGCGAGGGTTTCTGAGCTAGAGGCCCGGCTCCGCGCTGTAGAACAGCCAGGCCCAGCAGTAGCTAGCGCGGAGTCAACTAGGACAGGACCTAGCCGTCCTTCAACAGCTCCCGTGCAGCCGGGACCTCAGGCGAGCTGGGTGACGGTTCGTAGGAAGATTAGCGCCAGACCCCAGTCCGCGGCCAACCTCCAGCCCCTTTCTCTGAACAATAGGTTCGCCCCGCTCAGCGACGCACCCGCCGAGCAGGAGAGGCCGATTCTTGTAATTGGCAGCTCCATAGTTAGGAATGTGGCTCCAGAGACACGAAAGACCACCGTCAAATGCCTTCCAGGGGCCAGGGCTGCGGACATTAGGTCCCATCTGAAGCTTTTGGCCAAGGACAAACGGCGGTATAGCAGGATCGTTATCCATGCTGGTGGCAACGACACCCGGCGACGGCAGTCGGAGGTCACTAAAATTAGCGTAGCTTCGGTGTGTAGGGCTGCCAAAAAGATGTCTGACTCTGTAATTTTTTCTGGTCCCCTGCCTGATCGTACTAGCGATGACATGTACAGCCGTATGCTTTCGTTCCACCTTTGGTTGTCAAGGTGGTGTCCAGAAAACGATGTGGGCTACATTGATAACTGGGGGGCCTTCTGGGGAAAACCTGGACTGTTACGTAGAGACGGCATCCATCCCACCGAGGACGGAGCTTCGCTTCTTTCCAGGAACATTGATAGGGTTATCTCTAGTTCCCCAAAGCCGTGACAACCCAGAGTCCAGCTCAGGGAACCCAGAGTCCAGGTCAAGGAACAGGGACTGCCACCCACCCACTACCCTATAGAGATAGTTTCCCGTCCACTACCCAAAACTAATGAATTAAAAGTTAATGCTACTAGAGCAAAGTATAAAAATCTCATAAAGATAAATAAAACTCGGACTGAACATAAAAACAAATCAATTAAATGTGGTTTACTAAACATAAGATCTCTCCCCTCAAAAACACTCTTAGTAAATGACTTAATTTGTGAAAATAATATTGATTTGTTTTGTCTTGCAGAGACATGGTTGCAGGAAGAGGACCATGTCACAATAAATGAGTCAACTCCCCCTAGCTACTTAAACTTTAGTGTCCCTCGAAGTACTGGTCGAGGAGGTGGAGTAGCAACTATCTTTCATTCCGATTTACTAATTAATCTCCAAAAAAATAATAATTATAGTTCCTTTGAGCATCTAGTTTTTAGCTTTCCTCATACACATAACAAAGCAGTAAAGCCACTTTTGTTTGTGGTCTTATATCGTCCACCAGGACCTTATTCTCAATTTTTAGATCAGATTTCAGATTTTCTATCTGACTTAGTTTTAAACACTGATAAAGTCATTATAGTCGGAGACTTCAATATTCATGTTGATAATGAAAGTGATAGTCTAAATACAGCTTTTAACACTATCCTAGACTCAATAGGCTTTACTCAAAATGTGCAGGGACCAACACATTCTTGTCACCACACTTTAGATCTTGTGCTGACTTATGGCATTGACTGTGAAGAAATAACAGTCTTTCCACATAACCCTATCCTGTCTGATCATTTCCTTATCACTTTTAAACTTACTCTAATGGATCATATCAAACCTGAAAGAAAACTTCATTATACCAGAACGTTATCAGACAACGCTGTAGCAAATTTTAAAGAAGCTCTTCCAACTTTAATTTCCTCAGTTTATAAATGCAGAACAGAAAACAGTGATTTAACTCGTGACCCCTCACAACTTGACATTTTAGTTCATAGCGTTAATTCCTCCCTGCGTCGGGCAATAGACAAAGTTGCCCCCTTGAAAAGGAAGGTGGCTAGCCATAGAAGATTAACTCCCTGGTTTAATTTAGAGCTACGTACCCTAAAGCAGAATGTTAGAAAACTAGAGAGAAAATGGCGCTCCACGCATTTACATGATTCCTTTTTAATATGGAAAAATAGTTTATTGCTATATAAAAAGAGCCTTCACACAGCTAGAACAGCATATTATTCATCTTTAATCGAGGAGAATAAAAATAATCCTAGGTTTCTTTTTAATACAGTTGCCAAACTCACACAGGATCATAGCTCTATCGAGCCAACCATTCCCCAAGCTCTAAGCAGTGACGACTTCATGCAATTCTTTATAAATAAAATAGACTCCATAAAGAATAAGATAATTGGGAACCTTCCCAATATGCTTGCTTCCTCCTTAGTTAATGAGGCAGCCTCAAAAATGGTGGAACCTAATATATGCTTAAACTGCTTTAATGCAGCCGAACTTTGTGATGTACTAAAATTATTAGCTTCATCTAAACCTTCAACTTGCGTTTTAGACCCAATCCCAACTAAACTCTTAAAAGAAGTTTTCCCTCTGATCGCTGCTCCAATTTTAAATATAATGAATCTATCCTTAGTCAATGGATATGTACCACAGGAGTTTAAGATTGCTGTAATTAAACCTCTACTTAAGAAACCCTCTCTTGATCAAAACGACTTAATTAACTATAGACCGATATCTAATCTTCCCTTCTTATCTAAAATTCTTGAGAAAATAGTTGCACACCAGATATGTGAGCATTTAAACAATAATGAGCTGTTTGAGAAGTTTCAGTCAGGCTTTAGAGCTCATCACAGCACTGAAACAGCTCTGGTGAAGGTTACTAATGATATTCTCATAGCCTCAGACAATGGACTGGTGACCATTCTGGTCCTGTTAGATCTCAGTGCTGCCTTTGACACTGTTGACCACAATATTCTCATAGAAAGGCTTCAAAGTGTCGGTATAATAGGAACAGCACTAGGTTGGTTTAAATCTTATTTGTCTAACAGATTTCAGTTTGTTCAGGTAAACAATAGATCTTCCTCAACCTCAATAGTTACTTGCGGAGTACCACAGGGTTCAGTGCTTGGGCCGATTCTCTTTACTATATATATGCTTCCTATTGGTAAAATAATTAGGCAGCATGGGATAAAATTCCATAGTTACGCAGATGATACACAGCTATATCTATCCATAAATCCTGATGAATCCAATCAGTTAGGTAGACTACAGGCATGTCTGGAAGACATAAAAACTTGGATGACTCTAAACTTCTTGCTTCTAAATTCTGATAAAACAGAAGTTGTCGTCTTTGGACCAGAAGCTCTGAAAAAGAAACTACTTAGTCAGCCCCTTCACCTGGACGGCATTAAATTAGCCTCCAGTAATAAAGCAAAAAACCTCGGTGTCATTTTTGACCAAGATATGTCATTTAGAACTCACATTAAAGAAGTCTGTAGGATTTCCTTTTTTCACCTTAGGAATATTGCAAAAATTAGAACCATCCTGTCCAGGAATGATGCTGAAAAACTAGTCCATGCCTTTGTTACTTCAAGGCTGGATTACTGTAACTGTCTATTATCAGGTAGTCCACAGAATACAATTAAAAGTCTTCAGTTAGTTCAAAATGCTGCTGCTAGGATTCTGATGAATATTAAAAGAAGAGATCACATTTCCCCTGTTTTAGCTTCTCTTCACTGGCTCCCAGTAAAATCTAGAATAGAATTCAAGATCCTCCTTCTGACATATAAAGCCCTTAATAATCTAGCTCCATCATACATAAGAGACCTGATTGTTCCATATGTTCCTAACAGAGCCCTTCGCTCTCAGACTGCAGGTTTACTGGTAGTTCCTAGGATTTCTAAAAGTAGAATGGGTGGCAGATCTTTCAGCTATCAGGCTCCCCTCCTATGGAACCGGCTCCCAGGGTTGGTTCGTGAAGCAGACAATTTGTCTATCTTTAAAACTAGGCTAAAAACTTTCCTCTTTGACAAAGCTTACAGTTAGAGATATGTTTATAGGTAGTTAGAGTCAGGTCAGACAGGTAGATAGGAAGAGACAGGTTAATGTTAGTAGTCAGGCAGAGTGTCAAAAGTTAGGAAGAGATAGGAAGAGGTAGAGTAGCTAGGTAGAGATAGATTAATGTAAGCCAGGTAAAGATCCGGAGCCGGTCGCGGCTTACCGCCGCGGAAGAAATGCGCCCCACAGGGGCCAGCCAGCGCCGGAGAGAGGTCCCTCAAGGGGATCCTCCCGCACAGTGCGGCCGCCCATTACCTGCCGGGTTGAATCCCCCGGGCAGACTGTGCGGACCCCACCCGTTTATCTCTTAAACGTTTCTCGCCCTCTTCAACTCTGTCCTCTCAGTTCTGTCTATTTTTCCTTAAGATAGTTGTCGACTATCGGTCTCGTGCCGGTATTTAGCCTTAGATGGAGTTTACCAGCCACTTTGGGCTGCATTCTCAAACAACCCGACTCCGAGAAGACCCCGGCATGACGGGGGCCGTTACCGGCCCTACACCGTCCACGGGTCAGGAGGACTCAGACAGAGTGTTGGTAGCCAGGTCTCCTAGTAGCTAGGAGACAGGTTAATGTTAGTAGCTATGCTGCTTTAGGCTAGGCTGTTGGAGGACATTATTAGGGTCTGTTCCTACTTTCTCTCCTACTTCTCCCCAACTGCATGATGTGCTGTCAATTCAAGCACTAACCTGTTTTCTATTATAGTAGGTGCTCCGGATTAGCCCTGCTTGACGACCCTGACTAAGATGGCATTGCAGTGACGGAAAATTCTCCACGTCCTGCAACAAACTTCTGCATCGGTTCTGTTGCTCTTTCTGTGTCTCTGTTATGTATTCTCCAAGCCACAGACGGTCGCGGCAGATAACCGCTTGTGCTGAGCCTGGTTCTGCCGGAGGTTTCTTCCTGTTAAAAGGGAGTTTTTCCTTCCCACTGTCGCTGCATGCTTGCTCAGTATGAGGGATTGCTGAGAATTCCACGACGCAATCTTCTGTGGTTCTGTAATTTCTACACTTAACATTGTATTGTAATAACTCTTTTTGTAAAGTGCCTTGAGATGACATCTGTTGTGAAATGGCGCTATATAAATAAACTGAATTGAATTGAATTGAATTCTTCATTCAATATGGAGGAATGGCCCATCAATGCCTTAGCCAACCACAGGGAGCTGTATGACACCAGCTGCTTTCTCTACCGAGCCAGGAATGAAAAGGACCTAACTTGGAGAATGATATGTGAAGAGATCGGGCAACCTGGTAAGTTCATTAATTTCTCTTTTGAAATTTTTGACTGACATGGGGAAGCCGCGCAAAAGCTAGCAAGCCCGCCTACTGTCCTGCTATTTTCCCACTGATGTACAAATACCTTTCCGCTAAGAAGATAATCTGTTTATTCAGAGGACATCTGCAGGAGAAAGTGGAGAGGCCTCAGGGACAAATACTCCAATGAGAAGAGGATGGAGAAGGAGAAGAGGAGTGGGTCAGCAGCAGGATTGGCGAGGAAATTAAAGTTCTCTACAGTCCTGGGGTATCTGGACCCCTTCCTCACCCCGTGGGAGATCAACAGCAACATGGTGCGAACCGTGGAGATCATCCTCCCCGAGGACCAGGGAGAGCCCGAAAAGGCAGCAGGGGAGTCCCTGTCAGAAGGTATGTTTACATTGAATTGAAATGTAGGCAGTTAATTTATGCATGTTTCATATAGGTATACATGTTATTATTTATTAATAAACAGTATACAGTGGTCCCGCTGTTCATCCTTCACTGCCTTGCTTTTTTGCAGATTTTTTCCTTGCACATAGAACTTTCAACAATGCGCATTTCATTCTGCATCCTGACTGATTGGAGGCAACTACAAATCTCCTCCGTGGCGTGTCTCCTGTGCCTGCCAAATTTATAACAGACGCACAAACACACAACCTCACATTACCCCCCCCCCCTCCTTAACGGCCACCACCTGGCGGCAAGGAGGCACCAGCTGAGGAAGAGGCCTCAAAATCCCTAATTAAAAAACTGTCCATAATAAGAGAAAGTGGAACCCAAGAACCATGTCCCTCCCACTTCACCCAATACTGGAAACCCCGACCTCGGTGGCGCTTGTCCAATATCCGCCGGACAGAATAGACCAAATTCTGTCCGGCGGGGGGGACGGAGGGGGGGGGGGGAGGCTGCGGACAAAGCAAACTGGAGCGCACAGGCTTGAACCATATCAGGATGAATCCTCAAACCATGAGGTATCTTCAGGCGAACAGCAGAGGAACTTAGAACCTTCTCGACCACATAAGGGTCAATGAACAGGGGACACAAATTCCTGTTAAGGTTCTTCAGGCGGATGTCCCGGGTCGAAAGCCAAACCTTCTTACCCGGTACGTACTTGGGAGCAGGGACTTATCTGCGATTGGCTAAGTGAGCATTTCTTTCAGAGGCACGATGGAGGGCGGCGACTGTGTCAGACCAGATCTTTCTACTTCAGATGAGATGGGAATGGAAAGAGTGAACATGCCCGCTGTTGATCTGAAGGAAACAGAGGAGGCTGATAACCCAAGACAATCTCAAAAGGGGAGAGACTAGTAGAGGAAGAGGAGGGACTATTGTGAGCGTATGTGGTGCACCTAAATAAGTGCAACCACATTTAATATTATTAGGTTAAAAGAACTAAACAGATTTAATTCAATATTTTATTTGGATGAAGAAAGTAAAGTAATAATAATGAATTAAAACAGCAATAATTTCACATAGTGATTAGTGAAGATGTTGACCTGTTGATAGGGGTGAACCAGAAGAAGGATGAAGATAGGTAGATAGGTAGGAGAGAGTAGAGAAATTATGAGAGTGATCATAGGGGCAGCAGTTGCCACCCGGACCATTTTTGTGGATGCACCATTGACTCCCCCTTCAGACGTAATCTGGAGAAAGACACGAGTGCTTGTGAGTTCTTTGCTCTGAGACTTTACCCTTGTTTTACAGGTCAGTACTGGGTTGAAACCTCTATAAAGTAGAACTTTAAACTCTTTATTACTTCGGGAGAGCATGTGGGGTAATTATGGTTTGTGTGAGTTTGGAACCAGTTTGTTAAAGCCCATTCAGCCCTCCACCGTAGTGAGGAAGAGTGGACCAGGTTGAGCCGCACTGGAGGGAAATCTCGCGGGATTCCATGCTGTTATCGCGAAAATTTGGCGCTCACTCTAAATGTAGTTTAATCATAGTAACTTTTGTATTAAGGCTTAGCACTTCGGTTTGATTTAAATAAATAACCCAACGGGCTCCTGAAGTGGCTTTGTTTATAGTTAAATAACCCCAGGATGTGTTTTTATCCAGTTTATAAAGCAGAAAGGGAGTTTACTGTGGTGCATGTTTGTTTAATTGTATTAGTAGGGGAACGGAGTTTAATAAGAAAAATAATGTTAAGTTAATTTTTACATATTTAAAAGTCCATATGTCCCTGTTTGGGTAAGTCTATTGTAAGAAAAATAATAAACAAAGATCGGAAGTGAAATATAGACTCTGAAAATAAGAATTTTATGTGAATTAAAATGCTTCAGAAAACAAATTAGTCATGAGAAGTGATAATTGTTTCAAGGACTGAGGATATATTTTACTGAAATGGATCTGATTTAAGTGGTGATGAAGACAAGAAATAAATGCACTGTTTGTAATTTATAAAAATGTTGTGATATTAAAGCAGACGTAATCTGGAGAAAGACACGAGTGCTTCTGAGTTCTTTGCTCTGAGACTTTACCCTTATTTTACAGATTCAATTCGTTTGTTGCTGTGGTCTTCGTGAGTAAGGCCGGTAACACGTACTCCACCCATGCAAGCTGTGCACTCCAGGAGGTGGGGTTGGAGGAGCAGAGACAGCGGAGAGCAGCCTCAAGTTCCTGATTCATCTGCTCTGCCTGCCCATTGGTCTGTGGATGAAACTCTGAGCTGAGTGCAACTCTAGCTCCCGAGGTCCTGCAAAAATCCCGCCACACAGCTGAGGTGAACTGAGGATCCCTATCAGACAAGACTTAAATGGGAAGGCCATACAGCCGAAAAACATGCCTCACCAGAAGACGAGCAGTCTCTAGGTAGGTGGGTAGCCATCTTAATGGAACCAGATGGCAGGCCTCTGAGAACCCGTCGACTAGTGTCATGATAACAGAGAAACCGTTGGACACCCAGTAACCAAGTCCAGTGCAACATGCAATCAGAGAGGGGATGGTACAGCTAGAGGTTGGAGCAGCTCATGAGGGGGTTGTGTGCAGGCACAGGTTTTACCAGCAAAAACATAATCCTTCACATCTCTAAAAAGATTTGGCCACCCAAAGTCCGACGAAGAAGTGAAACTGTTCTACTGACCCCATGATGACAGGAGAATGGAGCAGTGTTAGCCCAGTGGATCAGCCGGCAACGAACAAAGGATGGCACAAACATACGGTTCAGTGGACCTGAGCCCGGATCGGGCTTGTGCTGCTGTGCCTTGTGGGCTGCATCAAGGACATCGCACCCACAACACAGGGGGGAGGAAGAATGGTAACAGGTGTTTTATCCTCATCGGGAGAGAACTCTTAACAAAGCATCTGGTTTTGTGTTTTTAGTGCCAGGCCGATATGAAATAATAAAATTAAAACGGGAGAAAAATAAGGACCACCACCTGGCTTAACCCCCGCCACCTGGACTGGCAAGGGTTAAGCTGCTTGGCCTCATGGAGATAAACCAGATTCTTATGGTCTGTCCAAACAATGATGGGATGTTGCGCCCCTTCCAGCCAGTGGCGCCCTTCCTCGAAGGCCAACTTCACTGCTAACAGCTCTCGATCCCTCACGTCATAGTTACGCTCTGAGGAAGACAGACGTCCTGAAAAAAAAGCGAATGGATGCATTTTATCATCCTTTTCACTAATCTGGGACAACACCGCTCCCACCTCCAGGTCAGATGCTTCAACCTCCAGAATAAACTGCTTGGCAATGTCTGGTTGAGAGAGGATGGGGGCATTTATAAACTTTTCCTTTAACTTGTGAAAGGCTTGATCTGCCTCAGTAGTCCACCGGAAAGCCCTCTTTGTGTATGTAAACGCCGTTAGGGGTGCGGCGGTTTGGCTGTAGTTCCTAATGAAGCGGCGGTAAAAGTTAGCAAATCCCAAAAATCTCTGGAGCGGTTTTCGGGATGATGGAATTGGGCACTCAGCGACAGATTGAATCTTTTTAGGATCCGGCTTCACCTGCCTGCTGTCAATGACATATACAAAAAGAGTTTCAGATGGAGGGTGGAATTCACACTTCTAGGCCTTGCCAAAAAGGCGATTCTTCAGAAGCCTCTGAAGAACAAGACGGACATGGAGTTAGTGCTCTGTGAGAGAAGAGAAAAAAATGAGTATGTCGTCCAAGTAGACAAAAACAAATTGATTTAGAAAATCACAAAGGACACCATTGATCAAATACTGAAATACTGCTGGAGTGTTTGTCATGCCAAACGGCATAACCAAATATTCAAAATGTCCAAACGGCTTCTTGAACGCCATCTTCCACTCATCGCCCTCTCGGATCCAGAACAGCCCCTAGTGGAGATGTGGACTGACCAATAATTCCTACTGAAAGGGACTCATTTATATACTTCTCCATGCATTTGCGCTCCGGGCGTGACATATTATAAATACGGCTGGAAGGTAAGGGAGCTCCCGGGAACAGGTCTATTTGCCAGTAATGAGGTTATGACAATGCTCTGGATTTGCTAAAAACTTGCTGTAGATCGTGATAGTCAGGCGGTACCTTAGAGAGATCTTGGGGTTCCTTTCAGAGGAGCAGAGCTGACCGGTGTATGGGAGGCAAGTGCCGACCTCAAACAAGCTGACAGACAGTATAGTCTCCATGATTCAATTTTCCCCTCCTTCCAATTTAGATAATATTGTGCCTTTCCTGTGGGCAAGATGGACAGGTTGCAATGAAGTGGCCGGTCTTCCCACAATATAGGCACACCCGTGCCGCCATACACTGTTGTCGCTCCACAGGGGAAAGCCTGGCGCAGCCTATTTGAGCTGGATGGCTTAGAGGGGGACGGCAGAGACTCAGAAAACACACCCACAAAGGAGTGTTTGTGCCTGCGTTCTCTGGCTCGCTCATTAAAGCGGTTATCCACTCGGATGGCTAAAGCTATCAGTTCCTCAACCGTTCCCGGGCTCGTCCTGCTAAACCAGAAGATCTTTTAACTCTTCGTTCAGAGCATTAAAAAATGCACCTTTCAGAACTTGAATGTTCCAGCCGGATGATGCAGTTAAAGTGCGGAAATCAATGGGAAATTCGGCAACTGAATTGCGCCTTTGCTTTAAACTCCAAAGCTTGCAGGTAATTTCAGTATCTGTGCTCTTGCAGCCAAATGTCTGTTCAAATTCAGAAACAAAATCCTTAGAGGACGTATTTAGGATGGCGGAATAGGAATACTTTGAATTTGCCCAACTGAGGGCTCGGTCTTTGAGTAACCCAATTATGTATGAAATCTTGGATGTGTCGTCAATGAAAGATTGAGGAGAACGACAAAACTCTAGGGAGCACTGCACAGGAAAACCTCCACATTTACTGATCTCCCCGGTGAAGTTTTCAGGAGGGGAAATGGGGAGGGGAAGGCGTGTCGCTGACGGAAAAGCGGATGCTCCGGCTGAAGGCGGTTGGTCGTGAGGTGACAGTTTCTGATTGATCCCTGTAAAACTGTGGATAACTGCTCCAACCGCTGAGAGGTATAATAGCTCTGTTGATTATACAGAGAATGCAGCATGGTCTCATGTTTAGCGGGAATAGGGGCTGGATCGGATATTGGGCTCCAAGCTGGTTCTGCTGGGTCAGACTGGCCTGATTGTTCTGTCCTGGTTTTCATTTAACCTCCTGACCCACATGCAGAATCAAACTCAGACACCAGGACAAAGTTAAGAAGTTTTATTTAAAAGGGGAAAAAAAACCTCAGAGGATCAGCTGGAACGGCAGGGATCGCTGAGCATCTGGGAAGTGGAGAGTTGAGGTTAGAAGTGGTCTTTGACAGAAGGGAGAACTCTTTAGGGCTGTAGTACTCACGGGTCCAATAGGTTCCGTCTCAGGGGGAAAATACAGTGAGATCAGCTGAGCGGTGTAAGCAGCTTCAGAGATCCGACGTAAACTCCCTGTGGATCAAATCAGGAGGGGGGAGTGGCAGAGAGCGGGCAGGAAGGAGAAACGCTGCCTAACAGGCTGACTCACAGCTGAGGAATGTAATCTGCTTGACTGCAAGGAGAAATTACTTCCTTGAAGGCTTTACCAGAGAACGGCCGAATCTTTAAACTCCTCAGATAAACCTGGCGACACAGAGAGTGCAGGGGATTCGTAGGAGAAGACTAGAAAATGATCAAAGACAAAACTTTGAGGATCAGGGCTTGGAGGTATCGTATGGTAACTATCAGGTGTTGAATGGTCGTTAGCCAGATCCTTAAGAAGCTCAGGAACACAAAGGCCTGATTGACACCAGGTGAGTGCAATGAACCTGTGCAGCTGATCTCCACCACAGATCCTCTCTGACCAGATGACTCACTACAACCAAAAAATAGACACACAAACACACAGCAGCCTTCTCTTTACTTTGTGTTTTGTGCTTTGTTTTAAAGGCCCACAGAGGAGGAGAGATCCGAGGTGGACAAGGGACGGCTCCCAGGATGGTCCACCGGCGGTGGAGCTGGCCATCCTGGACTCCCATGGGAACATTGGACCCTAGCAATCAGTAGTTTTCTGAAATTGAGGCAGCAGGCTCTCCAAGCCGGTTCTTTTTTTTTCTCCTCCTTCTCCCTGAGGCTCTTCCACTTTAATCTGGGTCCTTTTTATTCCTGTCTCTCTGTAAATTGTTATATTTTATATATTTATGTTTAATGTTTTTCTGTTTGAGGTTTTTCAATATAATATCAAATAAATTGTTGTAATGACTAATATCTCAGTTCTACTGCACAGCAAATATTGGCACAAAACGTACTACTATATACAGTGGGGCAAAAAAGTATTTAGTCAGCAACCGATTGTGCAAGTTCTCCCACTTAAAATAATGATAGAGGTCAGTAATTTTCATCGTAGGTACACTTCAACTGTGAGAGAGAGAGTTTGAAAAAAAATCCAGGAATTCACATTGTAGGATTTTTAAAGAATTTATTTGTAAATTATGGTGGAAAATAAGTATTTGGTCAAAAACAAAAATTCTACTCAATACTTTGTAATATAACCTTTGTTGGCGATAACAGAGGTCAAACGATTACTATAGGTCTTTACCAGGTTTGCACACACAGTAGCTGGTATTTTGGCCCATTCCTCCATGCAGATCTTCTTGAGAGCAGTGATGTCTTGGGGCTGTCGCCGAGCAACACGGACTTTCAACTCCTTCCACAGATTTTCTATGGGGTTGAGGTCTGGAGACTGGCTAGGCCACTCCAGGACTTTCAAATGCTTCTTACAGAGCCACTCCTTCGTTGCCCGGGCGGTGTGTTTGGGATCATTGTCATGTTGGAAGACCCAGCCACGTTTCATCTTCAAAGCTCTCACTGATGGAAGGAGGTTTTGGCTCAAAATCTCAAGATACATGGCCCCATTCATTCTTTCCTTAACACGGATCAGTCGTCCTGTCCCCTTAGCAGAAAAACAGCCCCAAAGCATGATGTTTCCACCCCCATGCTTCACAGTAGGTATGGTGTTCTTGGGATGCAGCTCAGTATTCTTCTTCCTCCAAACACGACGAGTTGAGTTTATACCAAAAAGTTCTACTTTGGTTTCATCTGACCACATGACTACTTTGGTTTCATCTGACCACATGACATTCGTATCATCCAGCAAGCCTGGACATGCACTGGCTTAAGCAGGGGGACACTTCTGGCACTGCATGATTTGATTCCCTGTCATTGTAGTGTGTTACTGATGGTAACCTTTGTTACTTTGGTCCCAACTCTCTGCAGGTCATTATTGCAATTGCGATTTCATTTGTAATTTTTATGAGGCTTTTCTCATACATACATTATATTGTATGTGAATGGACTGAACTTATATAGCTTCTAGTCATACTGACCACTCAAAGTGCTTTACATTGAAGCCACATTCACCCATTCAAACTCACATTCATACACCGACACCCAACATGGCTCGGTAGGACAAATTCTTTTTGGGTTTAAGTGCCTTTCCCAGGGGCACATCGACATGTGACTGGAGAAAGCTGGAATCGAACCTACGACCCTCCGATTGCAAGCCAACTACTCTACCACTGAGCCACAGTTGCCCATATATTGTATATATTATATATAATGTCAGATTTTTTTATACATAATTTATTCAATTCCATAGGCTAGACTTTGAACCTTTGAACCATTGCTTAATATTAACAAGGTTGTAGTGGCCACTTGTCAACAAAACAACAAGTGGTTTTAAATCAAAATCCAAATTAGAATCAAAAGGCCACTGATGCACTGTGGGTTTGGTGTATGTGGGTGGGAAAAAAGCATCAGGTCCAAACAGGTATTAAAATTTAACAAAAACGTGGTTTATTTAACAGAAAACGAGCAAACACAGAATAAAGACAATTTCCTGTGCCTCTCCCGCTCCGGTAAAAAAACCATATGCCTACCCTGGTGCATGCTGGTCCCTTCTGTGCGCTTACCTATATAACCTATAGTGGCTCCCTACCGTGCCTGAAACAAACAAAACTAATAATAAACTAATGAAACCCCAAAGTGAAGAAATAATAAACAAAATACTAATAAAATTTTAATCATAAAGAAATCTAAACATCTAAACAGCACTAAATAGCTCCAACACTCCGGCCCCTAATTGTGCATTAAATCACAATTACTTCAATCTCCCAAAGGAGCTATTCACTCAAACCTAACCCACAGTATGACTAGATATAGTATATTATACATTAGCTTCGGTTTCCCGTGTTCTTTGTAGTGAACCTGAAACAAAACCAACGATAGAGACAAAAAGGGAGAGAAAAAACAAGAGAGAGAGTCCGTGGTATCACACCCCTGCTTCCAGCAGCAGGCAGAGTTTCGTCACTGGCCTCTCCAGAATGCTGGTACTCGTCCGAAGGCGCACAGAACGCACCAGGCCCCTGGCATCTGCTCTCAAGTCCAAAATCTTCCCCATCAGCAAAGATCCTCTTGGGGCTGTGGCATCTGCAATGAGGACAATGTCTCCAGGAGTGAGACTTCTCCTTGGTCTTATCCACTTTTGCCTTTCTTGCATCATTGGTAAGTACTCAGCGATCCATCTCTTCCAAAAAAGTTCTGCCATGTATTGTGCTTACCTCCAACTTTTCCTGATGTACAGGTCACTGTGGTCAAATAAACCTGGTGGCATGACTGGCTTGCCTTTTAACATCAGAATGTGACTAGGTGTGAGTGCTTCCAGGTCATCTGGGTCATCAGAGACCTTTGTAATTGGTCTGTCGTTTAATATGGCCTCAGCCTCACTATGTATGGAGTCCCTCATCGTCCAGAACTTGCTGTTTGAGAACTGAAGTGAGAACAATCTTCACTGAACGAATCAAGCGCTCACACACACCGCCGTGATGGGAAGCTGCAGCTGTGTTGAAGTTCCACTTTATGCCGTCCTCAACAAAAGCTCTCTGAATGTTTCCATGATTTAATCCAGCCAGACTTTCTTTCAACTCCCTGTTAGCTCCGACAAAATTTGTACCATTGTCAGACCTGATGGAGGAGACTTGGCCTCGTCTACAGATTAACCTCCGGACAGCATTTATACAGGAATCTGTATCAAGTGTATGTGCTACTACCAAATGCACAGCACGGCTGGTGAAACATGTGAAGAGGACTCCGTACCTTTTAAGAAAACTCCTGCCTCTTTTAATGTGGATAGGCCCAAAATAGTTGACTCCTACATCTGTAAAAGGGGCTTTATCAGGCAACACTCTTTCCTCAAGCAAATCTGCCATCTTCTGTTCAAGAAGCTTTCCTCTATTGCGTCTGCAAACCACACAGTCAGATATCACCTTCCTTGCAGCAGAATTTGCATTGATGATCCAATACTTCTGACGCAGCCTTGACAGCATGTGATTTCTTCCTGCATGCCCTAGTTGATGATGAATATGGCTCAGAATTAGTGTGGATACATGCAGATCTTTGGACAGAATGACAGGATGTTTAGATTCTGCTGGCATTGCTGCTCGGCCCAGCCGGCCACCTACTCTGAGGATTCTATCACATCACAGTATCCAGTCTGTACAGTAGACTCCCCTTTGAAACGCTTTTGCAGCCACTTTTCAGTAATGCAATTTCAGCTTTAAACTTATGTTCTTGTACATACTGAATGATTGCATGTTCTGCGTTCACAAAATCTGCAGAGGTCAAACTCTGTCCTTTGAGCATGTTTTTAAAGCTCTGCATTTTCCTTTCCACTGCAGGTCCTTGAGTCTCCAGTCTCCAGTTGAAATCTGCAGAGGCACACAATTCCTTCCTTTTCTGTCCCAATAACACAAGAGTTCTCTTCACCCTCAGCAACCAAGCAACAGACCTTTGTAGTCTTTTCCAAGATGAAAAATAATGAAGCAGGCGTTCTGTGGCACACTCAAGATCCACAACAACGGAGTTCACCGTCAAATCTCTTTTGACCTCCGGGTCTTCTGCAGGAATCATGTCGAAATCAGCATCCAACTTAGGCCAAGCCTCCTTTGGCTCATAAAGAAACTCTGGACCATTTATCCATCTCTTGCATTTCAGGAAAGTCTCTGCCCTCATTCCTCTTGATGCATCATCTGCTGGATTCTCCTTTGATCCAACATATCTCCACTGATCAACACTTGCTGGGTCTCTGATGTAGGAGACTCTGTTTGCGACAAAAGTGTGAAATCGCCTAGCTTCATTACAGATGTATTTGAGAACAGCTGTGCTGTCGGTCCCGAAAACTGACTCCTCCAGCTTAAGTTGCAACTCTTTCTGAAGCATTTTATCAACTCGGGCTGCAAGAACTGCTGCTGTGAGTTCCAATCGAGGAATCGTTATCTGCTTTAGTGGAGCAACTCTGGCCTTTCCCAACAGAAATGCAACCTGAACTCTGTCATTCTTTTCCAGTCTCAAATACGACACTGTTCCATATCCAACTTGGCTGGCATCAGAGAAGTGGTGAAGCTGTGCATTGTCGTAGTCTCCATTTTCTCTGGATTTGATACAGCGATCCACATTAAACTCAGCCATCTTCTGGAGATCCTCCAACCATTCAAACCACCTTTTAGAGAGGAGATGAGGAATGGCTTCATCCCACCCCAAGCCTTTTCTACAGAGCTCCTGTAGCAACAATTTGGTTGGAATAGTGAATGGGGCTAAAAAACCTAAGGGGTCATACAGTGAGCTGACCACCGACAAAATGCTTCTTCTGGTCTTTGGCTGTTCCTGTAGTGAGTTCCTAAACTTGAATTGCTCGGTTTCAATGCACCACCGTAGTCCCAATGCTCGCTCCGTTGGAAGTTGGTCCGCATCCAAATATTGCTCCATCACTTCCTTTGCTCTGCAGTCTTGAGCAATTGAAAGCAACACTTTGCGGCTGTTGCTGATCCATTTGGAAAGATTAAATCCTCCTCTCTGACAAAGTGCAGTCAAATTCTTAACCAGTTCTGACCTCCTCTGAGGCCACTGATTTCAAGCAGTCATCAACATAAAAATTGCTTTTGACTGTATTTACCACTTCATGAGGAAAATATTGGGCATTATCGTCTGCAGTTCTCCTCAATGCATAATTTGCACAACTTGAGGAAGACACTGCACCAAACAAATGTACTTTCATGCGATGTTCCACTGGAGATTGGGAAATGTATCCTTCGGGCCACCAGAGAAAACTGAGAAAGTTGACATGCTTTCCAGAAACATGAACTTGGTGATACATTGCTTGAATGTCGGCCATCACTGCAACAGGCTGTTGTCTGAATCGAACAAGGACCCCGATTAAAGAGTTGGTTAAATCAGGGCCCTGCAACAGCTGACAGTTCAGTGATGTCCCTTTGTATGCTGCTCCACAATCAAAAACAACTCGCAGCTTACCTTTTCTGGGATGATAAACCCCATGATGAGGAAGATACCACACATTTCCTTCACTCTGCTTTAGTTGATCAGAAGGCACCCGCTCAGCATATCCTTATTTAACCATGTCATTTAAAAATCTGATGTATTCTTCCTTGAACTGACCATTCTTGATAAACTTTCTCTTCAGGCTCTGGAGGCGCTGTTCTGCAACATGGCAATTGTTTGGCAACAGGGGATTTTCCACCTTGAAAGGTAAATCAATACAGTAATGGTCTCCAATTAACTTTGTGGTGTTGTTCATGACATTCATAAACTTCACATCCTCTCTGGACATTTTAGGCTGCTCATCCGATGACCTCTCCTTGAAGTCGTAGTTAAACTGTTTAATCAGCATTTCCTGAAGATGTTCAACAGAAATCCTGTTTGATGTTACAGCAAAGCAGTCACTTTTATTCCTGTTGCTCCCACCACGAAGTGGACCATTAATAACCCTGCCAACTCTGGTTCTGACGGCATAGGGTCCCTCATCCTGGCTGTTGATTAGCTCCCATGGCTCCATCACCTTTGGTGCATCCGTTCCGATGAGTAAATCAATGCTTTCATCAATGTCATGAAGCTGAATAGTCTTGAGATAAGACCACTGTGAGGGATTGCTGAGAATTCCACGACGCAATCTTCTGTGGTTCTGTAATTTCTACACTAAACATTGTATTGTAATAACTCTTTTTGTAAAGTGCCTTGAGATGACATCTGTTGTGAAATGGCGCTATATAAATAAACTGAATTGAATTGAATTGTTCCAAGTCCTCTTGTCGTGGAATGTTGAGTGTGGAAACAGGCATTTCCTTTTGCGTTAAGACGCCAGGTAACTCAATAAAATCATTCATATTTATTCCAGACACTTCAAGACCGAACACATGAGCATTTACAATCTTCTTTTGACCCATTGTTCTTACCAAAATACTTGTCCTTTTGCCCTTTACATTCAGTCCTCTTGCGAAACTATCTGTACAAAACGTTCCTGAACTCCCAGGATCCAGGAAAGCATATGTCTGCACAGTTTTGTTGCTCCTCTGACTCTTGACTTTGACTGCAACAATAGAAAAAATTGAGGCATCTTTATGACCGGCCCCAATATGCCCACAAGTCTGAAACACTGGAGCCGAAACGTTTGTTGAGCTCACAGATTGTAGATCAGAGGATGTTCCTTTATCCTGGCGCTCAATATGAAGTGGGTGCTTTTGATGAAACACATTGCAGTCCAAACGTCTCCTACAATCTTTGCTTTTGTGACCCATTTTTAGACAACCAAAACAGATTCCTTTTTCTTTAATGAAATTGATCTTATCCCTCTGTATTTTCATTTTGAACTGTGAGCATTGATCCAATGAATGATTACCTTGTGAACAGAACAAGCAATTGAGAGTAAAGTGTGTGGCCTTGTTTCCTGTATGTTGAGTTATGACTCCTTCCTTGACTGCAGTGACATTGGTGGCAAAACTGCTCCCTCTTTTCCTTTGTTTGAAAATGACTGGCATTGGCTGTTTTGGAGTTGGTGAGCTGTGGGTCTTGGATGTTACCAAAGACTGGATCTGAAGCAATCTTGACTTGTCTTTCTATAAATCCCACAAGCTCAGTGAACTTTGCACGCCTTCGTTCTTGCAGATCACAGGCAACATTTCTCCACTTTTCTCTTAACTTGTAAGGAAGTATCAAGATAATACTCCTCATGTTTGATGGTAAGTCCAACTCTTTAATGTGCATCAGCTGTTCTGTTAAATTTGTACATCCACACAGAAACAAAGAAAATGATTGCAGTCCTTTAATATCCTCACTTTTAACAGGTGGCCAGTTAAGTATCTTTTCCATGTATGCAGCAGCAATTTTATATTAATTTCCAAAGTGCTCTGCAAGAAGACTTTTGGCTCTGTGGTACCCCTGCTCTGATGGTAAATGCTGACAACTGTGCACCAGATCCTTTGGTTGCCCCCTGGTGTACTGTTCAAGAAAATGTAAACGATCACTCCATTTATCTGTTTTAGCCTCCACCCCATTTTCCAAAGCTCTGATAAAGGATCTGTATTGGAGAGGATCTCCATCAAACACAGAGATGTTCCTGAGGACAGAATACAGATTCTGTTGGCCGAGCAAAGCAGCAATGTCATTTTGTTTTTGCATAATGTTTAAAACATCATTTTGATAGTTGTCAGTCAAAGCTTGGGTCTGATGGTGAACATGTCCCATGTTTCCATTTGCAGTTTGCATCACATCAACTGGAGCATCAGCCTTTAATGTTATTTCATCCACTTGTTTACTTTGTTTTGTTTTGGCTTAACTACTGGTGGTTTGAGTACAGGAACAGACAAACCAAGAGCATAATCATTTCCACTCATGATATCTGGGACAAAAGTGTTGGCATCGGCATTTAAATCACTCACTCCTCGTGACTTATTCCTTTCACAATAAGAATTCATACCGTCTGAACGTTTTGAGCCACACTGTGACCTGTTTTCCAAGACGTGAAGCTTTGCCTTTGTTGCTGCCAATTCCGTTTCAAGCTCGAGTTGTTCCTTGTCTCTTCTTAGTTTTTCCTGTTGCGCTTCTATTTGATGTTTCCTTTTCAGTGCAAAAATGCGCTCCTCAAGCGCTGCCGTATCGGCCTCGGCTTTGATTCGCGCAGATGATGTCGAAGAAGCCAGTGATAGCTGAGAGTGTGCTTTACCAGAGCTCGCTTTTACACTTGAAACATTGGAGACACTATCTTCAGGATTTATTTCATCAGCATTACTTTGATCATCAGGAGTATCTTTATTGCTTGGAGCCATCCTTTTACCTTCTCAGTGAAATCACGATATTCAGTCATTTTTTCCGTAAAGTATTTACTTTGTCTTTCAATGTCATCTTTGGGCAAAGGTAGACTCATAAAAGATTTGTGGGTTTCATGTGCGTCTTCGCAACACCGTACAAACACAGAAAGCTCATTCTTTATTGAATCTACATTTTCCTTTGATATCATTAACACATTCATGTGTTTCATATACTTTTTGGCCTGTTTGTATTTTTCACTCCTTTTTTCCTGGAGTTTTGTCATGTTATATTCCATACCTTTAGCAGACATTTTAACAGTTCTTTTTTGCCTTTCAGTATCGTTTGCACCAACATCAGACATTTCCGTTTCTTTTAGACTATTCATTTTCCTTTTTTGTTTGCAAACCGATCACACAGTCCATTGACGCACAAGAGAGCAGGTTGCAAAACACACGATGATTATTGATCATCAAATCCTCCTCAAACAAACACACACAGCTGGGCTTTAATCATGAATGAAGGCGCGTGGCCGTGCGTAAAGGTAGACGTGTGTCATTCAACATTGTAGTCATTAGATTCCTTGTGAAATACTGTCAAACTCCACTCGTTTGGCCCTTTTCCACTTCGGCACTTAACAGTTATATCACTGCTTACCGGTTTCTTTTGAGAAGGTTGAACCTCTTGTGTGGTCTGGGCCAGAATGTGCGCCACCGCCGCCTCAGCTGAATCCAAGAAATGCTTAATATCTTTTGTCCATAAATCCACATCGAAGCATCCGATAAATCCAATATTGAAGTGTTCAAAAGGCAGGTTTTTTACTTGTTGTAGTGGCCACTTGTCAACAAAACAACAAGTGGTTTTAAATCCAAATCAGAATCAAAAGGCCACTGATGCATCGTGGGTTTGGTGTACGCGGGTGGGAAAAAAGCATCAGGTCCAAACAAGTATTAAAATTTAACAAAAACGTGGTTTATTTAACAGAAAACAAACAAACACAGAACAAAGAAAATTTCCTGTGCCTCTCCTGCTCTGGTAAAAAACCACATGCCTACCCTGGTGCATGCTGGTCCCTTCTGTGCGCTTACCTATGTAACCTATAGTGGCTTCCTACCGTGCCTGAAACAAACAAAACAAATAATAAACTAATAAAACCCCAAAGTGAAGAAATAATAAACAAAATACTAATACAATTTTAATTATAAAGAAATCTAAACATCTAAACAGCACTAAATAGCTCCAACAAAGGTTATTTACCTAAATCATCACGTTCAATATGATGTCCGCTGTTATGCAAACAAGGTTGTTTTCCTGCAGATCCCAGCTGTCAAGCCCCTCTTAGGCTGTTGCAATGTTTTCCATCTGGTGGAATCTGTATATTAGCTGGTGTTATGCAGCATCATTGTTTTATAGCCAATATAATTTTCCATGTACTATTCCTATTTGGTACCAAATTCTGAGTAGCATTGGCTTCTGTCAAGCTTTAGACCATGTTATAACAGGTTAAAGAACAGTGTTTCCTTCTCTCCCTGCATTGTTTGAGCTGCTCACAAGTCAGGTGACTTTCCCAGATCTCATGCTCATGACCAGTCAAATTGCAGTCTTGCGATTAGAAAATCTGATTTTGTCATATTGCGATATTATTGCATATGCAATTAATCGTTCAGCTCTAATTTAGTAACATACTAAAGACCAATTATTTAAGAGAATAAAGAGAGATTAGTTTATTTTGAATGATGTCAACAGCTCAATTTATTAAGAAAATTTTAAAAAGTCAGGAAAGCGCTTTAGAGGTTTGTGGGTGGCTCTTAAAAGAGTCTTTGTGAGAAAGTCACTGGGACTTCAAATAGGCTATTCTTTTGGCTGCCAAGACACTGCCCCTCCGCCGAGAAGTGGGCCATGAACTTCTCTCTCACCAGGACAGCCTCTCTGGAGGAGTTGTTGGCTGCTAAACGATGGCCTTACAACGGCTCCATCATAGCAGGTGTCACACCCCTCACAGCAGGTGCCCCTCTCTCATCCAAACGGTGAAGAAAATTGTGGAGAACACACGCCGCATTCAAATACCTCTCCGCAACTTCAGGTCGGAGCTCCATGGAGCACTGATACAACCTCCACTGGCACACTCCACTAGCCGGGCCCTGGAGAGGCGATAGTTGAAGATCCTCTTCTCTAATGGGGGGAGGCGTCCAGGGAAAGGCCTCATGAGCTCCTGCCACAGCGGGAACGCCTTATCAGCCACGAAGACATTCCATCAGGTAGAGGCTGGTCAGGAGGCGGATGGAGAGTCCCAGCCCGAAGAGCCTTACCTAAGGTGGAGTTTGCCAGTGTTGGGTCACACACAGCCAGCGGAGGCACTATGCTGCTCTCTTCCACCGGAAGTCGGCTGTGACAGAAAATTTTATAATTTATGCTCGGACATTAAGAAAGGTTTAATTCTCTTACTCAGCTCTTAGATAGCTGTTCTGATTCTAAGGTACAAACAAGAACCAATTGTGTGAAAACATCTCATATTGACTTATGACTACTCTTGTTATTATCTGGTGTTGACTTATGACAGATCCTGTGAACGTCTTTCTCAGCATTATACAAAGTGTCCCTTATTGTTATCTATATTCTGATTGTTCAGTGAACTTATCTCCTGATTGTTTACTGTTGACTACTGAAGTGACACTTCCTCTTCTGTTTGATTATGTATGAAATGATTGGTCAGAATCTGATTCAATAGGGTGTGGCTGATTACTATATATACCCATGCATCTGTGCTTAAGCTGCAGGGTTCTCAGCAGGAGGCCCTCTGTGCACGTAAAATAAACTATGTGCGAATATAGCTGACACTTTTTTTTCTTCTCTCATCCGAGGCCTCTCAGACACCCAGATTTCTACCACAATATTTGACTTCACGTAAACCCGAGGGTCCCCCAATTGGAGGACTCTGGGAATTATTTTTGACTTGACAGGCTTGACAAAACACATCATATTACAGAAAAAAATAGTAATAATGCACATCAAATTAAACAGAAGACCATGCGCTACAAGGCTATCTAACTTATTTTTACCAACCACAAACAATCAACCACTCAAATGAAAGCAGAGACTCTACCGATTCCAAAGATACATCTCCCAAAACGCTACGCCAAAGCACCGCAGACATATAAGCCAAAGTATAACACACACAAAAAAAATCGCTTTTCATAATCACACTTAAAAATATAGCCTTACCTTTGCTGTTTTGCTGTGTAAAAAATATTTATTTGGACAATAAACTCTATTTTCTGATAATTCAATCACTTGTGTACCATTTAAAACCTTCCAGGTGTTTCCTGTATAATTTTTGGTTCCTAGGAAGTGTTTGCAGTGAATTCACGGATGAGACTGGCTTTTCCCCTAGGTTCTGTTCTCAGCTCCCTGGTTGGCTGACTTTATTGTCAATATTGTTTTGCAAGTTTTGGCGTTATTCTATAGGCTTCTACGATTCCAATGAGGTGTCACGCATGGAAATTGACCAATCAGCTCCGGGGAAAGTCTTAATATGCGTAAAATAAGATTGTCAGTCGGCAAGACCGTCTTATGACACAAGATGGCGCAAGACTCACGGACATAACTTGGTGTTGCTGCTTTCACTTTTTATATCTGATAAATGTCACCAGAAAGATGCCCAAAAGTGTTTATTTTAGGTGTACTGAACACTATGTGATACTAAAATGAAAAATATAACTTTTCACAACAGAAATAGAAATGGCACTGTTTGTGCCAAACTGTGCCAAACTGGACACCTCGCCTGATATGCCTGTACTAAAACCTCTCTAGTTTTGTCCTGTTTCACATAATCAGTTTCAACTTTTGCAGAGATAATGTCCACATGTTTTATTTATATTTTATTGAGTAATGACTGCTATTCAAGCAATATCCATAGAGTTTTTCAATATAGAACTATGGTGGGGTTTTTTTGGCGGAGCAAAAAAGAAATACAATTCTCCTGTTTTCCATCTTCAATTTCTCCTAATCAGCAACAGAGAACATGCATAATGACACATCTATCAATTCTATTCAATGTTACCTTTACAATGACACCAAAATAGTTCAAATACTCCTTTTGGTTGATGAAATATACACATTTTTCATGGGTAAGATTTTTTTCGAGAATTAAGCTTCAAAATAAGCCTAGGGTCCCCTCAGTCATGTCCGTCGGACACTGACTGAGGGGACGCCTGGATGTTTTTCTGCACCCATCTCCGGACCTCGCTTAAGCATTCAAGAGAAGGTAGACTAAGTCCAGTGTTCTGATCGACTGCAACAAAGACCGTACCTAAAATTGTCTGAGGGACAAAGCCTGGTGAGCTAAATTCATTTCATTCTTTAGTTAAAATATTGGACTATATTGAAGTCCTGCCTAAAAACTAAATTCTAACGTGTAATTAAAGAAAAAGAGGAAATTATATTTTCCTATTTGTGGTTAGCTGTTTTCATTATAATTGGGAGAGCTTTTTTTTCTGTGTCTGTGCCGTTGACACACTTTACCTTAGGCAAGATAAGGTTTGAATCCTTTGAGTCAATACTGTGAGCTTAAATATTTTTATTTATTTCTTGAAAATAAATAGATACAATAAATAGAAATAATATAGCAAGACCAGTTAGGGTTTGACTCTGAGCTTTCTAAAAGCAAGATGAGCAATATAATTGAGAGCTTTTAAAGTAAGATTGATTAATTAATAATAGTGAGCTTTATGCAAGATCAACTAATGAGGTAATATTGTGAACTTGTGAGCAAGACCAGTTTGAATAATTGTGAGGTTTTTTTAATAAAAAAGCAAGAATAATTAGAACTGTCAGCTTTTCAGCTACAGTCAGTGAGAGAAAGAACTACTGCTAAAGATCTATCCAGATTTCCTTAGCACATAGGATTTATTGATATGGGTAATGTTAAAGGAAAACAAGGTTCTTCCAGTTTCCCTGAAACTACTCTTGATTGTCAAATGAAAAAGAAATATGGTGATGATGGATGTGATTATTTAAAATATTGGAGTGAATGTGGTTTTCTCCCAAGTGAAGCTGAATTTGTTTTATAATTCATGTAGAAAAATCTTAATGTAACGTAATTTATCATGGCAAGATTTGTAATCATCTATCCTTTCAATGTGAAACATGTATTTCCTGAAGGTGGGTCTCGTAGTCAGACTCAATTGAAGAAACTTAGAAACAGTCAAAAAAAAGAAAAAGAAAAAGAAAGTTTTATGGGAAAAAAACTGTTTTATTAGAAAGAATACAGCAAGTGATGTTGAAAGACAAATATGTTTTAAGTGCAAAGATATTCTAAATGTAGGGTTTGGATGGATGTTTGAAATTGTGGGAAGCAGAAAGTGAGAAAGGCACTCACTGCTCAGAAAGCAAATTATGGAATAAGAAGAAAAAAGACTCTTAAAGGACACAAAGACTGATAAGCCTCCTGATAAAAAAAACAACAACCCTGATACTGCCGCTTCTTTGTCTTCCTCGTTTGCAGAGCGCTTGAAGGGCTTCTGCTGACCTGACCCCTGAACTCCACCTCTCCTGTATATCAACCACACCATGGATAACATACTGTACCAACACCAAGCCCCCCCGCCCCTCCAGCTGGAATGCCTCTACCACAGCAGAAACCAGATACTAAACCTATGGGTTCAATATTATGCCACAGACGATTTGTGCGTGCAAAAAGATTTTGCATGTAAAAGTACATTTTCTTGCTGTCAACTTAATCAGCTGTTGTGCCAAAGCAAATTGATTCAGGTAGAAAAACGTATATCATACCTGTTGATGAACTACCAACATATAAAACCATGTGATGATGCTAGCTGAAGGTTAGCCTGAATTGCTAAGAAATGTCATTTTTTTCTAAAATGGTGGAGACAAATGCTGTGGGGTAAAGTGATACAGTGTCTCAGTTTGCCCCACCATGAGGCACAAAATAAGTCTAGTTTTAAACATTTTTAATGCAATATTACATTACATGTGTAATGTATATTAATATTAATTACATATTAATTAATATGTAATGTTACATTTTTATTTTAAATTTCATAAACATATTAGTAAAGCCATCATGCCAAGGCAATACAAAATGAAGACAACCTGGGGCAAAACACCCCTCGACGAGATGGAGAGTGCAGCTACTGAGGTCAAGGAAGGGAAGTCTATCAGAGCAGCTGCAAGGGACAGAAATATTGATAACTCAAGCCTTTTTAGATTCATTAAGAAAAAAGAGAAAGGTGAAGTAAAATCATTAGCCTGGGGTGCAGTAGTTGAGGCAAAGAGAATATTCACAGATGAGATGGAGGAGGAGCTAGCCAAACACTTGAAACAACTAGCTGATCAATTCGATGGCCTTCCTCCAGTCAAGTCCCGTAAACTGGCATTTGAATATGCAGAAAGAAACTGTGGTAACCCGAGTATTTAAATATGCACGCAGACATTACTGTTAATAGCCTTTACTAACACTCAGCAGCCAGTACAGAAAAACAGCTTAGACAAGCCCAACAACATGTAGCATCCAACGTTCCGCTGTTTAACTAGGGCCGGGGAAAAAACAAAATGACAAACAAAGGTACCGGGTCCCCCCCCCGAGCAACATCTCCGCTGGAGACACTCCCGTAGTTGTGTGTGGGGTAATCCTGTATTGAAACAGGAAGTGTGCGAGCTTGGTTTCCGGAGATTGTCCTGACATCTTCCGCAGCCCATCTTTGAGAGTCTCCACTGCCCACTCTGCCAAGCTGTTGGAGGCGGGGTGATAGGGGGCAGTGCAGATGCGGCGAACCCCATTTCGATCCATAAACTCCTTGAAAACCTCGCTGGTGAAAGTGGGCACGTTGTCTGTCACAATTGTGTCTGGCAGCCCATGGGTCGCGAAAATTCTTCTCAGTGTGTCTGTAGTAGTAGGTGCAGTAATATTTGACATGATCTGTGCCTCGAGCCATTTGGAGTGCGCGTCCACTAGCACTAAATACATTCGACCCATAAATGGGCCAGCAAAATCCAGGTGGAGTCTTGACCACGGACGGCCATGGGTGTAGTGGCGCTGCAGCTGGCATCTTCAGGTTGCTTTGGCACTGAGAACATACCTTCACCTTTTCTTCCAAGGCAAAGTCCATCCTAGGCCAGCACACAAACTATCTGGTGAGACTTTTCATATGGGAGGCCCCAGGGTGTGCCTCGTGCAGCTCTTCCATCACTTGAGCCTGCCCTGGAGTTGGCACAACCACTCTTGAACCCCAGAGGAGACAGCCATCCAGGACACTTAATTCAAGTTTGCGCTTGACGTAAGGTTTGAACCCCACCTCTTCCACAGAGGCAGGCCAACCCTGCATCACCCACCTCTTCACCTGTGACAACACCGGATCTCTTTCTGTCCACAGCTTAATTTGCTTTGCTGTCACTGGAGCCTGTGATAGTCTGTCCATCAGAAAAACAGTCTCTGGGGGTAGGCCTGTGTGATGTGGTGTGTCTGGGAGAGGCAGACGGCTAAAGGCATCAGCATTTGCATGGTCGTTACCCGCCTTGTACTGTATACTATACTAGTATGCTGACAGGGTTAATGCCCAGCACTGTATTCTTGCTGATGCCATGGGTGGGATGCCCCTTTTCTCACTGAACATGCCCATTAGAGGCTTATGGTCTGTGAAGATGGTTAAAGGGCGGCCAAACGGGTAGTGATGGAAACGCTTGACTGCAAAAACAACAGCCATACCCTCCTTCTCTAATTGCGAGTACCCTTTTTGTGCTACAGTAAGAGTATGTGACACATGGCTGATTGGTTGTTCACTTCCATCCTCAATGCGGTGCGAAAGAACTGCCCCAAGTCCATACGGGGAGGCATCACACGAAAGAATGACCTCCTTGTCTGGGTCAAAATGTACCAGCAGTCGTGATGAGTGTAACAGTCCTTTTACGTGCTGGAAAGTGCCGTCCTGATCCTGCTGCCATCTCCACACACAGCCTTTGTGTAGCAGCTGGTAGAGTGGGGCCAGCACAGTCGAGAGGTCTGGTAAAAACTTCCCATAATAGTTCACTAAACCCAGGAACGACCAGAGCTCTGCGACACCCTTTGGTTTTGGGCTTCCTTTATTGCTCTCACTTTGTCCTCGACTGGAGACAAACCGTGAGCTGAAATCCGATGAACCAGGTATGTCACACTTGGAGCTTGATGTCTATGATGTTGGAACAGACTGTTATATTATTTGAGGTTGTACTCTGTAAAAGGTTTGAGAACCTATGTCTTTCTCTTGGCCTATGTCATTGATAAGTGAACAAAGAGTTGTTAAAGTAACTTTTGTTGATCTGCGTTTCACAATTTTTTCATGTACAATATTTGTATATTTCGGTGAAGAAACTGGGAGTCACTGGAGAAAGGCGCAAGAGACGCAAGCGACAGGCTACTGATCACACGTATGGATTGCCTGTTTGCTCCAAAGCAATTAAGGCCAAACTTGATGCAGCCTCTGCAAGAGTAATGCAGCTGGAGCGTGAGAAGATCAATGCCGTGATGAAAGGAGGGCCAAGAAAAACATGCAGGCTCTTCTCGAGGAGCTTAAGGAGAAAAATCTAATCAATGATGAGCTGAATGACAAGCTTGAACGTTACTCAGGTAAAACACAAATTTTACATTTAATATTTTGTGTACTTGAAGACAACAGTTAACAGTTAGACTTCCTGTTTACTTATAAATAAAACATACTAAATCGTTGTGAATTGAATTTCAGACCTTCCGGTTCACCTCCTGTCAAGGCAAGGGGTTGAATACACCCAGGACCAGAGAGATTTTGCCCTTACGCTCCATCTGCATGGTCCAAAGGCATATAATTACCCGAGAGAGACTCTGAAGATTCACCTACCACATCCCAGTTCATTGGAGAGGTATTTCAAAATATATTAAGCACTTACATCGTACTGCCCCCCACCACACTTTTGTGTCTTGTATTATATTTACTTACTGGTTGAACAGTAACCTGAGGGAGGGGAAGGCATAGTGGCTTTGAGTTAGTGCTATTTTTAGCTTTTCAAAACCTTTTACTTTAAGCACTACCAGAGGTGAGGTGGCTACTTTTGAATTTTTACTTAGGTGGCTGTGCTCTGTTGATGCCAAACCTGGTCTCAACAAAATGATGTTGGACATGCTGGGAAGACGCCGTCAGGAAGACGAGGCAAAGTATGATCATGTCACCCTAATGTTGGACGCAATGGCCATAAAAAAGCACGTCCAGTATGATCCCCAGACTTATGGTGGTTGGGCTTCAATGGTATTGGAAGGCTCCAATTGCCTATTATTTAACAAAGACGCTACCACCAGAAACACAAAAAGTCTTGGTGGAGCATGCACTGGAAGAGCTGCATCATCGTGGAATAAGGGTGGTGTGCATGACTATGGTTGGCCACGCATCCAACATCAGCATGTGCACACAACTGGGATGTTGTCTGAAAGGAAACCCCTGTGAGCCCTTGAAGACGCTTTTCCCTCATTCTGTTACCCATGACAAGGTATTCGTTATGATGGATGCTTGCCACATGTTGAAGCTGACACGCAACATGTTTCAGGTACATACTGTTTAAATCCTATATTTTTTTGGTTGACTCTATTCTGTGTCATACATTTTGTTGCTTTTATCTACATAAATAAATACAGAGCTTTAAATGTGACGTGTGTTGGCAGGGAAAAATGAAAAAAACATTTGATTCTGCAGGTATACAGCCCAATTAGAAGTGTCGATGGCAGCATCAGTTGGCTGTACATTGTTCACCTGAACAGCATCCAAAAGAACGGTGGACTACATCCTGCCAATAGAGTCACAGACAAGCATGTAAACTTTGATAATCAGTAGATGAAGGTATGTGTGTAAGATGCCTTTTGCTAACAAGGCTACATTAGATATGACCATGTATTTTCATCCTTGGTGATGATGTTTGTATCTTGTAATGTTTATGTGCTATTCATTTGCACTGTGTCCTTACGAACTCAATCAAGGTCACCCTGGCAGCTCAAACTCTGAGCAACTCTGTGGCAGTGGCGCTCCGCACCTTGAGGGAGATTGGCGAGGCACAGTTCAAAGACTGTGAGGCCACAATACAATTCATTGAGGTAATACATCTAGGGGTTTCAATCTTTCACCTAAATAATTTTGCAATATTCTAATGTTTCATTTCAGTGAATTATTGCTTTAATCCCCATAAGCCTGGTGGCACTGCCATGTTGTCATGTCAGATCACAAATCCCTTTTCATTGAATGTCAGATCTACAGAGTTATCAGAACCTTTGTCTGATTCCCATTGACATCAAGTTATGGCGATTATTTCAGTGTTTCAAGTTAATTTAGATATTTTTTTATAGACAATCGACAGGCTGTTCGACATCCTGAACAGCCGCAATCAAAGAGCCAGAGGGTTCAAAGCCCCTCTTGGTTCTAGGAATTGGACGAGCACAAGGGAGTTCTTGACAAGAGCCCGGGGGTACCTTTTCAGAACAAAGAGGTCTTTTAAAACAGTAAATGTTCTGTTAGTGATGCACTGATAACCTTTTCACCACACCTAAGTATAGGTACACCTACTGATCTTTTCAGTAGTCACCAGTCATCAGTACAATTTCTTTGTAATAGTTAAATTTTCATAGAGAAACTTTTTAATGTTTACCAATCTTCCAACTTTACCGGTTTCAGTGCATCCCTACAATCGATGAAGTGCTTTGTTCTCCTATTTATCATTACGTTTATGACATTCTATAATATCTTCTGCATGACGTTCAGATGCTTTGTCCTCCTGTCTGCTTTGAGTTCATAAGATGCACTGTTCTGTAAGATGTTCTGTCCTGTCTGCATCAAGTTCAAAAAGATGCCTTACTCTACAACAAGTTCATGCAGTGGTATGTATGTTATCCTGTGTCTTTGTTGTCTGCGGATTTGTCTCTGTTCCAATTCTTTTGTGATCTTTTTATGATTTTAAGATCAGGGATGCAAACTAGTCATCTTTAGGTTATGGCCCCTTTCCCCCCAAAATGTGGCAATGAACTCAATTGTATGAAATATGGTTTAGTGTGTGCACATTCTTTGCAAACCCACACTATTTTCACCCTATACCTATGCGTTTGCATCCCAGCTGTAGAGTGTCCTGTTTTGACAAGATCATCATAGTAACACAATATTTATTTTTGAAGGTTCCTCTCCATCCTTGGCTTCGCCATCAATATTGACACCTTGATGTCGATGGTTCCTATGCTGCTCGAAGGACAGCAATATGTACTGACCTACAGGTTCAGCCAGGACCACTTGGAGCTACTCTTCAACTCTATCAGAGCATCTGGTAGGGCTCATATTGACCCCTCCCCCCGTACCTACCTGTATACTTACCTTTATGGCTAAAGTACTTACCTTAGAACATGAAATAGAACTTTAAGTTACTTACCTTGTTATGGTGTTAATCGTTGTGGGTTTTTTTAAGGTGGCTGGAATAACAACCCTAATGCCAGCAGCTTCAAGTACATTTTCCGGAAGCTGATGGCCCGGTGTGGTTTTGTTAGACCAAGCAGCAAAGGCAATGTGACGGCGCAGGATGACACGGAGTCCCTACCAGCTGTAGCGATGTCCACTGCTACCCAGACCTACCACATTGACACAGCTACCAACCTGTCAGCTGCAGACTTGTCCGCTGCAGGAGATGATCTCATATCCCCGTTTGCTGACATCTCTGCCCTTGTACAAGATCACAGCTACCTTCCCACCCGCTTCGATGGTCTTGTAGACAACATTCTAGTGTACATTGCAGGTATGTGTGTGTGTATGTACTGTATATATATATATATATATATATATATATATATATATATACACGCATATTATATATATGTAATTTCAGGATTTGTTGTGCGGCGAGCCATGAAGAAGCTGTCTTGTAACGTCTGCCGTGCCAGCCTGGTGATGGATGCTGCATCTGCCAGTAAGGACCAAAGCTACCACTTACTGACTCTCAAGAACAACGGGGGTCTTGTCATACCATCTGAAGGTACTGTGAGGGTCATTAGAGCAGCAGAGTGGGCAATTATTCGCCAGGCACAAGCTTGTAGACGATCACAGCCCATCAAACCGCAGGAGGTGGTCTACATAGTTCGGAAGAGGGTTTGGTCAGAAGATGTGTTTTTGCTTGGGGAGCACATCAGTGATACACAGTATGGCATTGAGTCTCACCCCCATACACTACTTACATTTATTGTATCCCTGTTTTTCAAGCCGAGGCTGCACCACATTGCTAAGTTAACAGCACTTAGCTTACAGTCTAACAGCATCAGAAAGAAGCTCACAAAAATTGTCCTTTTCAAAGGTCATTAGCAGCTCTACTTCTCTCTGCCACCACCCAGCTCCCTATCATCGGTCTGGTCCACCACCCAGTTCTCTCGCATCGGTCTGTTCCACCAGCTCTTGTTAGTTACCTAACCTTTAGCACAACGCAAAGTCCTTTTTGCTCAAAGTCACGCCAGAGCCCACATATGTGCCTCTTCCAGTCCTCCAGTCTACTTCAACAGTCTCCTTTGCGCTTCATATTCTCTTTTATGTTTCACAATGCCGTTATATTTATGAGCCTATGCACAATCGATGTGCTATAACACACAGAACTGTGTACAACAGGGAATTTCTTGTTTGTCATTATGAGCGCCAATGTTCCTTGGTGGTCAGTGAGGTTCAAGATTTTTCATATTAACACACATATGGCTCTAATTTCCAAACGAAATACAATTTGAAGGGAATTTTCCTTTATTACAATGAAAACAGAAAATGGAATCTAGTATAATATGATAACCTTAATAGTTGATTAAACAAAATAGATCTTAATGAAAAATTTTCAAATAAAGTTTTGTAATAGTTTGATTTTAAAGTGTGTACACTGTTAAACAAAATAGTAGTTAATGAAAAGTTTTGGAATAGTTTGATGTCATGATAAAGTGTGTACACCATTCTAAGCAGCATGATCCCAAAAATAATTTTGTAACCATTTGAGTTTTTTGATAATGTTGTATTTAAGACATTTTGCAGTGTGTTATTTAGTGTTATTGTGGCGCTACCCCATAATTTCACCATGTTCAGGAGGAGCAGTTAGGGTAAGGCCACAAAAATGTTTGGTAGCCTAACTTCAATTTAAAACTTTCAACAACAAAAAAATATTAAATTTTCTGTTTTCAAAAACAAAAAACAAATTTCCCCTCTCTGTAGCCTGTACCTTGCCGTTGGTGAGACGGCTTTCAACTAAAACAGGCTTTTGCTAAAGTTCTTTTTGCATTCCAAGCTTTCTGTCTGTTTTGACTTATGTTTATGCTTGGCTCCAACAGGTTCGTGCCGTGAGTGGAGGAGAAACATGTCCCTCAGAGTAGCTGAACTTGCAAAGAAACCAACTTGTAAATTATACAATATCTCTGAATTGTTTTTATTTCATTAAAAAGATTTGAAACAACTGCTGTTCCATCTCTGCTGCCTCCTCTGCTTATATATAACAGTCTATACACACACACAACGATCTCTTCTACACAATAATCCCACTCTTTTCTACGTAAAGTCTCCCTACAGAAAACATTATCACGTCAGTGACTCTTCTCTTCCATCTTTTGCTTCTAATTTCCCTATAGAAGCATATATGTAAAATAAATCAAATTCAAATAGGTTAACAGGAATGTTATTTTCAAACTAGCTGCTATTTTTGACTCAGAAATAAAGTTAGAAAAAAAAGATCCATAATGCTTTTTCATTTTCCAATTTAGCATTGCTCATTCTGTAACTTTGGTAGGACTCTCAAAAGTCATTTAGGGAGAGATAAGCTACCATCTGTTCGAGTTTCAAAGCCCTGGTACATTTTGGCATAGATATACAGGTGCTGGCCAGTAAATTAAAATATCATCAAAAAGTTTAATTATTTCAGTAATTCCATTCAAAACGTGAAACTTCTATACTGTATACTTTCCTTCCACACATAGTGATATATTTCAAGTGTTTATTAATTTTCATTTTTATTATTACAACTGACAGCTAATGAAAACACCAAATTCAGTATCTCAGAAAATTAGAATATTCTGAAAAGGCTCAATATAGAAGACACCTGGTGCCACTCTAATCAGCTGATTAACTCAAAACACCTGCAAAGGCCTTTAAAAGGTCCCTCAGTCTTGTTCTGAAGGCTCCACAATCATGGGGAAGACTTCTGACTTAACAGCTGTCCAAAAGACGACCATTGACACCTTGTACAAGGAGGGCAAGACACAAAAGGTGATTGCTAAAGAAGCTGGCTGTTCGCAGAGCTCTGTGTCCAAGCACATTAACAGACAGGCGAAGGGACGGAAAAAATGTGGTAGAAAAAAGTGTACAAGCTCTAGGGATAACCGCACCCTGCAGAGAATTGTGACGACAAACCCATTCAAAAATGTGGGGGAGATCCACAAAGAGTGGACTGCAGCTGGAGTCAGCGCTTCAAGAACCACCACGAAGAGACTCATGAAAGACATGGGATTCAGCTGTCGCATTCCGTGTGTCAAGCCACTCTTGAACAAGAAACAGCGTAAGAAGCGTCTCGCCTGGGCCAAGGACAAAAAGGACTGGACTGCTGCTGAGTGGTCCAAAGTTATGTTTTCTGATGAAAGCAATTTTTGCATTTCCTTTGGAAATCAAGGACCCAGAGTCTGGAGGAAGAGCGGAGAAGCACAGAATCCAGGTTGCATGAGGTCCAGTGTAAAGTTTCCACCGTCAGTGATGGTGTGGGGTGCCATGTCATCTGCCGGTGTTGGCCCACTCTGTTTCCTGAGGTCCAAGGTCAATGCAGCCGTCTACCAGGAAGTTTTAGAGCACTTCATGCTTCCTGCTGCTGACCAACTTTATGGGGATGCAGACTTCACTTTTCAACAGGACTTGGCACCTGCACACAGTGCCAAAACCACCAGTACCTGGTTCAAGGACCATGGTATCCCTGTCCTTGATTGGCCAGCAAACTCGCCTGACCTTAACCCCATAGAAAATCTATGGGGTATTGTGAAGCGGAAGATGCAATACGCTAGACCCAACAATGCAGAGGAGCTGAAGACGACTATCAGAGCAACCTGGGCTCTCATAACACCTGAGCAGTGCCACAGACTGATCGAGTCCATGCCACGCCGCATTACTGCAGTGATGGAGGCAAAAGGAGCCCCGACTAAGTATTGAGTGCTATACATGCACATTCTTTTCATGTTCATTCTTTTCAGTTGGCCAACATTTAAAAAAAAAAATTTTTTTTTCATTGGCCTTTAAAATATTCTAATTTTTTGAGATACCAAATTTGGAGTTTTCATTAGTTGTCACTTATAAATATCAAAATTAAAAGAAATAAACATTGGAAATACATTGGTCTGTGTGCATTGCATGAATATAATGTACAAGTTTCACGTTTTGAATGGAATTTTTCAAATAATTCAACTTTTTGATGATATTCTAATTTACTGGCCAGCACCTGTGTGTATATAAACACTAGATGACTCGCCGGCGCTGTTCGACACTAGAGCCTGGCGTTAAACGCGGCGGCCATCTTACTACCGTCTACCCCCCCTTTTCGCAACATTGGTGTCAATGGTACATGTACTATTAAAATAACTCTAACTTGCTCGATTTTCAACCGATTTTCAAACGGTTTGATTTCTTATAAACCTCAGAGAGGTGGCTGTCAAATATATAGTTTTTGGATGGGTAACTCTCTTTATTTCACTCCAATTTACGCGTATCCCGTCAATTTCACAGACATAATAACAACTTACAATCGTTTTAATGTCAAAAAGATCCGCTTATGATCAACCAGTTGTAATTTATAAAATGGTTCACAAGGTGATATTCTGGATATGTTCTATATTGCTTAAAATATAATTGTTTCCTGGCAAAAACGAGCGACTTGAACAACTGAAATGGCAGGGATTCTCAACCTTGGTTTTGCTGTGGTGGGCCGCATCGCGGCGGGCGGTGGAAATGTACAGAATTTTAAAATCCCAAAACTGGTATGCTTGGTGTTATCTTGCATACTCAATACCCAATTTAAACCATGGTCTTATAATAAATATTAATCATATAATTACACAAACAAGGTATTGACCTATTTATTATATGACACATAACAGTGGAATATATATATATATATATATATATATATATATATATATATATATATATATTCCACTGTTATGTTTATAGTTATAGGCTAAGTATACAAGAAATTACTGTAACACAATTAAATGTGGTATATATCTATGATTAAATGCCTTGTTTGTGTAATTATATGATTAATATTTATTATAAGACCATGGTTTAAATTGGGTATTGAGTATGCAAGATAACACCAAGCATACCAGTTTTGGGATTTTAAAATTCTGTAAATTTCCACCGCTCGCCGCGATTTTCAGAATATTCTAATTTTCTGAGATACTGAATTTGGTGTTTTCATTAGCTGTCAGTTGTAATAATAAAAATGAAAATTAATAAACACTTGAAATATATCACTATGTGTGGAAGGAAAGTATACAGTATAGACGTTTCACGTTTTGAATGGAATTACTGAAATAATTCAACTTTTTGATGATATTCTAATTTACTGGCCAGCACCTGTATATCTATGCCAAAATGTACCAGGGCTTCGAAACTCGAACAGATGGTAGCTTATCTCTCCCTAAATGACTTTTGAGAGTCCTACCAAAGTTACAGAATGAGCAATGCTAAATTGGAAAATGAAAAAGCATTATGGATCTTTTTTTTTCTAACTTTATTTCTGAGTCAAAAATAGCAGCTAGTTTGAAAATAACATTCCTGTTAACCAATTTGAGTTTGATTTATTTTACATATATGCTTCCATAGGGAAATTAGAAGCAAAAGATGGAAGAGAAGAGTCACTGACATGTGATAATGTTTTCTGTAGGGAGACTTTACGTAGAAAAGAGTGGAATTATCGTGTAGAAGAGATCGTTGACCACGTTATCAAACCACCAGCAATATGCAATTGAAGAGTCATTCCAGCTGGGGGCGGTATGGAGTGAAGATACCGTTTGCTTACCGCGAATACTATTCGAAAAGAAGAAGCCCGTCTGGTTCAACCTCCAACCTGTTGTTTTTACTCTGTCATAATCAGCTGATCCGTTCAGTTACATCGATGGAGTGATATGGCCACGCTTTTTCTTGTTACCTTGTATGAATATTCTCCACCCTTCTACATCGCTGTGGTTTCCTTGTGTTTCATTGTGACGGCTGCAATCGTGCTGGGCTGGTAAGCAGTGTTCATTTAGCTTCCGTTTCATGTAAAACCTTTTGTTTCTTTGTCGTAGTTTTCCTTCGTAAATTTCAAACAGCAGCATGTTAAATTGAATGAGCAGAAATATACATTTAGTTTAATATCGTTTTTAGTTTAAGAAAATAAACAGAAAGTCGCCGGGGGGGGGGAGGAACTGTTTAGTTATTTTTTATTTTATTATTTCAACAGAGGATCTCCTCTTGAAAGTGAACGCCCCGCGAATTTCTGACAGTTTGGCTAGGAAGGATGACCCTGTACTTTACATGAGCTTTTTTTGTTCATAGCCCTGAATGTCCTGGAAGGTGATTGATCTATCATCCAGAACTTGTTTGCAAAACTTAATAACTTCTGATGACCCCAAGTGGTCATCAGATCAAAATATCTAAATGTTACGCTGAAGATACAGAAATTATGTCTATGGAGTAACTCAAAGGAAAATATGTTATATTAATAACAAACTCCCCATAAATTATCCACCAGTGACCAGAGACCTGACAAGGTTTTTAGAGTACAGATGTGGACACCTTTTATATAGCTTAGACAAAGAACCCTGTGGCACTCCACAAGTAAGCCTGGACATGATTCTGTTGAATGAATAAGATTTAAACTGGAATTTGTTTGCTGCCCATTTGGCAGTAAAATTTAAATAACCATATATAGCTTTCAATAAATCATGGATCCAGTAAGCAAGGACCCCAGAAATTCTCTTTTTGTCTACCAGGTTTGGCTTTGATGCTCCAGTAATCCTTCTAAGCCATGATGAGACGGAGCTCGTGTCAACTCCTGAGAAACTAATGGTTCAGGAGACCAATCCATTTTTTCTTGCACTGGGATCTGGGCCAGCATGTGTCAGTGGTGAGTATGATGATGTAAACCAATACATTTTCCATAATGGAAGCCTTGTTTGGATTGTATATGTCAGAGGATGTTAATTAAACCTCTGTACAAATCACAAAACACTTCTACTTTAGGCAAGGCAAATTTATTTGGTTTGATTCTTTCAGCAACAAGGCAGTTCAAAGTGCTTTGGGTGATTAGGGGAAAAATAAAAGCTGCAACACAACAACACTAAATACAGAAAAACACAACATTGAAGACAAAATCTTAACATAGTACCGTTCCAGAGACATTCCAGTTATTGTTAATCAATTAATCAACAGCACAAAACTGATGGGTTTTTGCTTTGATTTAAAGGAACTCTTTGTTTCAGCAGCGCTACAGTTGTTTGGAAGTTTGTTCCAAATTACAGGAGCATAGAAACAAAATGCTGCTTCTCCATGTTTTGTTCGGATTCTTGGAATTTTGAGTAGGTCGGAATTATGTAGCACTAACATTAGCATGCGCTCCTTTGTAGATGGTGTGTCACTGAGACCTTGCTGTCTGGAGCCTTGTGTGCTGAGCTGTTTCTGGGGCTGCAAAGTAAGTGCTTTACAGGAGGCACTACACATCCATCAACACAGCCACAGGCTCACTAGTCCTCAGCACTTCCTTGAAGCCCTGCACCTTTGCTTCCACTTCCATGAAACGTTCTTGTATCCTTTACATTGGAAGTAAAGACTTAAATTAACCAAGTTTTTGTTTTGTTAGATAGAGATAGTGGACAGTAATTTGTTTTAAACAGTGTGGGGAAGGTGGCGCTGATTGAATAGCAGCCTCATCATTGTCAGTCTGCCAGGGCAGCTTTGGCTACAGTGGAGCTTACCACCATAACCATGTGTATGAATTGGTCATGTTACTGTTGTGTTGGTGCAGCATTTTCTTTTCTTTTATCTAACTAGTACTCTCATTAGTTTTCCAATAAAATGTATGTTAATGTGAAGCATGGTTGTGTTGGTGCTCCTCCAGTGGAGATTTGGGGCTCCTGTGTATGGGGACCTGCTGGTGAGCTCTCACACACAGGAGAGGAGTGGAGGTTATACTGCTGGTCAGTGGGTTCACGTATGCTTCATGTCGGAGCAACCCTAAAATTTAATCAGTTGGTCCTGGTCCCATTGTGGATATTTCCTGAAAATATAATAGGTATCCATCCAAAACTTTTTGAGTGATGTTGGTAACTGACAGACAGACACAGAAAATTACTTCCTGGCGGGAGGTAATAAAAGTTAAATCTTTTTTGTACTGTTTTTCTGTGTAAATATCTCATATTACAACATGAAAACCTGTGGCTTATGTTCAGGTGCGCTCAATAGACAGTATGTACAAAAATGTTTTTATTTACATGTTGTGGATTATGTTCAGGTGTGCTCAAAACAAAGGACTGAAAATTATGTTATGTTAAAATAGGGTAAAGTACTTCCAGTGATAATTTTTACTCTTTACTATATGTACACTTGATCTCCAAATGGCAGCGGGCTTAGCCATCAACAAACAACTTTCAAACAATGAAGCTTGAGTAAAAGATGCCTCACTTACACATTAACTGTATTTGTGTGTCTTATGCATTTTTGGTGAAAATATGCTCATTCTTTCAGTAAAGTAACTGGAGCGAGGTAGAGTATCCAAAACATATGGTTTACTCAAGTAAGAGTTGCTGTAGTTCATTATATTACTCAAATAAAAGTGAGACTTTAGGTGCATTAAAACTGCTCACAAAAGGAGGTAGGTTATTTTTTCATTTTTCAAAATTATTCAAGTAAAAGTAATTACATCCTACTCACTTCATTTTGATAGTATCACAAATTACAGAGCTGCAAAGAATTGAAAAAGGAAATCCAATAAAAAAATTGTTTTGTAAAACAATACATATAAAGATTGTGCCTTCAGCTTTTTCTGAATTGTGGTGGATGCCTATTGTTCAATTTAGTATATATAGCTCTAATTCACAAAAATTGTCATTTTAATAAAAATTCAGTCTGAGGGCCAAGTGCTCTGTTGGGAACATATGCAACAATCAGAACTCTGATATAATGTGGCTTGATTCAAAGCTTTATTTCTAAGCATTAGAATGTACAAATGCATTCTGGTAAAGACTGTGAAGGAAAACTGAAATGAGCTGAATCCTCTGCATTTCCTTAGAATCCAGTTTGGGTCATTTTATATATTGAGTGAGATATTAAGTAAAGTAATGCTTCTGCTGGTGGCTTGTTTGACTTCATACTGCCAGTATCAGCAGTGAGGACGAAAAGGAATGTCACACATGCGTCCCTGCTGGTCAGAGGATTACAGATTTTGGGCCCTTGCCAAGGAATCACTATCCTCTGGTGGCTGTACTGACTCTGGCAGAAACCACGGCCAGAAATCAATGTAATATTGTAAGTTCTTTTCATTGCAATTGAAGATGTTAATATGCAACACTGTAAAAGAGCTTCAGTAAAGAATGGCTTGTGCATCACTACCACATAGCAGACTACCCGTGACACAACTAATTACTCTTCTCTCTTCCAGGTGGCAAATGTGATCGTTATTCATGTTCCTGATGTGAAATACAACATTTCTGCACGAATTCTCTTTCAGTATCTTCTTACCTCCAAAGGAACCATGCATGAATTAAAAGTAAGTCAAATTGATCCTAAATGACATTTTCCTAGTTGCCTTGTAAATGAATAAAGCTACCTACTCTGAAGTCGTTTTTTCACTGTTTTATACATGATTTAATGAAATGAATAATGTGTTTTGATTGTATCCTGGCTATAAATAGAACAACACACAGAACATGTTTGGCACCTAGTCCCTACTTAATATTCTGACAATGGAACTACATTTTAGTATAAGCATTAAGTTAATTGAACAAGTATGCATTAATACTGAAAGAGGTTTGGTTTGCCACAGGCTTCCTAAGATCTTCTGTCAATAGGCATTAGTTTGTTCTCTCTCTGGGGAGTACAGTTAAAAGTAGGGCTGCTCAATTATGAAAAGAATAAATATCCTGATTATTTTGGTCTAATTAAAAACCGGGATTACTTAAACAATTATTCGAGTTAGGATCAACAGTCCATCACTTGGACCTGATGATCACTGGATTTGAACATAAAACTTTGGGTGATACATTTGTATTCAATTTTCCCTTAAATAACTGACCATGGCATTTATTCAAATGTAGGACATGATGTAAAGAAATATATACTCTCTTTTGGCTTTTCTCTTCAGGGATCACCACAGTGATTAATCTGTCTCCATTTAGTCCTATCCTCTGCCCTCACAACTTAATCGTTCATCACATCTATAAATCTCATTTTTGGCCTTCCTCTCTGCCTCCTGCTTGGTGGCTCTATCGTCAGCATCCTTCTACTGATATTATTGTCGTGCCTCCTCTGAATATGTCCAAACCACCTCAGTCTGGCCTCTCTGACTTTATCTCCGAAGCATCCAACATGAGCTATCCCTCTGATGTACTAATTTCTATACCTGTCCATCCTTGTCACTCCCAAATAAAATCTCAACCTCTTCAGTTCTGCAGCCTCCAGTTCTGCTTTATGTCATTTTCTCATTGGTCTCTAAACCATACAACATTGCTGGCCTCACCACCGTCTTCTAAATCTTTGATTCTTGCTGAAATCCTTTTCATCACACAACACACCTGACACTTTTAAGTACTTAAAGTCTTCTATCTTCTTTAATTCTACTCCCTGTGACTTCACCTTTTCCACTCGTGTCTCTAATTTTAACAAATGTATTTTGTGTTGCTCCAAGTAATCTTCATCCCTCTTTTTTTCCAGTGGATACCTCCACCTCTCTATCTTTTCTTCTACCTGCTCCCATAGCAAATCACAATGTCATCTGCAAACATAGTAGTCCATGGAGACTACTGTCAAAATTCATCTGTCAGCCTGTCCATCACCTAAGCAAGCGAGAGGGGATTTATGCCCCTTTTCCAGTAGGATCGGGTTAGTCCCGAGTTGGTTGGGTCAGACACATCCTAGAATGGGATGTTTATTTTTCCATTACCATCTCACTCTTGTTGGAAGCTAGTCTTCCCCATTCTGAGACATCACTTCAAACAAACATTGTCAGGCCAATCAGTAGAAAATCCTTTCCTTAAATCTTCAAAGACAACATGCAGTTCCCACTAGGGCTAGTATATATCGATCAATAGGAAAGAAAAAAAGTTTCGCCTAATTTTTTCATTATAGCCTATCGGGTAACTTAAAAAAACATTACTTACTCCAAACAAATCATTAATGCGGACCCACGCAGCTCTGTCAGCCACCCTCTCTCCTTTCAAACCACAAAAAGGATGAAATCATTTGAGCTGAAACAGAATTTTTTGATAGTCCCTAAGCGAACCATCGCCGTAACTTCACCGCGGTCAGATGTCACAGCAAGGGAGCAGCGGAGGGGGATGTTCTGGATAAAGGTTAAGTCCCGTTTTGAACCGATCCTCGACACACTAAAACACTAATCATGGCAATAATAAACGAAATATAATACTACTATTGACAAACTAAACCAAAGGTTTCAGCCATTACTATTATAAACTGTAAAATTGTTATAGCGTTTATTTCCCCCCACAATGAAAGATGAATCTTAGACCATCTAACAGAAAACTTTTTAATTTTTTCAAGTAAGGGCCCCATATTTTTTGCAGTCATTTCATTATAATGAGTTGTAATATGTATTCCCAGGTACTGGTGACCCAGGTGACCAGAAAAATGTTCACTTTTTAAATAAAGACGAGGGGCAATGTCCAGACATAGGCATTGCCTCTGATTTATTCCAATTAACATGGTACGCCAATAACAATGTGAAAGCTTCTATACAATCTAATAAAACTGGAATGGGTTCTTCAGGTTGTGTTAACACCAGTGTATCATCTGAAAACAGCAGATTTTCTACTCGCTATAATTCACCCAGACCATACAGTCTTGTTTTATAAGGTTAATCATTCAGCAACCCTGGCTTGTCAACATGAATGTGAAAATTCATTAAAAAAAACTAAAACGTTTTTGCTTACGTTCATTCTTCTCTGATTTATTTCCCCCCCATTTTAATCAAGTAATTTCTCATAAATGACAAACAGCTATGGTATAGAAATGGGCAGACAAACATAGTGGACCTCCTGTTGTTAATTCTGCCGGTGTGTCTGTGTTTTCTGCTCAAACCCACAAACGTTATGGCTCTGAAAGCCCTGCTGCTGCTTCTTCTGTCTGTGTGGTCGTACCCAACCGCCTGCTCTTCCTCAAAGCTCATGTTGCTTTGAGGAAGCATCATCATGTATCATCATAGATGTAACATAAAGTAACATAAAGTAACTGGTGTATCAAACAATTGTCCTCTAACCAAAACATATCGGCCTTCCTGATCTAGTAACACTTCAGTCTCTGTGAAGTTAACAGCTTTATGCATTAAAATAGACACTCCTCAACTTTTGCTCCTTCCAGGACTAGAGAATATTTTCCTTATCCAGTCTCCTTTAAGCTTCATTGACTCTAGCTTACTTAAGTGGGTCTCTTGGACAAAGGCTATATCCACCTTGGATGATTTTAGATATTTTTCTATTCAGTTTATTTATATAGCGCCGTTTCACAACAGATGTCATCTCAAGGCACTTTACAAGAAGAGTTATTACAATACAATGTTTAATTTAGAAATTAGAGAACCACAGAAGATTGCGTCGTGTTATTCTCAGCAATCCCTCACACTGAGCAAGCACGAAGCGACAGTGGAAAGGGAAAACTCCCTTTCCCTATTGTAAAACCTTCTTCTTCTTTATGACACTGTTCAGGCCCTTAAATTCCAACTGACTAATTTAGAATCTAAAACACTACCCATATGATGAAAATCATGTCAAATCTGACATTGCATTTACATTTACAGAATAACAATTTAGTCTGGTGTGGTGAAAAACAAACACATGATACATAGAAACATAACACATACAAAAACAACATCCGAGTACACCCCACAAAATCCTGGCTGGGGCGCACAACAACAAGGTACAACTGTGTCAGCTTGGAAAAACCTTATTTGACCACTGGCGCCTGGCTGCTGGTTGGCTCGTCCCCAGTTCTGCTAATAAAGTTATCCATCTTTTTGTTAGCTTTAGCCTGCTGCAGGGATGGGTCTTCAAGCCGTCGCACTGCCTTTGATGCACGAGTATTCATAGATTTATGAAACCGGATGGACTATAAGGTAGTCAAGTCTACAGAAACTTTAGCATATGTTGCAAATCAGATAGAATAAACTCCTTGAGATTATTTCTGGCGAAGTGCCACTGAGCCACTCTTTCATACAGCCATCTTGGTCAAGCGCCCACATGATCACATATCCAAATATTTAAAAAATATATATATCCAAATATTTTTTTAATCTCCAGAAAAAAAAACATAATCCTACCTAGAGATCAGTCAAAATCATAATTTTTTTTTTTTTTTTTTACAAAATCTGTTTATAGAGCTCTGGACGTCACATGACTCTCAGAGCGTACCCGCCATGATGGCAGGAATTAATCACATGAAATCAACGTCGAAGGCTGTGATTTTACTCCGTCAGAGGTTACTACCCATTTTAATTTGGAAGATATTTTTTTATATACCGGGACCCTTACCATGCCCCATGGATTTTTTTAAAGCTTTCGGAGCGGACTTGTCTGTCTGTCTGTCCGTCCGTCTGTCCGTCCGTCCGTCCATCCCATGAGCATGAAGATTTCTCATTTAAATGAAGAAAATTTAATCTGTTGAACAAATAAGATTCATACCAGCCCAGTGCTGTTCCTTTAATCTCTGCAACATGTTCAGTTCTTTAGAGAATATTGTGATCATCTTTGTCAAAAGCAGCACTGAGTTCTAACAAGATCAGAAGAGTCACTAGTCCATTATATGAGGCATATGGTTCGTATCCATTTACTAAGAATAGATTCATCATATGTAAAATTAGGGGAGTAATGAAAGTGAGCACTTCTTTAAAGTGACTCTTGGGAAGTTGGACATTTTTTGCTCGCAATTGCCCCATCAGGCCAAACGCGCAACTGCAGCCATATTTTTAAGCTCGTGGATGTTGTACATGCACTCGCAAGCGATCAAAAACAACTGCTGAGTCCGGTACTCGACAGTATATAGCTTTGCAGGGATGACTTTGACTGAGGTAAATTATGAATGTGATGTAAGATATTTACACCAAATTAATTTGAGTGTATTAGTAGAATGTGATACGTGGGCTGTGATAGGTTATAGCAAAGTGAATCGAGTGAAGAAGCCAAATAATAAGGATAAATGAATGACTCACCTTAGAAGGATGGATAAAATAAATAAAAACACTCATACATTTTGAATGCATAAACTAATTAATCCCACTGGTAGGTAATCACTTTACTAATTACTACTTTACATGTATAGGCCAGTTACTAGGATAAAAAATATCTTCCCTTACATTTCCTCGGACCGATTGGAAAAGTTATAAAATGGTTTTAAACGACACAAGTCCTGTTCAGTTGTATTTTTTTCCCACTACTTATAAATACGTGAAACGTCACTCTTATTAATCGGTGTTTAGTTTTAGTTAGCTGATTTATTTTTTGGCAAAAAAAGCTTTTTAAATATTGTTTTACTATATTACTTATGATTTATCGCTAATCCTACTTCATCATAATTTCTGGATGCTTTACACGCTGTTTGTAGCTTTACAGAATGAAAAACAATTTTTAACCCAAAATAAACCAGACACATACCTATACTTTATTGAAGGAAACCTCCTTTGACATAAGATTTCAAATGTAATCTGTTTGAGGATCTTTTGGTCAAGAAAGTATACAGTAAACGCCATGTTGTGGACGTACATTTTACCTTGTTCTAAAATCTATTTATGCATTACTTACTTTCTGGGTTTTATATTTCAATTAATGACTTAGAAATGGGATTCCTCTACTCCTAACAAGTTATTTTGTGATGTTATTGATGTAATTTGTTTTTCACTCTGTGAAATAACAGAATTTGCCAAGAAATCAATGTTCAGGTCTGTCTTATGACAATTTTAAAATCAGATGTTACTCAGTACTCAAGCAGCCCGTTTACAAAAATTATTTCAATAGCATGTAAGGTGGATACCTTTACTCAAGTCAAAATATGTTGAGCTACTGCTACTATTACTTGACTACAACTTTTGTGTACTTTACCCAAATCTGTTCATATTTTTCATCTAAGTAAAATAAGTATTAGCAACATTGTTTATGTCATTGTCAATAAAGCATCATCAACAAAACATGTGACCACCTCGGAAATACTTTTTACTTTTATTGTTATTTTAGTCACACTTTTTTCATATTTGTATTTATTAGATTTATAAAACATACAATTTGCTGTGTTTGGCTTTGAATCTTGTCAGCCTCTGTTTATGGATCACATATTCAGTCCTGGTGGAGAAAAAAACACAGGAAAATTAGAATTATGTAATTTTCTTCCACCAAAATGGAGAGGGCCTTTAGTTATCATCATTACCTGTCCTCCGCGTTGCTGTATCTGTACCAACTCAGCTGTAGGAAGAGGGGTGATCCCGGAGAGAGGACCCATGGCCCTGGGGTCATCTGCCTGAATTCTTCTCCTTTTTGGGAGTCCCCCTGCTGAGCTGAGGCGCTTCTGCAGTATTCTTGCCTGCAGCTCTGGGATGTAGCCGTAATCGTTGGTCTCTTTCAGGGTGTGAACAGTGTAACGCTGCGAGCTCCATTGATTTGATGCTACACAGAACAAAAACATTAGAGCCTACATCAGTCACAAAACATAGGGTAATTATTCATCCTAATATAAAAGCCATGCATGTTTACCTTGCTTCCAATAATTAAATATTATTTATCTTTTAGAGGTTGAACTCCTGCAACCTGGAAGTCATCCCTGTAAATAAGTAAGAAAGAGTATTTATTTTATGTTATGTGGAGACAATAACCTGGAACAGGAGTTGCATTTGGTTTACAAGTAAAATTACCTATCCGACTCCCCTGCAGTGACTGAACTGGGGGGATGGGTCCCTCCAAAAACTGTTGGAGATGGCCAATGGGGTGTTGATGTGAGTGGTGCTTCAGCTGCTGTGTGCTTCTCAAAACTAAAACAACGCAGCCACTTTTACTGCTCCAATCATAATGTGCACAAGTTAACAAGTGACAGTCAGCAACATACACACTTTACTTGATTACCAACACGGTTTTACTAAGTTTAAATAGACAACTCAGTTCTTTCTCACAATTCCAACAACTTAGCTAATCAATGTAATCAGCTGTGAGCACACCAGACAAACCGAATAAAAAAAGTGTTCCTACTAATGGCAATGTACTGAAACCCCCGCTTTGAAAGCAACTACTGTTTTTTTTTAGTAAAGAATTCTTACCTTTCAAGTAAAAATGACACAAGCTGCGGGGCTCTTTTCATACAGACTGATTCTCTTAGCATTTTCCACTTCTCAAATGCGGCGCCAATATTTACTCTTGTTTTTTGTCTATGTTGATCCAATTCCAGTTTCGCCCTATTTGTCGCGCTGGAATACACTCTGGTTTTCTTGGTTATCTTGGTTGGTGTCTGGGCTGGCGTGTGCTTGAAGCAGCTCTCTTCTTATGCTGCGTTCAGACCAAGGGCTTTGTCAGCGTCAGGCAAAGCTCACAAAGCATCTAGTTTGACGCTTCTATGTTGAAGGTTGCAAAGTCTGCCACTTCTGAGCAAAAAATAGCGCATGGGCGGGGCTTCTTCTGTTGTCGGATATTCTGAACTATGGTGGATAGTATTGAGAGAGTGCCTTGGCTTTATTTGCTAAATAAAGCTAGACAACATCGACTTCGGCAACATCAGCACCGTTTGTGGATATACCATATTCTACGGATGCGTTCTGAGTTCAGGGAGTGTAATTATTTGCTCCAGGAGCTACGTATGGCTTTCAGGGTTAGTTCCGTCTGTCCCGCGCCCAGTTTGACGACCTCCTGGGCTGCATCGGACCTCGAATCTCCTACCAGGACAACAACTACAGGTTCTCTGTTCCTCCCGAAGAGCGCCTGTCCATCTGTGTTATTTATGATTTTTTTAATCTGCGTTATCTAGAGTTAAAATTTAGGTTTTTCCAGCTCCCGCTACATTCAAAAAACATGTAGTGACATCACTACAATTATAAGCTCTGATTGGTTAACACGCCGCTTCAGGGCCGTCAGCACCGTCAAAAGTTCAACTAGCTGAACTTCTACGCTGCTGGCTTTATGAGCGTTGAAGCATGAAAAGCTTGAAAAGTTGACGGAGCCAAAGCTCACAAAGTGCCGCAGAGACCGTGACGCTCCTCCAACGGCCTCTGCCATAGACTTAACATGTAATCTTGACGTTGCTGACGCTGAAAAAGTCCTTGGTCTGAATGTACCATTACTCTCGACACAATCCATGCTTGCACTGCTAGCTCTGCTCTGCGACTCTAGCTTACAGTAAAATCTACGCCCCAGCATGAACGCGCATGAAGTATTCAGACACTAGGCTGCCTCCAGGAGGCGCTGAGGGAGCGCTGCTTTTTCCACCCAAACAGTAATTATGAATAACTAATAAAGTGATTTTACAGGCATAGAGTCAACCACGGTGAAAAGGCCAGGGCTCTTTTTACTGACCAGGACATTGCTGGATCATGTATGAGGAAGAGATTTTGCATTATTATACATTTATTTGGTGTTAAACTTCCTTAGAGTCCCTTTAAGTAATTGGTTGGAGTTTGGTCCAGCATGCAAGTTGAAGTCCATGATTTGGAAGTTTTTTGGTTTCATAGAAGACAACGAAAATCAAAAAGATGTAATTTGAAAGCTGTGTTTTGACATAGTAGCAGCACCACAAGGTAACACCACGAACTTGTACAACCACCTTAAACGTCACCATAAAGTGCAGTATGAAGAAGCTGTAAAGGGCAAGAAAACAACAGGAGAAAATCCCTCCCGGTCAATCACCCAGACATCAATAATGGAGACCTTATACAGTGCTTCTTTATACCCATCAAACTCCCACAGGCACAAAGAAATTATGGAGGCTATCACTTATGACCTGGCTAAAGATATGGCTCCTATCAAGAAAGCGCAAAACGAGGGATTTAGGAAAATTATCAACACTTGACAAAAATTATGCAGTACTGTCCCGCAACTATTTTTCCAACGTTGCACTACCTGCTCTATACACGCAGTGCCAAGCAATGGTGGAGACAGAGTTACAAGCGGTTCAACATTTTGCGGCAACGACAGACTTATGGTCGAAATAGCTGAATGACCTTAGGCAGCTTCCTGAATGCAGCAAAAAGCAATGAAGAGCCATCCCAGGCTAAGGATGTTGCCTCAGAGCTACAATCATATCTGCTCTTAAGCAACATTGAAAGTGAAGAGGAGCCCTTAGTCTGGTGGAAGGAGCACAAGGGAAAATTTCCAAGACCAAGAAATACCTCTGCATTCCTGCCACAAGTTCCCCTTCTGAAAGGGTATTCAGCACGGGGGGGACATTGTAACATGACTCCATTCCTTACTGAAGCCTCAAAATGTTGACCGACTTGTGTTCTTGGCAAAAAACCTTTAAGCAGCTGGCTGCATAAAAAAAGGACTATGTTCTCTGTTGAGATATATATGTTATGTCCTGCCATGGTCAACTATCATGTTGTCATGTTAATTTTTTTTTTTTTTTTTATGGTGGTTTACATTTTAAGAAACAGACCTATTACCTACCTCTCTCATCACTTTAAACATAGAAAGTATATTGTTCATATTTTATTGTTATTGTTAAACCTATACAAAGATTGTGTATTTAAGAAAAAACAAGAGAGAAATGTATTTGTATTTTCAGTTAAAGCTGTTAAAACAGTTTATGTGCAGGTTATAAGTGCAATAAAAATTTATTAAAATCGTGAGAGAATCGTGATCTCAGTTCTAAGGAAAAAAAATCAGGGTTCTCATTTTATCCAGAATCGTGCAGCCCTATCTGGTTCCACTGCTTCGTCTATCCTAGCTGTGGTTGAGTTGTAGCTTAGCTTTTAGCTACTTGCTAGTGTCAGCTAATGTGCTCTATAGACATGTGCTCTGATCCTGGGGGATGTTATACAGGCAGTTAAAATGTTACCAGGTGTTGTTATGAATTGTATGAGAACTGGTGAGAGTTAATTCTTAGGGAAAATGCAATGTGTGGTTCCTTGTGATGATACGGATGTCTACTAACTGTTGCTACAGAGTCCCGAGTGGGACGCACCACAGGAGGTGATCGTAATCCTCTTTAGGATTTCCATGTGCAAGGTCGTAAAGTAATTTCTGTAATTCAGGAACATTTCTATGCATGAGTACAAGATTAACAATACCACCCAGACCTGTGCTAAGTACGGTTGAAAGATTAGGGCACAGGTTTTCCCCGAAATGTTAGCCAATTGTCAATGTAGCCCCTCAGGGCCAGATGTTGGACGATGTGGGCCCTACATCATCATAGTTATGTAGTTGTAAATGATCATGCGTCATAGTTGTACATGATAATGCGGACACAATCATATATGGCTCTTCATCTCAACCTCGGGTCGCCACCACCACAACCACTCCTCCTCACTGGAGGACAACTTTACTTTTCATTCAAATTATTTACAAAAAATGCTCTAGACCTGATTGATTTCCATCAGAATTTGAAAAGCATTTTTGGGATAGCTTATCACTGCTATTCATCCATTTAAACACTAATATCGAAAATACTTAATCTATACCAACACTCATGAACAGAGCTGTCGGTACTCTTTCATTGAAAACTAACAAAGATCAAACCCATCTATCTAGCTACCACCCTCTATCTCTGATTAACACAGATCTCAAAACCAGGACATTAGCTAAAAGAATTGAAACAGTTCTACTCGCTATAATTCACCCAGACAATACAGTCTAGTTTAAAAGATGCTTTTTATTTCATGTGGATCCTGAGTTGGTTTGGCTGTGTCATCATGTATTGATGGAATAATTGTTTCATCTTTATGTTGTAAAATATTTGCTTAAAATTTTACTGCTTTTTTGCCGAAGTGGAATTTGTGATGTTTCAGTTGAAGATGCAGAACTGAGTTTTTTTTAGTTATTCTGGCCGGTTCTCTTTATAAATGCTTTAATTTGTCAAAAGCAAAACTAATTTTGGAATAGATATGATGATCCTAATATTTGGTCTCCCTGAGCTCACCTCCACTCTCTGACTTCTTTCCTTTGGACCATCTTGAAGTTGTAGTTTAGAAAGAACTGGTCTTTGTTTTATGGATTTGAACCAATTAATTTATTGTTGGTAAAATCACTAATTACTGCAAATTTAGAATAAGAATATTGAGAAAAAAACAAAAAAAGAGACGAGTAATATAAATTAAAACACAATACATCAATAAATTTTGAAGCCCTACATGACTTGAATGTTAAAACAAACAAAAAATTCATAGTAAATTTAAAAGTTACTAAACTTGTAATATGAAGATATTAATCATTCAAATATTGTTTTATATATCGATGCAAAAGTCCAGTAGCTTCTCTCCTGTTTTTGATCTTGAAACATTGTGCAGTATCTGTGTGACACTGTTGAAAAACATTTCTTTGACACTGAAATTATCGCAGACCTATTGAATAGTTAAATTATTACTTGATCACTTTAAGTCAGTTTTTTCTTGTCTGTCTGTTGTCTAACATGTTACTCTTTGTGATTGCAGCCTCTCTTTATGTCAGCGGATGTTTCTGGGCCTCTTAATTTGGAGAAGAGCAGCCAGTCAGCTGAAGCACAGATGGATGGAAATCACCTGAGAGAGCAGATTGACTGGTCAGAGGAGATGGGTAGAAACTGTGTAATATGTCAAAATGCAGCAGTGAACAGGGTGCTGCTGCCATGCAGACACGCTTGCGTCTGTGACAATTGTATGTTGCACTTTCAACACTGCCCAATCTGCAGAGCTTTTGTCCTAGAGTCATTTGCACTTAAACCAATAGTACGGATATGATATAATTTATGTCTTACAGGAGATAAAATGCTGTATAAATATCAGTTCCTATCATAATTCATGAACATATATTATAAACATTACTTATTTTCACATTTACTTACATGGCTTTCAAGATATGGTGCTTTTACACAAAACCCCTGAGTTCTTTCAGTTTAGTTCAGCTTTACTTCCAAACTGTCCTTATTTCTGCTTGTATTAATAGTTTTTAATTAACTGATTTCATTGTAATGTCAGAAATAACCCAAAGTTCATTTTCTTATTAGTTTTGTGACCCTTTTAGAAAGTAGAATTCCTTTAAACTGATTATATCTTTTTAAAATCAGTGAAATATTTCAAGCCTTTATATCTTCTAAATTTGGATGAATAGAATAGAATAATTATTTATTGTCCCACAAACAGGAAATTCAGCTTCAACAGCAGCAAAGTGGCAAATAAAGAGTATGGTTTACAGATAATGAAAAACAAAATTCAGTGGCTCAGAAATTTAGAATAGTGTGAAAGGTTTAATATTGGAAGCTCATTGTGTCACAGCATTTGATGTCATTTGGTACTTTATAAACAGAACTGAAAGGTTTTATATAAAAAAAAACTGAACAAAAAATACAAACACTTGTTTTTGCTCCTATTTTCATGAGTTTAACTCAAAGATCAGATATTTTCTATATAAAAGAACCACTACTCTCAAATATTGTTTACAAATCTCTGTAAATCTGTCAGTGAACACTTCTCCTTTGCCAAGATAATATATCCAACCCTACAGGTGTGGCATATCAAGGTGCTGATTAGACAACATCAATATTGCAAAGGTGGGCCTTAGACTGGCCACAATGGGAAAAAAACTCTGAATGTAGTTTGATCACAAAGCACAACTGAATTATTGTGATTCATTCATAGGTATTTGTTTTATTTAGTCCATTTTATTTAAAAAAATACAGGTGTGTTTATGTCTTTTCCTAAATGTTATGCTGCTCAGTTGTACTCGCATTTTAATTTCCCATTAGTGATGAATATAGTTGATTCTGATTATTTTGATTCTGAAGTCACAATTTTTGAAAGTGTGTGCAATTCACAAGCTGACTGCAGTAATGTCTGCCAGAGCTGTTGCCCATGAAATGAATGTTAATTTCTCTACCATTAGCAGTCTCTAAAGCAGTTTCAGAGAATTTGGCAGTATATCAACCGGTCTCACAACAGCAGACCATGTGCAACCACAGAAGCCCAGGACCTCCACATCCAGCAGGTTCACCACCATGATCATCTGAGACCAGTCACCTGAACAGCTGCTTCAACAATCAATTTACAGTGCTTACACACCGAACGCAATAGACATGACCAGAGATTCCGATTTATATGTAAAGTAAATGTAGGAGCGCGATGAAGCGCTACTGGGGATCCTGCGACATGTCACAAGCAGATTTGTATTGCAAAAAAGCTTTTCTGCCTGAAGTGCGCAACCAAGTAGTGCTTCTGGTGCGTTTCAGGCGCGACCAAAAATACGCGCTGCATTTTATGTCTTCTGCAGAAGTTGGAGAAATCTTAACTACAGCTTCAAGTCGCGTCGCCACAGCCAGTCCAGCTGACGGGTGCCAGTGATGCTGTGACTGAGTGAATGGAGTCACAGCATCAGCAGGACATGTAAATGGATGAACACCGTGGGTAATAACCAGTGGCGGCTGGTGGAATTTTCTCCAGGGGGGCTATAATGATGGCTAGATATTAGGGTTCTGAAACGATAATTTTTTTAACCTAATTAATTAAGCGATAGCTATGAATTAATCCCGACTAATTAACATTCCTAAATACGACTAAAAAACTACAATTTTTAGAGTAAAGGACAAATCCAATTGCCACAGCTCTTTTTTTTTATAGAGATTAGTAGAATTTAGTTTTTAACTCCACAATCATGTTCACACATTGACTACATACATTCGGACATTGACATATCGATCTTTTAACCAGTTGCTAACGCAAACTAACTGGCTACAATTTTCTGTATGTAAAGATGAATGTTCCTTAATCTTACTGTATTGGACAACCCTAAGCGTCTTCTTAATAGGACTATCCAATAACAACAATAATTTCAGTCAGATGCTTCAACAGTTTTGCTAGAACAGACTGCTACCGTCAAGGAGGAAACACTGAGCTGTCTATAGAGGTTCTGGTTCAGACTGGGATCACTCTGTTAACAATGAGAGAACCTGCCAGAGCTCCACTTAAAGCCATTCAGAATATGAGAAGATGTGGTGGAGAAAAAGCTGTTATATTTATTTTGCTCTTTAATATTTCCACACAGCTGCTGATACAGGTTTGGGTGATATAAATGTGAAGAGGGAGATGATATGTGTGATCTCATATGAAAAGTAAGAACAAATGAAAGGTAAGGCAGAAATAACCAAAATATATGAATAAACTTAATATTTGGATAGCAGCAGCTGTGTTAAGTATCAAATAAATCAAATGTAATATAGATTTATTAATAAAATGTCACAATTTACTGTTTTCCAAAATGTAAACACTCAGCAGACAAACTATCCAAGTCATCAATCTAAACAATAGGAATACATGCTCTTATTATGAAGTAGCGGCGTCTGCACTACAGCTACTTCCGCTAATCAGTTAGCACTAATTTTAGTCCGAAAACATCACTTTAACTGAATAATGTGCATTTTTAATGCAGCGATGCCTTTTTTTGTCTCCAACTCCCACGGTTTGACCTGTTTATCAGCCGCGCTGTATGACAGACGTCCGTAACGTAGTTTGACTTCCGCCGCTTCAGCCCCACAGCTGGAGGAGGACGATATGTAAGCCCCGCCCCCTTAGGGCGCACCTCTCCTGCGCCCCAAGGCATCCTATCTTTTGTATTGAAGAGGAGCTACTGCAAATGTACAACTTATAACGAGAGTCTATGATTTGCGCCCCAAGGCGGAAATACGTCCTCAATCAGACTACACAACCACAACTCAACTCCCCTTAAACTATTAAACATTTATCTTACACATCTGAAAGAAAACATACATATATTTCGAAACATTTTTATTTTATTATAAAAATTATTTTCCACTTTTATTCAAGGTGTAGAAGCCAAAATTTGGGCCTGCGTGGCACGTGTAATCAACACGTGCATCAATTCTGAGAAGCTGAGAAGATGTACGTGGTATTTCCACGAAAGACTTGTCATTAAGCGATTCTAGGAAATGTTTTGTTCCCAGCTTTTTCTGGCCTCTTCAAAACCAGACAAATAGGCGCCTGAAGATAAACTAATGTCGAAGCCAAGCGGTTGCGCTGGCCAAGAACACCAGATGTTTCCCGTAAGTGACGCAATGATTAAGTATAAGAGATAGGGCTCCTTTTAGAGGAGCGAGGGTTTTCGTTGGTCTTTCTGGGATCTCAGCGTGGAAGATAGGATGCTTTCTGCTCAGAGATAAGGTATGTCAATTGTTAACAGACAATGGATACAGAATGTTGGATATCGAGGTCAATGACCTCTGTAGCATTGTATTGAGGACCGAAGATCCAATAAAACCCGGCTGAAGCTACATTCTAGAATAGAAGCTGTGTTGTCTTGAGTCTTCATTATAACTATATATCTATATCTATGTTTTGCATGTAATGAACACCAACAACAAAGGTAATGTGACAAGTTGTCAGTGGTGGGGCGGCGCCCAGCGCCCTCTATTGGCCAGCCGCCACTGGTAATCACCCCGAGCTACATGACACCAGCTGTTAAAGTGGTTAAACTATTTAGACAGGAATGCTCTTAAGAGGTTTGTGGGTGGCTCTTACAAGAGCCGTTGTGGCTCCAAAGCATGTCCCAAGCCACTCACATATCAACTTTTACTAACAGCAGACAGATGGACAGCCGCTCATCTTGGTAGTTGGTGTGTCGGCGGGGCAAAGCTTGAACCTTCACGGTTAGAACTGGGCAAGTAGTCGGGGTGTTTATTGATCCTTCCACCGCTGCTCAACTGGGTCTACCCCGCAGCAGTGGTCCCAACATTTAACGTGGACAGCTCATAGAACACAGTCCACTGGAAGCTCCCGGAGGATCGGGAGGAGGGAGGAGGCGGTCCCGGTTAGGATCCTTCCACATTTCCGGTTCACACATGCTATGTGATATTTTGGCATAAATTACATATTTTAAAGCGCGACCAATTAGCTTTGGACACTCTTCAAGATACGAATGTGCAAGCGACCAGCTAGAGGCGTGTCACGCTTTTTAGTCACGTCCATCGCGTCATCCTAATCTGGGTCTGGACTTGACTGAAGTTTGTCGCCTTAACCAACTTGAGTGAGCAAATGCTCAGATTCGATGGCATCTAGAAGGTTGGAGAGGCATGTTGTTTATGGATGAATCCTAGTTTTTACTGTTCAGAGTAGATGGCAGACAATGTATGGCTTTGTGTGGCTGAGAGGTTTGTCAACTGATGTCAACTTTTATAGATCAATTGACCCGTGGTGGTGGAGTTATGGTATGCACTGGTGAATGCTATGGACAACATACACAATTGCAGTTTATTGATGGTATTTTGAATGCACAGAGATATCGTGACAATATCCTGTGGCCCATTTTTGTGCCATTCATCCACAACCGTAACCTCAAATTGCAGCAAGATAATGCACCGGCCAATGTTTCAAGGATCTGTACACAATTCCTAAAGCTAAAAACAGCCCAGATCTTGCATAACCTGAATACTTTACTGGAAATGTGATTTATTAAACATGTTTGTGATGCTCTAGATCGGCTTATATGACATAACATTCCACAGGCCTCAATCATCAATCCGTATGCAACGGAGATGTGTTGCACTGCATGAGGCAAATGGTGGCCACACCACATACTGATTAGTTTTATGACAACACCCCCAGACTCCCCCAGTAAAGCAAATCTACACAATACGGTACTAGTCTAAAGCCTTGTTTATGCTTCTCCGACCGCATATTTGCACTCAGACGGAGACGTTTTTCGTTTATTTTTCTATGTTTTTTTCTTCTCTCTGCTCTCCATTGTTTTTTTAGCGTTGCTCGACCAGGACAGCACGGGGTGATAACTTTTCATGGCGTCTCTGCCTACTATCACAGCATCGTTTAAATATTTGTTTTGACTTGTGAATGCATTTCTTCCTCAAGGAGCAATGGACGACAGAAAGTAAGTTTTGATTAAGCTGTAAAGTTTTTTTTACTAGAAGTGCAGCTCATAGAATACTCTAAAAACACATGGAAACAAACACAGTGGTCTGTTTTGTTGTTTTCCTACACCTTCTTGTGTTCAAAAGAACAGGAATCAGAGGTCCTTCAAGGTTTTTAGCAAGATGCTGCAAATCTCCTACAAGTCTGTGGTGGAGAGTCTCATCTTCGTCCATCATCTGTTGGGGTAACAGCATCAGAACAGGGACTTAAAACGGCTCAACAACCTGATAAAGAAGGCTGGTTCTGTTCTGTCCTGTGGAAAAACTGGAGATAATGATGCATTAAATTAAAAAGATTATGGAAAACCCTGAGCATCCTCTACACGAGATTTTCCTACAGCAACAGAGTATCGTCAGTTGTTGGCTTCTTCAGTTTTGCTGCAACACAGACCGCTACGGAAAATTCTTTTTCCCCACAGCCATCATGGTCTTCAACAACTCCATGAAAATTTTAATTAGCAATGAGCTACACCAACACTTAATTTGTCTTTGGGATCAGTAAAGTATTTTTGAATTTAATTGATTAGATACATTATCCTTTCAATATAAAGCATGTAGTGGCCAAACGCTGCATTAACTACTGATTACAGCGACTATAGAGCCCTGTTCTGGTGAAACGATCTCTGGCTGTTACTGAACTGACCAATCAGATGCATACTGGGCTGGATAGTTAAAAAATGGGGCACTACTCCATGTGTCCTTGCGTAGGTGACGGAGAGCTCTTGCATTGATGGATAATGGCGTTGCGTCAGTCTCCGTCAAAACAGAGAAGCATAAACTAGGCTTAAGTCTAAGGCTCACCTGGGCAATATTCATGCTGTCTAATCGTCACTTTGATATGCCACACCTGTAAGGTGGAAAGGATTATCTTGGCAAAGGAGAAGTGCTCAATGAACAATACTTGACAGTAATGGGTCTTTTTTGTATATAGAAAATGTTTCAAATCTTTGAGTTCAACTGGTGAAAAGTGGAAGCAAAAACAAAAGGGTTGCGTTTATATTTTTGTTCAGTGTACATAATTTGTTACATTGGATTTTAACTGCTTACAGATCATAATTATACTTGGGGCTGGGCAATGTGACGAAATATGTCATCTTGATGATAGAAAATGTCTCGTTTTATATGAGGCTCTATTGTTTGAGCCACAGTTAGGGTTTTATGGCAATATTTTACATCAGAATGCACATTATGGCATGCCCATGGACATTGCAATACAAAAAACAACATGGAGGAAGACAGTAGTGGTAGCAGGGTTCTCAACAAGATGCCCAGACAACTGAAACAAAGGAGCTTGTACGTAGAGAGGGGCAACTACTGTCACATAGAAGACATAGTTTAGATAACAGTTGTTTGTAAAGTTCTACAGCTCCTGGTCCCAACAATGGACTCTAACACTAGAAATTTATTTTACAACCTGCGCTAGAACCATGGCAAAGAATACAGAGAGAGTCAACTAGCAAAAGCAGCATTGAGTGGTGCCGTAAATGCTCATAAACTCCAGACACAGATGCTGCTAAAGGCTTTTACCCGTGGTACACCATATATGCATTAGTGATGCGTCAAACGAAACGCCTCTTTGAGCTGGCTCTTTGAAGTGATTGATTGGAGTCAGTGTTGAGCTGTCTCGGACAGGCTTTTTTTTCTGTTCTAGCTGCACGTCAGGAGGCGAGAAATAGTACACACACAGATAGTGGCACAAATTCAGAGAAACAGAGTACAAGAGGGGAAAAAAATGCTAGAAAGTTACGAAAATAGTGACAGCAGGTAATGCAAGAAAATTTGGATGCATTTCAATTAAAAGGCTATATATAATTCAATGGCAGAATGTAAAGCTGAGATTTAAGAACCGGCACTACTAAAAGATCACTAATATACACAGCTCCTGCAGATAGAGATCCAGGCACAACCTCACGTCAATGACTCATTGCAATCTGCTGGGATTGCTTCCATAGAAAACTTTTAACTGATTGGCATGTTTGTATAATTGTATTGAAATGACTTCTGTTGTAAAGTGCCTTGAGATGACATTTGTTGTGAATTGGCGCTATATAAATAAAAGTGAATTAAATTGAATGGAGATCACTGCATTATGCTACAAGAGAAGGCTTGGTGGTGTTAATGTCTTCAATCATTTAAAACTGCATTTTTTACATTGCAATTCTTTTATAAACTATTCATGAATTGAATTAATAGAAAAACTGCTATTTTGTGAAGTATATTGTTATGATATAAAATGAGCTATATCGCTCAGCAATAATCATACTATGAAACTACTTTATACTTTCAATTTCTCATTAAATAGAATCATGTCAGAATTACAGCCCTTACGTAAAAGGAAGTCTCTGCTCCAGCCACAGAAAGTATTGTCAATTAGTTAAAAGTTCAAGGTTTTAAAAGTCTTGGTTCAGCATAACTGAATCAGTGAACTGTGACTACAGCTGCATTCAGTCAAGTTGTGCAGATTGTAGTTTATTACAAAATTATTTTATTCAATCTTATTGAAGTAAGAGACATCTAAAAAATGCAGGATCCTGACCCTGTTCTAGATTCATTGAAATTAATCAGTAATAAAGACAGATGACAACAAGATCAGGTCCTGATTATAATTTTTATTACAGATGATCTTTCTAATATTGAATAGAAATTAAAATAACTTTGGCAAAAAAAACAGGAAGACATTGAAAAGATATAACAGAAGAAAGAAGATAATTTTACTCCACATTAATCGGGCCAATCAGTAAGCTTGGAAGTGATCTCCAAATCCAAGAGGGTATGCAGTACAGTCCTGCCAGTAGCCCCTGAACAATGTAAAAGCAGATAACTAGCAGTCACTATTTTAGCCTTTGGATTACTGTAAATCAATTTAGTCAAAAAATATATTCCCTACATAAAATGTTACTAGGCTAAAGAATATGGAGGACTTAAACTGACATAATTAAAAATAAAAGCAGAAATAGGTATATTTTGTTTTTCCTTTTTTTTTTATATGGACATTTTTGTGTAGAAATTTATATATTTTGTTTTTCCCTTTCCTTATACAAGCATTTTTGGGAGGAAATTTATGTTTTCCATATTACACGCATTTTCATAAAATATATATATATATATATATTGTTTTTCCTTTTTGAATACATGCATTTTTGTGAAGCAAGTATATGTATTATGCAAATCAGGAGGACTGCCCTTCTTGGTCTAACTTTTCTACAATTGGTCAAACAGGAATGAGCAGAATCCATGTGCAGATCAATTTTGCATCTCTGTGCTTTTGGCCATTTCAGGAGACACCTTATAAGAAGTGAAATCCTACTGGAGATGTCAAAGAAAATTTCAGAAGAATTATGGCACGTTGCTATATTCGCTGAAAGTAATAAGGTCAGGAATGACTATTGTTTCATTTAGATATTTTGAGTGATAGGGTACTCCAATTAGCTGCAGACATGAATAATGAAGCTAACCCATTAGTTCTCCAGATTTTGGAGCAAGTGGCTTGTTGCTGACATGCACATTCGATCTGCACATGGGTCCTGTTCTTTTTTGTTTATTGACCAATAGTAGAGGAGTTAGACCAAGAAGGGCAGCCCTCCTCATTTGCATAATGACGAAGAAATGCATAAAGTAAAAACAGGAAATGAGGGAACGTAAAAATAAGGAATGTTTGTATTAGGAAAAGGAAAAAGTTTTTTTTTCGATTCCCTGATTTAGAATGGTATAAAATGGTGTAAAAAATGGTATAAACTATTTTACCGAAATTAGAAACAGAATTTTGACCTAGAACGTTCAAAGTAAAAAAGCTGGTCCCTAAGTTCCTTAAGCCTAACACCCAGATTTGTGGACAATATTTTTTGATAAACATTAAGAATTGATGTAGGTCTGTACCCATTATTTTTTTTCTCTGTACCATTTCCTTATTTTCTAGTAATACATACAACATAGAATTTCTAAATATTTGTGAAGCTCTGACTTAACAGTAACCAGCCCGGGAGCCATACTTACCATGAATGTGTCATTTATCTTTTGTTTAATATCTTTATTCAAAAATGTAAAGCCTTCCTGTGGAAGAAAACATTTCATTAGGAATTCTTCCAACTCATGAGATCCTGTTTATTTGTGAGGAATAAAGACCTTTCATATAAGTCTACAGTCTCTGATTTCTTGAACTGATGAGAACATTGTATGGTCACCAAGTTTTTTCAGCTGTCTTAAAATTATTTATTTCATTTGAGGGGGATCACAAAGTTTGAATTATTTCAAGAAGATCAAACAATTTAACAATCTTAACATTTGCTTTTATTTTTCTTGTGATTAATATTATGCGTTCTCTGCAATTTTGTTTTTATTTCAGTTTTTAATAATTATTTGGTAAAAAATTATCTTTAATATTTCCGTTAAGTGTTGATCATGGGGACCGAAGATAACTACAAAATAACAAATTTGAAGCAACGGGGGGGGAAAAGTATTAATCATAAAGCTTAATCAACTAATACAAGTAACAAATCGATGTTAGAACTATATAAAGTGCTTCCAGTGGCAGTATATATAGTGTTTATCTTATATGCAGTTTATTACAAAAGCTCAGCAACAAGACATGTTAATAGAAAAATGAAAGGTTTCACTTTAACATAAACTGTAGGTTGTGTCCTTGTCTGATGCATACAAGTTTGTTTTGATAAATTGCACTTACAGTAGGTAGAATATCCAAAATGTTTTCAAATCAAACTTCATTTATAAAGCATTTTTCATACAAAAAATGCAGCTCAAAGTGCTTTACAGATTAAAATGATCCGACATTCCCATCCCTTCCCCACAAATGTAAAAACAAAATGACAAGTATTTCCCCTTCCCAAACACAGACACACGTTCACACAAAGACACTTTCCTAAGACCGTAGGACCATAGGTAGATACTGGGCTGAGCTCAGATGAGTCAGGTATGTAAGAATAACGCCATCAGGAGAGCCATCTGCTCCGACAGCAGCAGGCCCACGGCAGCAGTCAGGGCACCGACACAGGGCGCCCAGAGGAGGGAGGGTGGAGACCCCCACCTCCACCTGAGCACTACCCGGAGAGCACCCAGGCCAATGCAGCCAAACACCGCCCCTAAGGCAGAAGGCTCCCACAGAGGATACACTGGACTAAACTATTACTCACAAACTACAAAACAAAAGTACTTTATTCTTATAGAATATACTAGCTGTACTTACTAATTATCTACAGGTTAGTGTCCTTTAAAAAAAGTGATATTTGTATTGATGTTTAATAATTAATTTCAATACATATCTCTATTTTTAATGAAACATGACAAATAGTTAACTGTCTTTAATGTGTTGCAATTTTGCCCAATAAGTGCGAGGTAGCTGCTCTGTCTCATCCTGATGTCAGCCCAAGGGCGTAACTTTGATGTTCATATTGGTGGGGACACAATTTGGCGTAACGCCCCGGCCCCACCATCCAACCTGATACGTTCACTTTTTTATAAACCAAACAAGACCACATTCAATAACCAATTAACCAAATAAAGAATAGGTTTTATTTTTGTTGTAAATCAAAATTTGTATTGCCTTTTATGACCTAAAATGCACTGTAGTTAACCTATTATAACCTATGCTGACATATGTCTCACCTGTGATTCCGCCTGGTCTCTCCCTGAACCACTGCTCATCAGACCTGCCGTAGTTAATCCAATTGAAATTACAAATTATGTCTAACTTTGAAATAACTTGTAGCCTATGATGTATTCACCAATGTGCATTATCAGTCAAATATAAATTTAGTCATTTATTCAATTTTGTCAAATTTACCTGTATCCCTGATTTGTTTGTGTGTGAAGCTGAGCTACCTGGCTGGGGATCTTCTGTCTCCTCCTGATAAATAGAAATTATGTAATGGGTAGTGACAGAATGCATCACATCTCCAGCAGCATACGTGCATTTACATTTAAGGGCAATTTGAATAATAGTCTATTTTAATTAACATGAATTAGCAGGGTTTCCATCATAAACAAGGTTACTGTGAAGTACAAAACACAATGGGGAACGTTTTAGCTGTTTGCTGACAGACAGCTGATCCATATAAACAGCAACAACTTGCCCAAAAAATTGTTGAAAGATAACTATTTATATTAGGCTATATGACTAAAATGTGTATAGATAGTTATGGAGGGGTTGGGGGAAAGTGATAGTAAATGAAAAAGGAAACACACATGCTGTAACCATAGACTGTAAAAAAGAATACACAGCACCTCCTCACTCCTCCCCATTTACCAGAATGACATACTTTCATGGGGGAATTCATGGCGGATTCACAGTCTCCTCCTCCCCAGCTCTGACGAAGCATGTTCCTAAAAAGGGCATAGGGGCGGGATCTTCACTGTAGACTCTGCCATCGCGGGGCCTGTATGGGCGTGTAGTTTGGTCGTAATCGCGCCCATTCTGCTCCCTCATCTTTAGCTCTGATGCCAAAATTGGCTAGCTAAGCTAAAGTATAATAGCCCCATGCCTGACTGCTGCCGTATCTGCGCTCCTTCTCCTATTTCTCAAACCTCAAAAGGTAAGAACTAGTAACTTGAAATAATTATTCAAATGTAGTGTTACTATAATTAAAGTCCAACAAAACAGCCTGTCAATCAAAGTCCGGCCCCCTCATTAATTATACAAGATTTCAAAAAATTATCTTATGAAAACCAGCCTGGTGCCTATTTTTTTGACGAGCCCAGCATTATCTCAGGAAGAATATGTAGCCATAAAAAGTTTTTTAAAAATGGGCACCAGGCATTAAAGTTGTTTTTAACGTGTCTAAAGTCCAATGCTTTTCAATGGGGGCCTAGCGGCCAAATGGAGGTACTACAGCAAGGGAGGAGCAATGGCGGCCTCCATGGTATGTGGTCACAAATTCAGAGCAGCCAGCGGCCATTGGCTGTAACTGTCTACTTTTCGCACACAAGTTGTACATGCTTGCAGCCACTGCGCACAGACTGCACGCATGGTATGTCATGCTGCTTGTAGTTTTATTTTTTAGCACACGTGCGTTTGATTTCAGATCTTGCAGTCTTTCCCTGGCTTAGTATTGTTGCCATGCTGAGCCCGCTTGGTGGTCCTGACGGCCTGTGTTCTGACAGCTTCGCTGAGTCAGCAGTCTGTGACGTAAAAGTGTGCATGCGCAGTGCTGCAGCATAGCATGGAATGTGGGGTAGCACAGAAGGTCAGAACACCTGTTCTGTGATGCCCTCCCCGTGCAGCGCAGCAGCTACAGAACTCCAGAATAAACGCACGCTGGGTCATTCAGGGATTGATGCCACTCGGTTAGAGGACCCACACATTCAGTCCAGCAATTTCCTAAAGACTAAAGAGGACAGAGTCAACGTGAACGTATCACTTTAATTTTGGTGGGGACCAATAAGCATATTGAAATATTGGTATGGACACGTCCACACCGTCCATACGCAATTGTACGCCCATGTGTTAGCCCATGGGGAGCCTAAGTCCCCCCCCCCCCCCTTTCCGGTCGGCCCATGGGTCCCCAAACCGAAAAAATAATGAATGGAAGTTAAAAGTTTTATTTTCTGGTCCGCTTTGTCTTACATGTGAATCACACAAATGCTGTACTTCGATTTCAATGATAACTAACAATGTACTATGTTGGTCCAGTGATTTGGGATTTATTTGATTGTAAAAATTCGCATTTAAAATACCTACAAATAAGAAGTCAGAAGTCGCATATATGACGTAATTTTGCTAAGGGGAGGTAGCAGTAGCTATAGCACGTAAAACACTCACCTAGAGCTTGTAGAGCTTCTCCTCCATGCTGGCTCTCACTCCACCCACTGCTTTACCCCCAACATAGCTGCTACTTTCCAAATGGTCAGATTTATAGAGGTTTTCTCCTTGTTTAATACTAATTTATTTGTCGTGGAGGCTACGGCCATCACTCTCCTTCTTCTTCTATAGTTGTAGTCCGCTAAGCGTTTTTACACAAAACCTAAAGTAACTTTTACCTCCTGTCGAAAATCAGTGTTTTCTCTGCATCAAAATTTACTTTTAAAATTCACGGACATCATATGTTCGATCCACGGCACATTTCAAACTGGATCAGAAAATAACTTTATTCGCTCCATTGACTTCGATTAATATATTTTTTTCAGTTTGGGGACCCATGGACCGACCGGAAGGGGAGGAGACTTAAGCTTGGTTTATGCTTGCCGCATGAAAATTCCTCGCGGAAACGAGACGTGTGGAAACCGGCCGAGACGCCTTCGAGCAGCGTTTATACTTTTTGCGGCTTGTCCCTGCTGAGAGCCAATATTCTTGACGACTGTAGGGGGCGGCGTAGGGCTCTACGGCATGCATACAACACTACACCATAGTAGAATTAGTAATCACTGTTGTTTATTAGATGGTGATACCCGTGAGCTTAAACAAAGCCGAACTTTTATGCTGTTTACTTAGGAAAAAAGACGAAAAAGGAGACTGTCCTCTCTTCCATTAAAACACAGTTGATCTATCGGCCGAATCATAAAGATGTCTATTTACGAACCTCCGGCAATATGAGCTCTTGCCAGTCCACCATGTTTTCCGCGTAGTTACAAAATTTCCTAGGTGCGCGGTGCGAAAATTTTGGGGCGGGAGGAGGCCCCGCGGAGAGGCGTGATTGCTGAAATGACGTAATTTGGCCGTGCGGACCTCGAGGACGCGGCAAGCATAAACCAAGCTTTAGGTTCCCCATTCTCTGTCGCTTATCTCCGCTCCTCTCAAGAAGCGAGACGGGTGTTACCGTAAAGTACCACATATAAGCGCACTCCAAATGTAGGTGCCGCTCACTTGACTACGGACAAACGAACGACGGCTGGCTTGACGGCAGTTCTATGCAGAGTCTGTTGATGTGCGAATGCACAGGGAGCGTCTACAAATTTGCCACACCGAAAAATATGACTTTTTTTGTTGTTGTTGCTTCACCTAGGACAGGTTTAGTGTCACACCAAATGCTCAGATAATAAAAATATCTCCCCTTAATCCTACTACAACTCATACTTAGGAAAAATATGCTTTAAATTAATTTTAGGGATTATTTATTATGTCAAAAACCAATAAAATGTTCAATAACTTCACCATTACATGTTGTAGTGCCACCAAATGCTCAGAACATAAAATACATATCTCTTTGATCATACTATGACCCAAACCTTGGGAAAATATCCCTTTAATTAATTTTAGGGATTTATGATTGTGTTATAAACCAATAAAATGTTCAATAACTTCACTATTACATGCTGTAGTGAGACCAAATGCTCAGAACATAGAAGTAATCTCTCCTTGATCATTCTACGAGGAGGATTACCTCAAGGTGAAAAACTAACATTTTAACAGAATAAGGGCACGTCTGTAATCTAATGGTGGTTCCCAGAAGGTCAAACAGTAATTGTTATTGTATCTGGATGTGTTTGCCATTCTATTATATACACCAACATCAGAGGCTACCTGGAGAGCTGTTGCTGCAGACTTTAAGGGCAAGTGGCAGTACCCAAACTGCCTGGGTGCACTTGATGGAAAACACATCTCCATTCAGTCCCCCGGTCACTCAGGCAGCACCTTCCTGAACTACAAATGCCACTACAGATGCCAATTATAAATTTGTTTATGTAAATGTTGGAGCCCAGGGCAGACTGTCAGATGGTGGTTTGTTTGCCCACAGTAACCTATGCAGAGCATTGGAAAAAGGCCGCCTAACTATTCCCCCACCAGAACCCCTGCATAACACCGACAGTCATGCCATACATGCTGGTTGCTGACGATGCATTCCCCCTTCGCACCGACCTGCAGAAGCCATTTCCCCACCAACAGCTAGACCATGACCAAAGAATCTACAATTACAACTTGTCAAGAGCCCGACGGGTTGTGGAAAATGCCTTTGGTATTCTTGCAAACAGGCTTCGGGTCTTCAGAACAACCATCTGTCTACATCCTGATAAGGCTGTGAAAATAACCCTAGCCTCATGTGTGATTCACAATTTCTTGCAAGAACTCAGATCGGAATATATGCCACCAACCTTGAAAGACCAGGAGACCGATGACCACGAATTGATCCCTGGATCCTGGAGACAAGAAGGCTAGGGAGCATTCCATGAACTGCCAACTGGCCATGCATGCAATCCTACACAGAGGGCTAAAGAGCTGAGAGACCTGATGAAGAATTACTTCAACTCACCAGAGGGTCAAGTACCATGGCAGGAGTCTCACATTTAATGTGTGCTCAAATATGATGCATTTTCCCTGACACCACATATATGATCTGTTTTGTCATAAGGTTCACATAATGACAATCTTAAAATATGAACAATTTAAATCCTGTTCTCAAGTCTGCATTTTTGTTTTGTTGGGGTCTGAACCATGAATATGACATCAAATGGAGCTCTACAATCATGACCCAGCATTCCATAACTTGGCGACACGCCCCTTCCCCCGGCTGCGCAATTCTGACCAATGGCGGAGCTATCCGCTCCTTCCCTGTTTGAATCCGCTGAGCGGTGGATGATCTGCTGCAGCAATTGGCTAGAATGCCAATACCTCAAAACCGCCGCTGCTGCCCGCAGCCTGATTGGAGACAGATACGGGGAAAGGGGAGCGATGCGCCCACACTCAGCATAAAAGTGATGGATGAGCATCCATCTTCCTCTTCCAAACTCGCCTGATGGTGTCGGCAGTTCTTCGAACTGTAAGGAGAAAAGCTCAGGGATCAGGGACTGCCACCCACCCACTACCCTATAGAGACAGTTTTCCGTCCACTGCCCAAAACTAATGAATTAAAAGTTAATGCTACTAGAGCAAAGTATAAAAATCTCATAAAGATAAATACAACTCTGACTGAACAGAAAAATAAATCAATTAAATGTGGTTTACTGAACATAAGATCTCTCCCCTCAAAAACACTCTTAGTAAATGACTTAATTTGTGAAAATAATATTGATTTGTTTTGTCTTGCAGAGACATGGTTGCAGGAAGAGGACCATGTCACAATAAATGAGTCAACTCCCCCTAGCTACTTAAACTTTAGTGTCCCTCGAAGTACTGGTCGAGGAGGTGGTGTAGCCACCATCTTTCATTCAGATTTACTAATTAATCTCCAAAAAATAATAATTATAGTTCCTTGGAGCATTTAATCTTTAGCCTTCCTCATACACATAACAAAGCAGTAAAGCCACTTTTCTCAATTTTTAGATCAGATAGCAGATTTTCTATCTGACTTAGTTTTAAACACTGATAAAGTCATTATAGTCGGAGACTTCAATATTCATGTTGATAGTGAAAGTGATAGTCTAAATACAGCTTTTAACATTATCTTAGACTCAATAGGCTTTACTCAAAATGTGCAGGGACCAGCCCATCGCGGTCACCACACCTTAGATCTTGTGCTGACTTATGGCATTGACTGTGAAGAAATAACAGTCTTTCCACATAACCCTATCCTGTCTGATCATTTCCTCATCACTTTTAAACTTACTCTAACAGATCATATCAAACCTGAAAGAAAACTTCATTATACCAGAATGTTATCAGACAATGCTGTAGCAAGTTTTAAGAAGCTCTTCCAACTTTAATTTCCTCAGTACATAAAAGTACAATAGAAAACAGTGATTTAACTCGTAACCCCTCACAACTTGACGTTCTAGTTCATAGCGTTAATTCCTCCCTGCGTCTGGCAATAGACAAAGTTGCCCCACTGAAAAAGAACGTGGCCAGCCTTAGAAGATTAGCTCCCTGGTTTAATTCAGAGCTATGTACCCTGAAGAAGAACGTTAGAAAACTAGAGAGAAAATGGCGCTCCACGCATTTACAGGATTCCTATTTAGTGTGGAAAAATAGTCTATTGCTATATAAAAAGAGCCTTCGAACAGCTAGAACAGCATATTATTCATCTTTAATCGAGGAGAATAAAAATAATCCTAGGTTTCTTTTTAATACAGTTGCCAAACTCACACAGGATCATAGCTCTATCGAGCCAACCATTCCCCAAGCTCTTAGTAGTGACGACTTCATGCAATTCTTTATAAATAAAATAGACTCTATAAAAAATAAGATAATTGGGAACCTTCCCAATATGCTTGCTTCCTCCCTAGTTAATGAGGCAACATCAAAAATGGTGGAACCTAATATATGCTTGAACTACTTTAATGCAGCCGAACTTTCTGATGTACTAAAATTATTAGCTTCATCTAAACCTTCAACTTGCGTTTTAGACCCAATCCCAACTAAACTCTTAAAATAAGTTTTCCCTCTGATCGCTGCTCCAAATTTAGATATAATGAATCTATCCTTAGTCAACGGATATGTACCACAGGAGTTTAAGATTGCTGTAATTAAACCTCTACTTAAGAAACCATCTCTTGATCAAAACGACTTAATTAACTATTGACCGATATCTAATCTTCCCTTCTTATCTAAAAGTCTTGAGAAAATATTGGCACACCAGATATATGATCTGTTTGAGAAGTTTCAGTCAGGCTTTAGATCTCATCATAGCACTGAAACAGCTTTGGTGAAGGTTACTAATGATATTCTCATAGCCTCAGACAATGGACTGGTGACCATTCTGGTCTTGTTAGATCTCAGTGCTGCCTTTGACACTGTTGATCACAATATTCTCATAGAAAGGCTTCAAAGTGGTATAAAAGGAACAGCACTAGGCTGGTTTAAATGTTATTTGTCCAACAGATTTCAGTTTGTTCAGGTAAATGATAAATCTTCCTCAACCTCAATAGTTACTTGCGGAGTACCACAGGGTTCAGTGCTTGGGCCGATTCTTTTTACTATATATATGCTTCCTATTGGTAAAATAATTAGGCAGCATGGGATAAATTTCCATAGTTACGCTGATAATACACAGCTATATCTATCCATAAATCCTGATGAATCCAATCAGTTAGGTAGACTACAGGCATGTCTGGAAGACATAAAAACTTGGATGACTCTAAACAGAAGTTGTCGTCTTTGGACCAGAAGCTCTGAAAAAGAAACTACTTAGTCAAACCCTTCACCTAGACGGCATTAAATTAGCCTCCAGTAATAAAGCAAAGAACCTCGGTGTTATTTTTGACCAAGATATGTCATTTAGATCTCACATTAAAGAAGTCTCTAGGATTTCCTTTTTTCACCTTAGGAATATTGCAAAAATTAGAACCATCCTGTCCAGGAATGATGCTGAAAAAAACTAGTCCATGCCTTTATTACTTCAAGACTGGATTACTGTAACTCTTTATTATCAGGTAGTCCACAGAAAACAATTAAAAGTCTTCAGTTAGTCCAAAATGCCGCTGCTAGGATTCTGATGAATATTAAAAGAAGAGATCAATATTAAAAGAAGAGATCACATTTCCCCTGTTTTAGCTTCTCTTCACTGGCTCCCAGTAAAATCTAGAATAGAATTCAAGATCCTCCTTCTGACATATAAAGCTCTTAATAATCTAGCTCCATCATACATAAGAGACCTGATTGTTCGATATGTTCCTAACAGGGCCCTTCGCTCTCAGACTGCAGGTTTAGTGGTAGTTCCTAGGATTTCTAAAAGTAGAATGGGTGGCAGATCTTTCAGCTATCAGGCTCCCTTCCTATGGAACAGGCTCCCAGGGTTGGTTCGTGAAGCAGACAATTTGTCTATCTTTAAAACTAGGCTAAAAACTTTCCTCTTTGACAAAGCTTACAGTTAGAGATATGTTAATAGGCAGTTAGAGACAGGTTAGACAGGTAGCTAGGAAGAGCCAGGTAGAAAGTGTTAGTAGCTAGGTCTCCTAGTAGCTAGGAGACAGGTTAATGTTAGTAGCTATGCTGCTTTAGGCTAGGCTGTTGGAGGACATTATTAGGGTCTGTTCCTACTTTCTCTCCTACTTCTCAATGCATGATGTGCTGTCAATTCAAGCGCTAACCTGTTTTCTCTTAGTCTCTTCCTACAGTAGGTGCTCCTGACCCGCCCTGCTTGACGACCCTGACTAAGATGGCATTGCAGTGACGGAAAGTTCTCCACGTCCTGCAACAAACTTCTGCATCAGTTCTGTTGTTCTTTCTGTGTCTCTGTTCTGTGTCTCTGTTCTGTATTCTCCAAACCACAGACGGTCTCGGCAGATGACCGCTTGTGCTGAGCCTGGTTCTGCCGGAGGTTTCTTCCTGTTAAAAGGGAGTTTTTCCTTTCCACTGTCGCTTCGTGCTTGCTCAGTGTGAGGGATTGCTGAGAATTACACGACGCAATCTTCTGTGGTTCTCTAATTTCTAAATTAAACATTGTATTGTAATAACTCTTCTTGTAAAGTGCCTTGAGCTGACATCTGTTGTGAAACGGCGCTATATAAATAAACTGAATTTAATTGAATTAAGGAGAGACTCCTTTTCCTAACACGTGTTCTGGATTTTGTCCTTGCTCCCTGCAACCAAGTTTTCCCAATAGTTTGGCTGGCCCCAAACTATCCCTTTTTGATCTGCCGAACTCCCCTCTTTTTGTTTTTAAGCATCTCGCTTCCCGACCTTTTCTTCCACACCTGGAAGCTTCCTCTTTAAAGTAAGACTGTTTAAATTTTCGCTGAACCTGGGTGGGTAAATTAGGAAGTTTTTCTCTATAATTATATGCATGCATAATCATTGATGTGAAGAGCTGCATCTATCTCGAGCGCTCTGTGATTCCTCCGCGCCGTGTTTTGCTTACGGGTAAATTGGTGAGTTTTTGTATTTCAATTGTGTGTTTCCTGTATGTTTTTGTCTTTTATTAGTGAGCAGAACTGTTAGTCTGTAGAAGTTTGGTTCTTCTCCGGTAGTTTACAGTGAAGTGTTGTTGTCATAGGCATCAGCATCCTCGGAGTGCCTGCCAGGAACGCGCAGCACGCAAAGGACACTTTGAAACCCATTTTCTCCCATTTCCCAACCAGAGCCTGTATTAACAGAAGATAACTCACTGATAAGAGCCACGAGATTTCTTTGTTAGGAAGGAACCACAGGCCACTTGCTTCAAGTTAAACAATAAGTCATAAAACATCCCCCCCCCCCCCCCCCGTCCTTATCCAACGAGCTGCGCGTTTGCGTCATACACCGCCTCCTCGCGTACACGCGAGGGGCTGCGTACGACGTCGGTAGGAGGCGCCCCGTGACGGCCCTAAAGGACGTCATCGCTGGTCGCCATATTGCTAAGGCACCGGTAGTTTTAGCAGAATCGTTTAGTATAAGTAGTGTTTTATTTTAGTTGTGTTTTTAGAATAAATTGGTTAAACTGATTAAGATCTCTGGTTTCTTTTATTCTGAGTGTGTGTGTGAATTACTGCAATAATCAATTTCCTTCAGATAGGATCTTTCTGGTGTAATCCCTAGTAATTAATCATTATAAGTGAGATTGATTAATAATCCCCTTATTAATAAATATATGTTTTTGCCATTTTTTGGGATAAAAAATGGATGGTGCCCTGTTAATAATCTGAAGGGTGGATTAAATTAATAATTTACGATTATTGCTTAATATTCTAGGCATCACCAGATAGATCATAACAATTATCAATTAATTAATTACTTTTAATTGATAATTCCACAACAATTTAAACAGTGAACATTTCAGTTTTATTGGCTAAAACTGTACTGCTGCACTGTAGTGGTCCTGGTTAAATGAACTAACTAAATAAATTCATAGAAACAATGAGTACTTTTATTTTATTCCAAGTAGAAGAAAAAAAAATCCACTTACCAAATACAGCATAAAATATGCAAACACAATAAAACAATATGAGATTCTGACCATTTGTTTTGTATTTGTCCAGTATAAACAAAATCAGATGAATTACGTGAAAATATCACAAAGTTAAGCCACAAGAGCTGAGGTAAAGTGCGAAAAAAACAAACAAAAAAAAACAAGTGGAGAAACAATGCAAAGCAGCACTATTTAGGGATGTTTGTAAAAATGTAACACACAAAGAACAAATTACAAAAATGGTAGGCCTACTGCCCAAATGTTAAATGTTGACAATATTAACAAAGTGGCACTCCAACTATTTTAATTATCCTCACTTTCTTCAAGGAGCTGCATGTAACTTGGTTGCCTGTAGGGTGTGATGTTTGTGATATCTGGAGGCTGAATGTGAGGCTGTATGAGTGTGCTGCAGCTCTCGGGGCATGTATTGTGGTGCTGTCTGCTGTGACCAAATGTTAAACGGATCATTAGACTTTGGTCAATGTTGTGCCCTGCCTGTCAAATCCTGATCTGCTTCTTGAAAGTCATATAATATTGTCATAATTTAAAAAAATATGTATTGTCATAATTTTCTTTTTGGCTCATTTTTAAAATTGATGTAACTGACCAACTTGTCTTCCAAAGCCTAACTCATCTATGGTATCTTGCTTTTCCATGTTTAAACCAAATTTCTGTGTTAGACATTTCTTTGAGGACTTCAAGCTTCTCAAGCGCGATATCACTGTCATTGGCACATCTTGCCTTTCTGTTTAATGTCCACGGCCTCTGGCTGTTGATGATGGGGACTAAAATGAGCTTGAGGACCATGATTGATCTGATGTAGATGCCCTCGGCGCAATCTCCAAAGAAGAATTTTGCCCAGGAGAACACACCTCGTCATCAGCCGCTGTCTGCTGTGTGTCTGTGTCATCGTCTTCCATATGTTGGGCAAGATAACATGCAAGACATATTGTATGATCCAGAATTTCAGAAGGTAGAACTACAGTATTGGTAAGTGTGAGGCAACCATACGGTCATGTGAAAAAATTAGGAGACTATATAAAAGCTTTGGGAAATCTTTTTTTTAACATGCAGAAAACAGAGTTTCCACAGAATCAGCACATCGACATCAATCTTGTGGTTTCTTGTAGATGGTTGACTCTTCACCGAGCGACAGTTCTTAACGGAAGCAACTCAGATCCTTTCACCTACTAACTGGGTGCAGGCTGATGTATGCAGATGACAGCTCTTAGTGAGATGCGTTATACATTTCCTGGCATCCAGAGATGGATGACCTTTTGGCTGGAACAGTATAACCCTTTTCTGCATGTACAAATATACCTTGATAAGGAGAGTTAAAACCCCATCTTTATCACACCTCATTTTCACAGTTCAGCATCTAAATAATTTTAAAAGCCTTTTCCAAGGCACATCAGTTAAAATATTTTATTATGCAAGCACCCTTAATTATGAGTATATACCTTTTTGATTAAACACACATTATAATGAAGATAAAAACATTTAAAAAAGGCACTTTGTTAAAAAGCTTTGAGGAAATTAATGAGTCTGATGAAGACAGCGAAGAAGAATGGGAAGTTATCCCTATCAGCATTTTAAAGCTCCGATGTCGTTCGGTTCACAACGGGAAAGGTAGGTAAAAATATAATGCCGTATTCCATTTGTCTCGGAAACTCGGGCGTCCGAGTTGCTGTACACGAGAACCTGACGTCATTCCCGATTTAAAGCATTCCAGTTTGTCTCGCTACACTCCGGGTCGGAAAGAACATGGACGCTTGAGGGCAGCAGCTGTCGAGGGGCGGGCTAGTTATAGCTATTGTTGTTAGCGACATAGCATCTTCAGAAGACCAGCATGAAAAACAAAGCTGTACATTGTGATGCACGCACAGCAAGGCCGTGACCGGATTAAAGCAGAAATGTAGTCAAGTGTGTAAGAGCATTTAAAAATGACAATTGACCAACAGTACGAATACAAAGAAAATATATTTCAACTATGGGCACAGCCATCTTTGTTCTCCGATCAGTACTTCCTACTCTGTCTACTCTAAGAGCTCCGAGTTGGAACTCGTATATTCCGACCAATGGCCGCTGGCTGCTCTGCTTTGTGACCGCATTCCATGGAGGCCGCCATTGCTCTTCCATTGCTGTAGTACCTCCATTTGTCCGCTAAGCCCCCATTGAAAAACATTGGACTTTAGACACGATAAAAATAACTTTAATGCCTGGTGCCATTTAAAAAAAAACTTTCTATAGCTACATATTCATCCTGAGATAACGCTGGGCTCCTAAAAAACCTGGGCACCAGGCTGGTTTTCGTAAGATAATTTTTTGAAATCTTGCATAATTAATGAGGGGGCCGAGCAAAGTTTAGCATCAGAGCTAAAGACGCGGGAGCAGAATGGGGGTGATGATGACCGAACTATACGCCCATACACGCCCCGCGAGGGCAGAGTCTACAGTGAAGATCCCGCCCCTATGCCCTTTTTAGGAACATGCTTCGTCAGAGCTGGGGAGGAGGAGTCTGTGAATCCGCCATGATTTCCCCCATGAAAGTGTGTCATTCTGGTAAACGGGGAGGAGTGAGGAGGCGCTGTCAATTCTTTTTTACAGTCTATGATTCCGACCTAAAGGGGGCATGTCACTGTGAAATGACGCGAGACAACTGCGAGATTTCCGACTCGGAAAGGTTAACTGGAATGCAGCATAACAATGCAACTGATTACGATAACTAGACAATTGAAAAGCAGAAAGATGGACCTTTATTACTAAATGGCTAAGTTCCTGTCCATTTTTGTGATATTTCATTTGTAGGGGAGAGCGGGGTAAGTTGTCATATGGGTAAGTTGTCACACTGTTCATAACTCCAACACTAGAGGCTCTATCTCAAAAATCAAATGGCAAATTTATTTGACTTCTTCTATAGTCAGCAACCTGTCCACATGTGGTCATGATCACCATAATCTGAGGTTAGCAAAATTTTCTTATTATTCTGCTTAAAAAGTAAAAAAAATGCACTTTACATTTTATGCAATACAACTTTGTTAGGTATGAATGTTTAAAATGATTACTTTGCACAAAATAGAAGAGACAGTAATGTGTCTTTTGACACATTAGCTAAAGTGATATGTTGAGCTAAATTTGAGATTTAACCAACATTAGTTCACATGTCAGTATGGGGCAAGTTGTCTCAGTGACTTTGGGGCCAGTCATCACATGTGACAACTTGCCGCTGTACAAAAAAAACATCCAACCTGCTCAAATAACCCCCATAAACATTCAGGCTGGCTTTAGGGTGGCCGGGGTTCAACCTTACAACAGAGATGTATTTATGGAAACCGAGTTTGCACCATCCTACATCACAGATCGCCCGATTCAGAACCCTACCCTGTCAGGCTCCAGCACCAACTCTGCGCTGTCTAGCACATCCAGTTATGCTTTTGCTATCACCAGCACACCTATACTCAGCAATACTATTGCTGACAGTGGGCTACCAACTCCAGAGGACATCCGGCCATATCCAAAAGGTCGCCCCCGAAAACCAGCCAGCAAAGGAATGAAGAGACCATAGACTGTATAAAACAATGGACTAACCTTCCGGTACGTCCCCCATAGGTTTCTTTATAGCAAAAATGAGGCCAGTTGGGCGGTTCCCACCGCCGCCATCTTGTCTGCGTCACTCGCCTCGTCAATCTCAGAAACTCCAAAAATGGGCAAAGAGGTGGAGCTGAGAGTGGCGCTGTGAGGCTGGGGGCGGAGGGTTAACGCTCCGAGCCGACGTAGCTACAAGCTAGTCGGGAGCTAACTGAAGCTAACGTAGGCTGCAGCCAGTTTCAGCCAGAAGACCGCAGTTGAGAGACTTTTAACCCGTTTTTCAACAACGATCCCTTTAGACGCAGAAACATCTCGAGTAGAGAAAACAGATCAATATAATAAGACCCAAATGGGTCGGATCAATACGGCCTTACATTGTGTTATATCCATTTCCATCGGAGGAGGGTGAGGACTTAGTCGGCTTATCTTAACAACACATCCAGCTAAAAGTAGTCACAAAGTCATCATGAAAACTCAGATCCCCTAAAAAAAATAAAAGGCTTTTGACTCAGCTCACATCAGACATCCATTAGTTCATGCCTCCAGCTGTGTTCCTCACACCAGTAGGCCTACTGATCTAACCAGCGATCATCCAGTCTGTCTAGAGTCCAACTCTGTAGTCTTCCAGCCTGATGTAACCGTCTCCCGCTCTTGAGTCTCGAGGTGCTCTACCTGACCGGGTCTGCCGCGGCGTTCCGGTCCTGCCGACTTTGCTGCTCTGCTGCTACCCGACCGATCGCCTGCTCCAACTCGCGTGTAGAAAGAGATAAAAGCTCCCACCAGAACAGCATTCCTCTCTGCCACCTGACAGAGACCCCCCAAGCTCGTTAAGCTTCAGCCGGTTTGAAGCCTCCCCCGAAAGCATAAACTTCTTGGACTGTCTGTTACTGTAATCAAAACCACAGCAAGCCATCTTTGCCCAATAATTGCAGATTAACATCCAAAACCGAATAAAAACTGCAGAGGCAACTGATAGTGGAGTTCAGAAACACCAAATGACTGAAGTCTTTACGTTAGTCCCAGGCTGTGAAGAGCTTCCCCGCAAGCAGAGGGGGACAGCAGACTACGGAGCAAGCTATTAGCTACAGTTAGCCACCATTAGCCACCAGCGTTAGCCTAGATGGACATGTCAATCAAAAGGACACGCCCCTAATTATTCATAATTTCAAAATTAAATTACAAATAAACGGAGGAGTTAGAAAAAAATTCACCCCCCTCAGAGTTGTCATGATGGTAAACCTGAACTATCTAACCTAAAATGGTTTTTTGAACCAGGCTGTAAACATTTTTATTTTTGCTGTAAAGTTGGCCTTTTTAACATGGGAGTCAATGGGAAGTTGCTCCTTTTTGCAGCCAGCCACCAGCGAATGAGGGCTGAACTGCAATTTTTGTCACTTCCGCGTTGGCTTCACATTCTGCGGGCGGAGTTTGCCCCTTGGAAGAGACGCAAATCAACAATACTTACTGATACGCCCGTGAAGCAGCAACTAGAAAAAGAAAAGAATAAGCCTCAATCTAGCAAAAGGCTGTTTCAAAAGAAAAGGAAGCAGAAATCTGGACCTATGAACAAGGCAGCAAAAAGAAGAAAAATAATGCAAGAGTCATCATAAGATGATGAAGAGTGCTTCAGCCTAGTCTGTGAAGAGCCATTTTCAAACAGTCGTCCAAAGGAGACCTGGATAAAATGCGTAAAATGCAACTGGGCCCATGATGCTTGCACTTCAGGCCAGACAATTTATGTGTGTCAGAATTGTGACTCTGGAGATGAGTCTGGAGATTAGTCACATGCAAGGCATCTGTTTTGTTCACAGGTTAAACGTGTTAAGTTAAGCAAGTTATTTGCAGCATGTCATTCAGTTATCGGGATCTTTGTGGAAGCTATAGAATGTTTCAGTTTAAAGTTAAAATTCAAACACACTTGCCACTTAATTGAAATATTTATCGTTTGGATTAAAATAATTGTTTTTCCAGATTAGATTTCCAGCTCTGGTTTGAGTTTAAAAATTAAAATCAATATTCACAATTGAGTAGTTGTGTTCTCATTTTTAGATAATCTAGTGTGACAACTTTCCCCCTTTAGTGTGACAACTTAACCTCCCCTGGGGCAAATTGTCACAAGTACACACTTGCTATTCAACAGTCTACAACTCCGTAATGAGATAAGATATGAAGATGTTATGAATACAACATATGTACATAAGACTCACTTCTTTCATTTGGTATAAGATTAATACTGTTTTTATGTATGGTGCTCAGCAAATATTAGACAGTGTGTAAAGTCTGACAACATACCCCGCTCTCCCCTACTCAAGCTGATAAGACATGTGGCTTGCTCTAAAGCAGAAAAACTTTAGAAGTGGATGCATCTGAACGCAGCTTCTGCCTAAGAAAACAGCTGCACAAATCTTATTATGTTTTATGATTTTTAAACGCAGCTCTGAGCGTCTCAAACACAGGAAGGAGCCAAAACCACAGGTTTTGGTTTAAAATAACCATGCATGTGTAGACATAATCAGACACCAGACAGGCTACTTTCCACTCTCCAAATCGGTGATTTAATGGACTTTGAGTGTGACATGGTTTTGTTGCTAGATGGGCTGGTCTGAGTATTTCAGAAACTGCCGAGCTACTGGGATTTTCACGCACAACGATCACTAAGGTTTACAAAGAATGGTCCGAAAAACAGAAAATATCCAGTGAGGGCAGTTCTGTGGATGAAAATGCCTTGATGTCAGATGAGAATGACCAGACTGGTTCGAGCTCATAGAAAGGAAACAGTAACTCAAATAAACCACTCGTTACAACCAAGGTATGCAGAAGAGCATCTCTGAACACTTAGAACCTTGAGGCAGATGGATTACAGTAGCAGAAGACCACACCGGGTGCCACTCCTGTCAGCTAAGAACTGGAAACTGAGGCACGTCTGAGTCTCAATTTCTGCTGCGACATTCGGATCGTAGGTCAGAAAGCATGGATGCATCCTGCCTTCTATCAACAGTTCAGGTTGGTGGAGTTGGTGTAATGGTGTGGGGGACATTTTCTTGGCACACTTTGGGCCCCTTAGTACCAATTCATCATTGTTGCAACCATAGACATATATACATAGACGCCTCATGGAGCGAATTTGGCCATCGATGCGATAAGTCAGCGTCGCCGCCATATTGGATGTGGCAAAGCTGTGGTTTAAACTAATACAAGTAAATAGACTTAATTATATAAAGCACATTCCTACAATGAAATTTATTTTAATGCCTCTTATTTATTTCTTCATACATGCACTACTATACTTGAGAAACAGTTAGGGACCAACATTTATGTATTTAATCTTCTCATGTGACTAAAATAAGAACTTTATTGACCACAACCGAGTGTGGCTGTTACACATGGGGAGCTCCACATTGACTCTCCCACCGTTAGCCGCTCACAGCCCGTTGTCATTTTCAATCTATATTAATAATGTACATTTCAGGATATCTCAACGTTTATTCCAAATAATTTTTTTCTTATGTATTTTTTTATTTTCTATTTTTATTATTTTTACATTTTTAAATTCTAATTAATTTGTATTATTAGTATTATTTGTATTCATTTGTATTCGGTTTCATGGTTTGGAAGAGGTCTTTGGAATGTCTCAAAACAAGATTGAGGATGAATAACTTTTAATAAACCCGTAAGAGGAATCACTTGCGTCTGTTTTGCTTGGAGGGAGTCACACTGTGGATGCGCATCCACATGTGATGAATAAAGATATCTCTGACGCACGCAAACACACTCATTCTATCGTACCATACAGACTGTACTTATAAAGCACTAAAACAACCACAGCTGGAATAAAGTAATGCACAAAAGTAAAATGATTAATATGAAGAAAAACAAAAACAGAAATTAAAATAGAAATATGAAAATAAAATAATCAAACAACTAAAATGCAACACAATAACACCAAATAAATAAAATAAGATCAAATAAAGTCTTGCTAGGGGTTGAATGCCAAAAAAGAAAGATATTCTACCATGAGCAGAATAAATAAGAAACAAATGAATGACAAAAAAAAAAATGCTGGGGAATAGTGTTTTCCACAATATCAGGAAATTATGTTCTCAAAACTGTTAAAATGGACAAATAATGCAGTCTATGATTAAAGTATTATCAAAGGTTATTGTTAAGTCTTACCTGTGAAAAGTTATTCCCTCAGATTTTGTTTGGTGCAATTATATGAAGCACAAGAATGCGGCATCTTTTCTCCAACCGGCTCCAACTGCCGACACTTGCCACATCCAATATGGCGGCGACGTTGACGTACAGCTCAACGCTGAATGAGGCGTCTACGTATATATGTATATGGTTGTAACGCCACAGCGTACTTGAGTGTTGTTGCTGACCATATCCATCCTTTTATGAACACAGTGTACCCATCTTCTGATCACTACTTCCAGCAGGATAATGCACCATGTCATAAAACTCGAATAATCTCAGACTGGTTTCTTGAAGATGATGATTCACTGTACTTAAATGACCTTCAGAATCACGAGATCTCAATCCAATAGAGCACCTTTGGGATGTGGTCGAACATGGGATTCCCATCATGGATATACAGTCAACAAATCTGCAACCAACCTGCATGATGCTATCATGTCAATATGAAACAAAATCTCTGAGGAATTTTTCAAGTGCCTTGTTGAATCTATGTAAAGAAGGATTAAGGTAGTTCTGAAGGCAAAATGGGGTCCAAACCAGTCCTAGCAAGTAATTGGCTCAGAAAATGGAAACTTAATTCTGCACTTAGCACTTATAGAAAATGACACAAATGGCAATTGACTCAAAAATATAAAGACAAATATATTTGTAATAGTACTGTATTTGGAAACTAGTTTTACACAATTGATTTGTTGAAGGAAATAGCATGCTGAAAAGGTATAAACAATAACAGAACAGTTTCATTCCATTTCTCATACATTTGTCATTTATGTTTACTGATGGAAGTCTTTCTCTTTGAAGCAGTAAACAAAACAAGCCAATGAATGAGAAAAGCATTAAGTCAGAAAAAGCAGTGTGACAAAAGTTTTAAACAGGTTTGTAGTCCAACTTGGATTCCAGCTTCTTTGAATCCGCCACCTTGCGAACAGCTTTCATGAAGTCTTCTTGAGTGACATACTCACGGTCAGACCGGATCGCAAACAATCCTAAAACAAAAAAACAAAAATTTCATAAAACCCCTGATCAATGAGGTAATTACGGCAATAACACTCAGTTTTTGCCAACAGTGGTAATTTTACCTGCTTCAGTGCACACGTTTCTCAGGTCAGCACCATTGAAACCATCGGACAGCTTTACGATGGCTTCATAATCTGAGAAAAATATCAAATAAATCAAGACAATCCAATTGGTTAATGTGATTGTTTTTGACTGCTGATTAAACATTTAAGTTATACCAGACAAAAAAACCGCTAGTGGATGGAAGGACGACAGGTGAACGTAACATAAACATGGTGGAGCACTAAGTCTGATTTCTTTTTTTCTTTTTCAAAAAAACTTTATCACAATACGTCTGACTTCATACCTACTACTCGCTCGTTTGTTAAGCAGTATTGACTACATCAACGGGTGAGTAGTATTTGCTACGTAGCATGCAGTACATACTAAGGATTCGGATACAGGGAATGTCCTAGGCCTTTTCTTTATAAGCTGTAATTGTTTCCAATAAGTTTCACTTTGAGATTGCGCTCTGAAATAACATATTTAGTTTGTACTTATAAAAGTCTTGGAGTTGGTTGTCAGGTTGGGTTTCTTTTTTGCATTCTTTTTTTTTGGGAATAAAAATAGATATTTTACAAGACTGGATGAATAATCGTGATAAATAATCAGGATTACAATATTGATCAAAATAATCGTGATCCTTATTTTGGTCATAATCGTGCAGCCCTAATACATACATTCAACTTATACAAAAAAGAAATGACTGACAATAGCGAATACTTGACAGATTGCCAAATGCACACATTTGTGGAATTGTATGCACCAATTTTGATTTATTTTATGGCTACAGAACACACTGGTCTTATTTAAAGGGGACATATGCTAAATCCATTTGTTTTATACCTTAAATGCAGTGTTGTGCATTTAGAGTCTAGAAATACAAAAAAGCACAAATTTGTTACTTCAGTTGCTGTGATATTTTTAAAACTGTTTTGGTCTTATTTTAAGCTTTTCAGTTTTCCCTATCATTTAAATACACTTTTTGAACTATTATGTCACAGTACTTCCATTGGAACTGCTAAAAAAGATCATGGACTTTCAGCTAAACATTGATTGAATCCACCATTTTATTTCTCTCTTTGTAATCCAAGTAAATGAATACCAATAGCAGAAGTAGAAAAGGTAAAATGCTTGGTTGTTGGATTTTCAACTCACACAATTCTTTACACCGTCCCCCTGCATCAGAACCTCTATGACATGCCTGATTAAGTTCTGTTTTTCATAGTCGCTTATCACATCTGTGGGGAAAGTATTTTTTGTTTGTGGGAAGGATGACAGCTTCAGTAACCTCCGCCAGCGTCAAGAAGGATTTGCTGTAAAATTTGAGGGATAAGTTCCTTATTACAATGGAAATGATGGAAACAGCAAAGGCGTAAACTTCAAATTACGCTAAAATAAAAGCACATTTATTTTAGACATTCATTTGTTACCTGTTGGTCATTGTCTTAATAATATTACCATTCAACCTTTTGTTTATGTTAACGCTATGTGCTTGGTATTTTTTATCTCCCGGGCGACATACGTCTTTTAATAGTACTATCAAAAAATTTGATTATTTTTCTGTTTTTTTTTTTAACTTGAACGCTTGAACCTAGCAAATTAAATAATGATAGTTTGATGCTTGCAGTAGCACACTTGCTTGGAACATCTGTTGTGAATTATGCCATATGAATAAATTCAATTGAAATGAAGAAATGGGAGAAGAGCCTGTAGAGCTACAATGAGGAAATCAGACCTAAGAATTACAGTTCCACTGTATATAGACAACTGAATGATTTAAATTTTAAAACGATAGCATTTCTACTTTAAAGTGCATCAAAGTGTACCTGGATGCAATTTGTGTACTGACCAATTTCCCCGTGCTTAGTGATAGGACTGGAGTGGATTTTGAGGATGTCCAGTCGAGCCTGTTCATTAGGCAGCTCAATATCTAAAGAGGAAAACATACATGAGCTTTATTGTGTGACGGCAGGAAAAGCTGGGAGAAACATGAAAAAGTAAAGTAATGCTCACGTATTTTACGATCGAGTCTACCAGGCCGCAGCAGAGCTGGGTCCAGGGTGTCCGGCCTGTTGGTGGCCATGATCATCTTGACTCTGTGTAGAGTGTCAAAGCCATCCATCTGGTTCAGCAGCTGACAGAACAAATAAGAGAAGTCATCCTCTGCAATAAGTTACTTCCAAAATTGTTTGGTTTTAAATATTTCTTGGGAATTAAGACATTTTGTGTTTGATTTTATAATAACCCATATACAAATATAATAACGGTTTGACAGTACTGGATTACAAATACAAGTACAGAAAATAATTATTATCCCTCATTTTAAAAAGTTAATACTTTTCTATATTACACACCGAAATTTTTCACGCCTTCATTTCTTATTAATTTAAAGATTATGGCTTATAGATGACTCAAAATTTACTGTCAAAGGAAACTTAGAATATTACATGAGATCAATAAAAAAAGATTTTAAATAGAAATGTCAAGCTTGTCAGTAATTTGTTTTGTTTTTCTCTGCGGTTGTATTTAACTTGCTGCCACACAAACAGTTTAGATATGTAAATGTGATGGGGGCTTCTTCAATCGTTATTATTTGGCGGCAGCTGGATAATTAACAGTATAAATGGAAAAACATTTTAAATTTAAATAAAAGGAATTGTAGTAAAGTAAAAATAAAAACATCTGTTTATATGCATATCGGATATGCATAGTGCTGTGTTTAAAAAAATGCAACGGAAAATTGATTTTGAATCGAATCTAATAGAAATGAAATTAATTTGAAAGAAAAAAAAATGATTTTATTTTTTAGAATTGTTTGCCCTTTTTACAGCTTAAAGGAAACATATGTAAGAAATGTATTTTAATCAATCATAAAATGGCCCCGATATGTCACTAGACATTAAGAAATGTTCTTTTGAAATACTTATATCACTGTCAATAGTGGTCCGGCCCGGATATTGTTATGTAAAAGTGAAAGTTGCAGCCCTCAAGTGAAGTTATTGTTGTCATGTTCTGTTTTGGTCTGAGGCTCCACCCTCAAGCTATCTACAAATCACGAAGTCAGTAGAGTTTCCTCATCCAGGTTGCCAGCTCTGCTCTGTTTACCACAGCTGAAGCTCCGAACGTTACAGACAAAACATGTATAACGTTACGAAACCTAAAAGACCTTGTTATCAATCCGAAATACGTTGTGACAAAGTCCGAAATAAAACAAGGATTTGTATAGGAGATGCCTTTGAAAGATGGAGACGGCTGAAAATGGAGAAGAATTTGAATACAGACTTCAACGTCGCCAATTTTCTCCTGGACAGGTAAGATTCACCTATGTTTGGCAGGAATTGTTTGGGAGATAAAAATGACGAGTCGTCATTGCTAACATTAGCATCAGGGCCCGTTTATTTGTCATTATGCTGAACTGTCGAGGAAAACAACAGCACGTCGATTCTGGCAATGTGAAACGTAATGGAGACGTATTGAGTAGCCCATACCTCGGTACAAATAATTCCTCATTCGTTCTTCGCGTACATTGTGGAATACACATGCTGCAAGTTAACCTGTATGACCATTGCTAATGTTATTTAGTTAGGGTCAGCCGTTCCTGCTGGATCCCGCAGCAGCTGGCAACCTCGAGTCAGGAAGGGATACACAGTTCTACAGTATTTTGAATGTGATTGCAGAACCGCTTTTGGCCACAATCCTACATACGTTTCCTTTAAGTAGGAAGGAAAAGTCCAGACGGCCATTTTAAGTGTTGTGTCTAAGAGGGTTAATACAGTTTCCCCCAGTGAACTGTTACTCACCCAGTGTTAAGTTGTTGAATTTTAATTAAGATAACAGCTAAAAAAAAAAATTTAATAACACTGACCCATATCAATATCGAAATGGATCAAATTGAATTGGATCTTATTGTAATAATACATTATTTGAATTGAATTTTGAGAATCGGAATCAAATCAATTCTTGAAATTTGAATCGATACCCAGTCCTAAATATGCATATAAACATTGTTTCACAAAAGCAAACAAAAAAACCCCAAAGCTGAATTAGTGCAAATATCAGGGAATAAACCGTCTCTGTGGCACTTGTTTTGTTTTTTTACACTAGAGCTATGTAGTGCTGACCTGAAGGTAAAAGGCAAAACAGATGGTGATAAGAGACCGTTTTTACAGTTCTCCAAACTTATGTGCTAGCCACTAGAAATGCATAACATTGATTTATTACCTCCATCAGAGTTCTTTGGATCTCTCTATCAGCTGAAGTACCTTCTGAGAAACGGCGGCCACCTACATGAATTGAAAGCATATATGAAGCCCATAGCATTTTATCAGAGATAGAGAGGAAGGGAGACAAAGCAGAAAGAAAGAGAGACAAACTATGAACCTCACAACAGTGTTTTCTAAATCTATTCAACTGGGTAAAAAAATTTTAGATTTAGATTTTTTTAATTATTAGAAATTTTTGCTAATAAAAATTCAGCAATACAGTAACAAAAAAAAATATATTAAAAAAATAAACAATTTTCTGACAAACATAATGAAGAAGTTTCTGCTGAAGAATAAATTAGGACACCTCCAGATCTAAAACGCCTTACAATATGTGCAGCACACAATTAGAACATCATTACATGACTCAGCATTTGAAGATAGTTTGACTTATTTGAACCTTAAACAAAGAGCTTTGCTAGATCCTGAGACTGAACTGAGAGGGAACACCATGATGGGCCCTCTGAGGCCTTTCAATTTATTTTGCAGCTTCAAGGGATTTAATGTTGGAGAATGAGCTGACTTCGCAGAGATCTGAGCTCTGAGGGCTTTTCCAGTTTATCTATATACACACTATAGGACGACCTCGGTAATAAGACAACCCCCTCTTTTTTTTAAAAGACCAAATTATTTATATATATATATATATAAATATTTTAAAGGGCCTATATCATGCAAAATGATGGTCCAACAATAGCTCCAGCATACAAGTTAGATTTTAGATTTGACAAATACAATATAACACCAATGGTATCATTTTATCATATATAAGTCTATCCCAGAAGCATGATATAGCCCCTTTTAAGAAAAAATATATATTTTAAATCTAGACAAAGTCATTTAAATAATGACAGACAGCTTTAATGCAATCGCTGTGCTCACTGTCACTATTGTTGCTGCAGTCCATCTCGTCCCACAGAACTTCATTCTCACTACCATCCAATGGATTAGATGTGCAGCACTTTCTACAGCCATTGACGATGCTCTCTGGGGTTACTTCATCCCATGCCTGGAGGATCCGTTTACAATGTTGACGCAAGAACCTCCCCTATGCAAAATTCTCGCGAGATTTGGAATTTTCCCAAAACCTCGAGATTACATCTTGTGCTGCTCCAACTAAACCATCTGACTGAACTCCACTGGTGGTGCGGACCAATCATTTGTCAGCATTGTGCTTTGGGGCGGGGGCAAGGACGTGTGTTCAGGTATGAAAATTACCATCAAGTGCGGAGGCAAAGCAAAACAATCATGCGCTGCGCAGGTGGACGTTCTCGTAGAAGCTGCTATTAAATCCGTTTTAGAACTAGAGAAGATTTCTACGTTGAACAATGAGCAAAGGTAAGCGCTGTATGCAATTCTTGGTAGGAAAGATGTGTGCCCCCTGACTGGATTTGGCAAGAGCTGAATTTACCAGCATGCACATAATGAGCTGTATGATCATATGAGTCATTACTGTGATTGGGAAAAGACAAATCATAGTAGGCGGACACTTGGTGGGGTTTCCCCCAATCAGATCAATATATATACCAGTTGTCCCTCCCTTTTTCAGACGCTTTCTTTGGGAGCAGTTCCAGACCGATGTGTGGACTCGACATGGGACGGGGTCTACCCATAGATCTGGTTTTTGCCAGGTTATTGACATACAGAGGCCACTCTGGCGCCCTCTGTTGTTGCGGTTGTGTAACAACCCCAGATAACTATCAGCATGTGTCAATGGTTAGACCCCAATTATAAACCCTAGTTTATAGTTCTCCAATAGTAACTTTGCACCCAGATGGAGACGTTTTTCATTTATAGTACTCAGTTTCTGTCTCTCTGTTGATTTTCGTGTATTGCAAAGCGATTACCAACCATGACAGCAGGGGGTGCTTTTCATGGCAGGTCTGCCTACCGTTGCAGTGTCGTTTCAGAGTTTTTTTCTACAGCTTGTGAATGCATTCCCCCTCATGGAGCAATAGACAACAGAAAGTACGTTTCGATTAAACTGAAAAACTTTTTACTAGAAATGCAGCTCCTAGTATACTCTAAAAACGCATGTAAAGAAGCAGCAGGTTTTTTGTTGTTTCTCTACACCTCCTTGTGCTCAAAATCGCAAAAAGACCAAATTATTTAAACTATCCTTTCAATATAAAGCATTTAGTGCCCAAACTCTGCTTTAAATACTGATTACAGCGACTCTAGAGCCCTGTTCTGGTGAAACGATCTCTGGCTGTCGCTAAACTGACCACAGGCATACGCTGTCCGTTGACATAGATGGATAGTTAGAAAATACGGCTTGACTCCATCCGTCATTGCATAGGTAATTGAGAGCTCTTGCGTCAATCAGTCTCCATTAAAACGTAGTCTAAACTAGGCTTAAGACGACTACAGTTTTAAATTTTTTTTCAACAGAACAACCATGTCCTATATTCGGGCCAACACGTGTGTGTGTGTGTGTATATATATATATATATATTCATTCTCCAAATCCTTGTTTCGATTTGATTTTCGATTTTAGAGTCACGATTCAATTCTCAAGTTTGTTTTTCCTTTTCTTACATTACAGAGCCCTATGCCATTTTTAGACTAGTCTAGTCTATGACCATCTATGATTATTCATTAAATTCTGACTAGTAAATCTTATTGTATTTTACATATAAGTGATTATTCTTGTGTAATGTATCACATTAGGCATTAATGGTCAATTTGAAATAATTTATTTACAATATTGTTGTATTTACAAAAAATTGTTACACTTATAAGTTTTATAACCTTATTAAAATAAATAAATGATTAGTATCAGAGGGTGGCTGATATCTAGTGGGGTTTTTTTTCGTTTTTTTTTTTTAACAGGCTTAATGTAACCGATTAAAACTAACAATAACCTGGGCAGTCTACGCAGGTTGCAGAAAGGGGGCCTGTAGAAAATACACTTTTTCCAATTGTTCATTCAGTTGGCGCAGTTAGGAAGCATGTAAACAAGAACCATGTTGATGTCTGCAGTATCAGGTTCTCTCTAACCGACCGCTGTAGAGCAACGAGGGAAAGTCCGGTAATCGCGCCATAGTGTATTTGCATTTTTTCCTCTAAATCACCCCGAAACCGTACAAATAAGCAGTTTTAAGAAGTTCTGAACTATGACAGTAGTGCTAACGTTTAATAACAAAACATGGATAAATGAAGGAATTTTGGGGCACATAATACCTTATTACAGGCGGCGAACTCCTGCCCACACAATTCTCGTTCTATGGATATACACTGATCGCGAGTGTATATAAACTCCTGCTCAATGGCTCTACACTTCTCTGGGTGAGTAAATCAACATAAAAATAGCTAACAATAAGGTCAAGGATGAAAAAAAACAAAAACCTTTCAGCTCCGACTGGTTTCTTGTTTACAAAGAGAGTGTCAACTTAACTCACAGCGAAGTTAAAATTTCCTAACTGGTGATTTGAGAGCAGCTTTAGCTCCGGTCCCGCTGGTTCTTTCATCTGTCCTAGTCGAGGTTTAACTGTAGCTTAGCTAATAGCTACCAGCTAGCATCACCTAATATACTCTGTAGAGGTGTGCTGTGTTCACAGGGATGATCCTAGTGTGATACAGCAGTTTATAATATTACCAGGTGATGTTTGAGTTGTAGAAGAACTGGGGCCCGTTCCAGAAAACTTGGTTAACTTACCATGTGGTAAGCTCTGAAGTCTTGGTTAATCAACCTACAACCTGCTTAGCCTGAGTATGTCGGTTCCAGAACACTTGATAAGAATCTGTTTAATCAACATACTCCTGGTAAACCCTGAAACCTGAAGACCATATCAATGGATCACAGAATTCAAGAGTCACAAAGTGAAGAGAAAAAAAGGCCAGAATACCTTGAAGAAGTGGAGTTGAAAGTACTAATGCTGACTTATGAGGAAATTAAGCCAATGATTATGAAAAAAACAATAAAAATAAAGAAAGAACGATGACATGGCAAAAATTAACAAGTGTGTGAGTTTAAAGTCCAACTCACCCCCTAATCAACTTTTTTTTTCTTTATTTTTTTTGATTAACTGTATAAATGAGTGTCTGGTCATGTGTGGTCTGCATGTCTCTTCATCATTTTTATTTTTTTATACATTTTAATAAAAAAATATTAATTTTCAACCAAAAAAACACCAGTGGAATGCAGTCTGCAGGTTAAAACGTTACACTGCCCTTGAATTTAAATAACAGAGCATTCCTACTGGCTCAGCCTTACTGGAGACACCAGCCTTAAATATACTAACGCTCAACAATCTTCATTTTTATTTATTCTTTTTCTACTCCTTATTCCCAGTTGAGGTCAAGGATGCAAAAGAACTCTTTCTCAAGTCAAACTGAAACTAAATAAAAAAGATTTTCCAAAAAGGTAAGATTGAAATCAAATAATTATTGGAGAGATGTAGGGATGTTAAGTATTTTTTGTACATTCTTCCTATCATGTAGCCAATCAAAAGACGGTTGAGGCCCATCTAACTGGTGAGGGGCCACCACCATCTCATCCCAGCTGAGGAGTTGGCTCTGTAAAGGCCGACGAGTCTTCCATGGCTTTGCAGGGGGCACTACATTGTCTTTCTTCCAGTGACTTTGTTAAATAGAAGTTTACAACATATACGAATATATTCCACTTAAACAACTATCATTTTGCCAATTAATGGCATTTTAAAGCACTCTCCAGTAGTCATTCTTTCATTATCTACTAATAAATAACCATACATATGAAAATTGGCACAAATTACGTCAATCTACCAAGCAAATTATGTTCTTGACTGTAATAATTATAGACCTATATCTATTATTTGTTCAATTGCATCCTGTAATCCTGGAAAAACTGGTCTACTCCCAACTGTCAGAATATCACAAGACTAATAATCTTCTATCTCCCTTTCAATCTGGATTTAGGGCCAATCACTCAACAACTACTCCCTTATTGAAAATAACAATTGATATTTTATACTGCCACAGGATATGGTGAATTTACTGGTGCAATTTTTGTTGACTTGACCAAAGCTTTTGATTTTGTAAATAAGTACTTATTATTAGATAAGCTTTATAGCATTGGTCTATCTAGAAATGTAACATTATGGTTTAGTTCTTTTTTACACAATAGGAAAAAATGTGTGGTTATAGACGGAAAATGTTCCGACCTGCTGGTACAGGAAAGAGGAGTGCCGCAAGAGTCATCCTTGGGACCCTTACTTTTCTCCTTATTTATTAACGACCTACCATCTATCTTCTCCTACTCCTCTGTTCTATTATATGCAGATGACACTGTCATTTACACCTCTAAAACTGATTTATCTGAAGTTCAATTCACCATCCAATCAGAATTCAGCATTCTTGAAAACTGTCTCTTGCAAAACAAATCACTACTAAATAAAAATAAATCAGTCATAATGATTTTTGGCACCAAACTCGAATTGAGATCTAATTCTGATGCAGTCTATAAAATATCTTGTAAAGATGGTACTACTCTGCAGATAGTCAATAAAATTAAATACCTTGGTGTCTGGTTAGATTCTACTCTGTCATCTAAAACCCACATCGATTATACAGTGAGAAAAGTGAACTGCCGTCTTAATATTTTAAATAGAGCTAGAAAGTGCTTTACATATAATGTGAGAAAGAAACTTGCCATTCAATTTATTTTCCCAATTTTGGACTACTGTGATGAAGTGTACATTTCTGCCTCCAAATCTATGTTAGCTCCCTTGACCAAAGTGTATAATAGGATCTGTAGATTTATAATTGATTGTCCGTATCTTACTCATCACTGCATCATGTACCAATCTCTTCAGCTTCTCTCTCCACATGCACGACGACAGTTTCAATGGTTTCAATTTATTTTCAAATGTACTCACTTTAATTACCCATTGTATCTCAAACAATATTTTACGCAATATTCTTCTAACTATCGAACTCCATCTATTCCTTTTTCTCTGTCATTTTCCACATGTCACGAAAACAACCGCCAGAAAAGCTTTTATGTTCAAAGGACCAAATGACTGGAATCAACTACCCGTTGGTATCAGATCTTCTACATCATTTAATTTCTTTAATCATGCCTTGTATTCATATCTTTCTACAAAATGCTCATGCTTTCATTGAATCTGTTAACATACTGTTCTCAATTACTGTTCAAACCTGTTTGCAAAATGATTGATTGACCACTGTCCTGTTCTTTTGTGTGCGTGTGTATGTATTTTTTAAATTTTTTTTTACTGAACTGTGTAGTGTCCTTAATTGTATTGTGATAACTTTTATTGTATGTTAGGCGTGCAGGACCCCCTCGAAAACGAGTTGTGACAATTCAAAGGGTTTATCCAGCAGAAAATAAACAACTTAATCACAATGCAGGATTGTTTTATTTTTCTGCATGTAACACATGCAGAAAAATAAAATAATCCTGCAAATATGATTACAGAACACCTGTTCTCATAATTGAAATACTCTTACATGTTACCAATATGTTTGTGAAATAGTTTTTGATTGTAATATGTAATGGGCTTTGCCCTATAGTTTCTGGTTGATAAAATTATAGTTATTTTTACAAAATGTTGCATATATGTGCTTTCACGTCCAAAGGATCATCATTTAAAACTTCACGCCAGGCTCAGAACCTCTCTGGAACAAATTTACCCAGAACATAATCTGGTCCGGAGCAGGTTATATTCAGAGTTTAAATTGCTATGGTTACTAACATACCTTGAAAGATACCTCCGTTTTTGGAACCGAAATTTGAGGTTCCACAAACTTATCCTCAAACCTATCCGTTTATGTCACATTACCTGCTTTCTGGAACAAAACCCTGGTGAGAATTACTTGTTAGGGAAAATGCAATCTGTGGTTCCTTGTGATGAGGAAATCTGAGTAAATAAGAGGGTTGCCTGCTAACTGTTGCAACGGAGTCGAGTGGGACACCACCATATGTAAACATGGGAGGTGGTCATCGTGATAGTCTTTTAGATTTCGATGTGCAAGGTCATAATTTCGGGGGATTTCAATTTTTTTTTTTTTAGATTGTGACACCCTATATGTGTGTGTGTATATATCTATATATATATATATATATATATATATATATATATATATATATATTACAGCTTGCACTAGAATTTGTTTTTGTCCGTCATTTTGACCAGAAGGGTAAAAAAAAACATCCGGTCACAATCTAATTTAATACAATGAGTTAATTCAATTCAAATTTAATTCTAAAATACTTTATTGATCCCAGAGGGAAATTAAGTGGCGTTGTAGCTATGTTGTTAATACCTATTCAGTAGCATATATTATATATTTAAATGTGTGAATCTTTACAAGTCTCACGATTCGATTACGATTAAAATGTCGATTCAATTCGATATCTCGATACATCACAATTATTTCATTTGGGTTTCTTTTTTATAATAACAATTTTTAATAATAAATGTTTCCAAAAATAAATAATGACCACCCAGATCTGTCTCATCAGGGGGGGATATATTACGTTATAATCGATTATGGTGGGATTCTGCTGCGATGCAGCATCGTTTGTGTCCCCATGGCGATGCATCGATTAAATTATTAATTTTAACAGCTCTAGTATATATGAAGTATTATTCAATCAAAACAACCTGACCAGAGAACTACACATATGACAGAAAATATATACTTGCGCTTATAATAAGAATACCTGACATGGTTCCTGCATAGCATGGAACGCAAATGCTAACTTTTTCTTTTTTTGGTAATCTAATAGTCGGATTGTTGCAGAAGTTATGGTCATGAGATTTTGAATTTTTGGCCTCGGACAGAATAGATTACCCCTTATGGGGGGTTTTAACTGTTGATCTGCACGCAGAATCTGTGCTTCGCTCCCGCACTGGAGCCTGCAAATACATTAATCACTTCAGACAGAAAGTTTTAACATGAGGAAACATTTATCCCGTTGAAACATCCAGAAGTCAACTCTCAGAATAAGCCGTTTCCTGACCCGTAAACTACCAGAATAAAGTCCGCAGTTAAAGCTGCAGCAAGCGCCGCATAACGTCTTTTTGGGCACACATCGGGAACTATGCAGCGAGTCTAACCGACTGGCAGTGCCGACATGTCCAGGGTGTACCCTGCCTCTCGTCTGATAAGCGCTGGAGATGGACATCAGACCCCCGCGACCCTTCAAGGAGAATTGGAATAAATAATTAATGGAATTTATTTGCTTGGACTCTGTGCATAGAGTTGAAAAACAGATCTGTGCATTTACTTCAAACGGTCAGGGGGAGGTGTGGACACTAATCTAAAAATGACGGACAGCCTTAAGATTTTTCCATCACCATTCTAAAAATATTTTATCCATCCATAGTGTTCAGCATAAATGAGTACACCCCTTTAAAAAGTATGAATTGAATCAGTAGCTCAATGGACAACAGAATTTCCAAACTTTCACAAGTTTTAATGAACATTTATTTAACTCTATAACATGAAATTAAGGGTAATAATATAATTTAGATCACAAAATCTTCGGTTTTACACAAATTGGTTGAAGCAAAAATGAATACACCCTGCAACAAAAACTACTACATGTTGTATTTTGTATGAGCAGTGATTTTTAAGGACAGCACCAAGTCTTCTAGGCATGGAATGAACAAGTTGTTGATATATTGCGACATCTATATTTTTCCATTCTTCAAGAAAAACCTATTTTACAGCCTGGATGCTAGATGGAGAGTGATTCTCAACTTGAATTCATTAAAATTACAATTTTGTAAAATCACTCGTGTATGCAAATTGACAAATCTTGTTTGCAATCAATGGCCCACATTTGTGAGAATATTTTGTAGTATAGTATCTCATTGAAAATGTTGATTCTGAAAGGAAACTAAAGGTTTTCTGACAAATGGAGTGGGGGTACTCATTGATGCTGAGCGCTGTATCTATCTATCTAATAAATGTATATATATATTTTTTTGTTTGGTTTGATTTTGTTGAAACACTCCGTCTCTTTCAGTCACAACCACCTTTAAATTCACAGACATTCTGTTTTTCAGATTTTATATTATCTACTCTCTATCCATTGAGCAAAACTACCATGACTCCTGGATTATTAATTTCCCTCTGGAATAAATAAAGTATTCTTGATTTGAACTGAATTAGGATCACTCACCAATGGCATCAATCTCATCCATAAAGATGATGCATGGCTGATGGTCCCTGGCATAGTTGAACATCTCTCTAATGAGCCTTGCACTTTCACCGATGTATTTGTCCACAATGGAGCTAGACACAACCTGCAATGTGAAGACACACTGTTATATGGCTGCAGAATGGACCTATATGCTTCACCAAGGACTGACATTCACCTTTAGAAAGTTGCAATCCAACTGACTGGCTACTGCCCTCGCCAGAAGAGTCTTCCCAGTGCCTGTTTGAGAATACAATTAATTGCCTTCAATGTCAAGAATCATTTATGACAAGCCAAAAGAAAAATACCATCTTGAAAGGATTAATGCAACTAAAATAAATGTGTGGAGTTGTCCAGCAACTACCTGGAGGCCCATAAAGCAGGCAACCTTTTGGGGGAATAATGCCCACTCTTTGAAAGAGCTCAGGGTTGGTCAGAGGCAGTTCAATCACCTACAACAGAGAAAAAACAACAACAATCGTTTTCAATCAGTGATGACCCAAAAAAAAAAAAAACATTTTCTTGGGTTCTTACAAAATATTATAATTTCTTTATTTTTTTCACTGTTCTACCAGACCATTAGCTAATTCTAAAGGTAAACTTTGTTAGTGTAGTTTAACCATATCCACAAGTAAAAACTAAATGTTACAGAGGGGTCACAACTATGGAACACTAAAGTGTTCCAAATTAAATAAATAAATACAACATTATGAAATAAATATCAGCGTGAATAAATATTAAATAAAAATGTAATTTGACAATGAAATTATTATAAAGCTGAATTCATTTCAAATGCAACGCCCATTTTTTGAAATATTGTGATAATCATTTCAAACTGTTGAACTTAGAAGTCCCTACGAGTTTAGGCACATTTCCTAAATGGTCCGACGGAATCAGCCAAGTATTTTCTATGTTTGATGTTTTTTTCCAGAATGGTGACAGAATTTGAGAGAATTTGAGCATAATCTGAGACTCAGACCCTGCAAGTGTCTTACATTTTGCTAACCCGGAGGCTTTGAAGTGGGCTGACAGGTGCAGCTTGTTGGAGACGCACTCCAAAAGTGCCTGTTCTTGTGCCAACCACCACTGCTTTCTGTTGTATTTTTTCCCTATAGAGCTTGCCGGTCAGAACAGCTCCTTGAGAACGGCTCCTTTAGAGAGTATTTCAGACTTCTGATCATTTCAATCATAGAAATGTTGCATGATTTCAAAACACGGTAAAAAGTGCCGCTTAATGCCGGGAAGAGTATGTGAGACTGAGCGTTCAAGTCACAGGAGAACTGTTTGTTTTTAACAAGCATTGTTAAATTTCAGTGTTTATTTGTAGTTCTTTGTTCAGTTTGTTGGGAATGAATATTATCTAAAATTAAAAACAAAATACTATCATTTTAAAAAATCGACTTGTAAGAAAATATATTTTTTTTTGTTACCCCGCAAAAATATTTGGCAAAATTACTAGAGAGAGGAATAATGGTAGTGTTCTGGCTGCTGCTGTCAGTCATTGTTAGAATCATGTCCGGAGCAGAGTATTAAATTCTCTCGAACTGTGTGAGGCTTTTTACACTGTGCCACTCGGCTTGCAACTTTTTTTCAGCTGAATTGAAGATTTGCAGATGTTTGATGTAACAAAAACAGGACATGCTTCATCATATTTTTCTACTCTTTGGCTTTGAATTAAGTTAGTTTAGAAGCAGGTTTGCTGATTTTTTTTTTATTGTTCTGCTTTGCTTTAATTCAATTCAATTTCAATTCAGTTTATTTATATAGCGCCATTTCACAACAGATGTCATCTCAAGGCACTTTACAAAAAGAGTTATTACAATACAATGTTTAGTGTAGAAATTACAGAACCACAGAAGATTGCGTCGTGGAATTCTCAGCAATCCCTCATACTGAGCAAGCATGCAGCGACAGTGGGAAGGAAAAACTCCCTTTTAACAGGAAGAAACCTCCGGCAGAACCAGGCTCAGCACAAGCAGTTATCTGCCGCGACCGTCTGTGGCTTGGAGAATACATAACAGAGACACAGAAAGAGCAATAGAACTGATGCAGAAGTTTGTTGCAGGACGTGGAGAATTTTCCGTCACTGCAATGCCATCTTAGTCAGGGTCGTCAAGCAGGGCTAATCCGGAGCACCTACTATAATAGAAAACAGGTTAGTGCTTGAATTGACAGCACATCATGCAGTTGGGGAGAAGTAGGAGAGAAAGTAGGAACAGACCCTAATAATGTCCTCCAACAGCCTAGCCTAAAGCAGCATAGCTACTAACATTAACCTGTCTCCTAGCTACTAGGAGACCTGGCTACCAACACTCTGTCTGAGTCCTCCTGACCCGTGGACGGTGTAGGGCCGGTAACGGCCCCCGTCATGCCGGGGTCTTCTCGGAGTCGGGTTGTTTGAGAATGCAGCCCAAAGTGGGTGGTAAACTCCATCTAAGGCTAAATACCGGCACGAGACCGATAGTCGACAACTATCTTAAGGAAAAATAGACAGAACTGAGAGGACAGAGTTGAAGAGGGCGAGAAACGTTTAAGAGATAAACGGGTGGGGTCCGCACAGTCTGCCCGGGGGATTCAACCCGGCAGGTAATGGGCGGCCGCACTGTGCGGGAGGATCCCCTTGAGGGACCTCTCTCCGGCGCTGGCTGGCCCCTGTGGGGCGCATTTCTTCCGCGGCGGTAAGCCGCGACCGGCTCCGGATCTTTACCTGGCTTACATTAATCTATCTCTACCTAGCTACTCTACCTCTTCCTATCTCTTCCTAACTTTTGACACTCTGCCTGACTACTAACATTAACCTGTCTCTTCCTATCTACCTGTCTGACCTGACTCTAACTACCTATAAACATATCTCTAACTGTAAGCTTTGTCAAAGAGGAAAGTTTTTAGCCTAGTTTTAAAGATAGACAAATTGTCTGCTTCACGAACCAACCCTGGGAGCCGGTTCCATAGGAGGGGAGCCTGATAGCTGAAAGATCTGCCACCCATTCTACTTTTAGAAATCCTAGGAACTACCAGTAAACCTGCAGTCTGAGAGCGAAGGTCTCTGTTAGGAACATATGGAACAATCAGGTCTCTTATGTATGATGGAGCTAGATTATTAAGGGCTTTATATGTCAGAAGGAGGATCTTGAATTCTATTCTAGATTTTACTGGGAGCCAGTGAAGAGAAGCTAAAACAGGGGAAATGTGATCTCTTCTTTTAATATTCATCAGAATCCTAGCAGCAGCATTTTGAACTAACTGAAGACTTTTAATTGTATTCTGTGGACTACCTGATAATAGACAGTTACAGTAATCCAGCCTTGAAGTAACAAAGGCATGGACTAGTTTTTCAGCATCATTCCTGGACAGGATGGTTCTAATTTTTGCAATATTCCTAAGGTGAAAAAAGGAAATCCTACAGACTTCTTTAATGTAAGTTCTAAATGACATATCTTGGTCAAAAATGACACGAGGTTTTTTGCTTTATTACTGGAGGCTAATTTAATGCCGTCCAGGTGAAGGGGCTGACTAAGTAGTTTCTTTTTCAGAGCTTCTGGTCCAAAGACGACAACTTCTGTTTTATCAGAATTTAGAAGCAAGAAGTTTAGAGTCATCCAAGTTTTTATGTCTTCCAGACATGCCTGTAGTCTACCTAACTGATTGGATTCATCAGGATTTATGGATAGATATAGCTGTGTATCATCTGCGTAACTATGGAATTTTATCCCATGCTGCCTAATTATTTTACCAATAGGAAGCATATATATAGTAAAGAGAATCGGCCCAAGCACTGAACCCTGTGGTACTCCGCAAGTAACTATTGAGGTTGAGGAAGATCTATTGTTTACCTGAACAAACTGAAATCTGTTAGACAAATAAGATTTAAACCAACCTAGTGCTGTTCCTATTATACCGACACTTTGAAGCCTTTCTATGAGAATATTGTGATCAACAGTGTCAAAGGCAGCACTGAGATCTAACAGGACCAGAATGGTCACCAGTCCATTGTCTGAGGCTATGAGAATATCATTAGTAACCTTCACCAGAGCTGTTTCAGTGCTATGATGAGCTCTAAAGCCTGACTGAAACGTCTCAAACAGCTCATTATTGTTTAAATGCTCACATATCTGGTGTGCAACTATTTTCTCAAGAATTTTAGATCTAATCTGCTCTAATGTTTAATCAAGGAACCTCTTCAAAAATCCATCCACTATGTGAGCAGTGACCTAGAATTCATTCTGTTCATTCCGCCTTCGTTCATTCCACCTTACGAATAATATCCCTCCAATAAAGTCAAACTTTTCATTTTAATAAATAAACACTTTGATTTTTATGTAGGCCTATGTCAAATTTGCCTAATAACAGAAAAACAGTTAATTGAAACATACATGGATTATTACATAATGCCCCAGGTTATTACATTTTCCTGAAAATACATGGGTGTCAAGTGCATTTTGTAATAATAGTCTCAAAATGGAATAACTTATTACATAATGCGTTAAAATGTATTACATAATACGTTGGGGAGGTTTATTACATAATGCAGCAGTTTATTCCAAAATGTGGCTTTATTACAAACCGAAGGGACAAATTTATTACATTTTAGGCTTTTATTACATAATGTGGAGTTATTACATAATGTGGCCACAGCAGCAGAAATAAGAGATTGCCACAGAAGGCAGGGTTTGTTGCTATGTTTGCGTTTGCGGTTATAAACTGCTTCGCTAGCCACTCTTATTTTTACATAGCCGGTTTGTCGACATCTGCTCATTTCCCTCTGAATTGCAACCAATCAGTGCAACTTAGCCACAGTTCCCACCCAGCGACTGGATAGGCCATTCCGAGAACATACCCCCATACAGGTAATCTGTTGGTTAATGAATTGGCCCATATCGGGTAAGTTCCAATAGTAGAAACGTGCCTATGGAAATGAAAATTCATTGGCCTCAAATTAATGTGGAGGTAAATTGTGTATTTGAAACTGAAACGACCAGCTGATGATTTAAAAAGGTGAAAATGCACAATACACAATGTGGATGTAAAAGAGAACACTGTTCAGCATTCTTTCCTGGAACTCTCACTACAGAGAGAGGATAAATCCCTTCTTTCTGGAAATTTGCACCTAGATGAAAGAATTTTGGCAGCATTGATGAGAAACATCTCTCCAACATCACTTAACCCAGGGTTTCATCTGATTTAATGCTTTTTGATACCCTTTGAATGCCATTTCTTTCCATTTTAAAAAGCCTTGAAAAGCACTCATGACAACTCACGAATATATATGTACATTAATGGAAAAGTCTGGAAACCATGTATTTTGGAGTACCTTGAAGTAAATGTAATTCATGAATTGGCACTTTAATCTTGAACTAGTTTTGTCCTTCCAGCCATTTCTGAATCATGAAACTGCCCGGAACAACTCAAACACCTTCATTGGATGTATAGACTGCAGAGAACTTCCACATACAGCATTATGTGCATCCAAATTACATTAAAAGACTGCTCCATGGTGAACAGAAAAAACATGAGTTGTTTAAAAATAATATAACAAAAGAAAAAAAACATTATTTAATCAGGACAGGAGTCCTGATTAAGTCGTCTTAATCAGTTCATGCTCACCACTGACCAGGCTGGGACTGGTCAGTGGCGAGCATGAACTGATGAAGCCTCTTGGATAAGAGGTGAAACGTCTTCCAAGACAAATTACCAAGTCCAGTTGCAGAAATTTTGCGGAAATACCCACCAACACTCCTTTTCTTACCTGTCCAGCATGTTTTATATATTTTATTTATAGCTGGGATTTTTTTCCTATCCTAATACACCCTCCAAATTTTTGCTACTATTTGTGTGCAACTCCCCTCCCCTAGCATTTGTGTAAAAGTCAATTGGCAGTTGAATTTTCTCTTAATAAACCTGGAATACAACTATTCTTTCCAGCATCCTTTATTTATGTGAATCAGACACAAGAGCCTCTGCCACACACTAGTACACTGCAACTGCCGTTCTGCAGGAGCACTGCAAACTGCTTGGGCAAGTATGAAACATGGTAACAGACGAATTAGAAAAAGAATTACGCATCACTAAAACCATTTGAATCTCAACTGACTCCCTGACCCCCCCCCCCCGATTGCCATTGATGACACATGATTTAAGCAAGATCATTAAATATTTGGCAGAGTCCTGTCAGACCATAGTTAGTAGGTAAAGATGGCAGACGTAACATCACATATGTTAGAGTTATGCGTACATTAGAGCAGATTAAAAAGCATCTAAAGAGTTGTACCTCTCTCAGCTCACGGATCTGTTCAGACAATCCTCCAATCTCAGAGTAGGAGACGCTGCCTGGATCCTCATGGGACATGTTGTACACCAGAGGATCCACTTCCCGAGGTAGGTACCTTTAGCAGTGGCACACAGACAAGGGACATTTTAGATCCAAATCATAATGGCTGTCATGGTAAGAAAAATGATTAAACCCTGGCTGATTTTATGTTTTCTCACTAAAGTATTATAATAGTCATGGTACTGCCTCATTTAGTTGAGAGAGAAAGAACATTAGCCTCAAAGCAGGGAACATCCTTTGTATAGAAATTAAACTTGGAACTGCCACAAGTCAATCAGAAAAAAAATATTGAAACACCTACATCTCAGCTAGAACTCTGGCAGCCCTGACAATATATTAGTATGTTCCTGTGTAGTATAAAGAGATTATACTCCAAAATCAATTTCTTATATTGCATATTTTTCTCCACCACAGGTAGTATTAAAGAACAGTCAAATCATATCAGGGAGACCAAGGTAGATCTGTACATGCTTGGAAATGGCTTGTTCTGGTTGGAATATTTAGAAAAGGAATATAAAAGGCTGCTGTCTCATGTCTCATAATGTACGGAATTACTGTATGCACTTAAACAAAAAGGGTGAAATAACTGGAAAATGTGTTATATTTTAGATTCCTCAAAGTAGCCACCCTTAGCTCTGATTACTGCTTTGCATTCGTTTGAGCTTCAAGAGGTGGTCACCAGATATGGTCTTCAAGAAGTTCCCAGAGATGCTTAGTACTTGTTGGCCCTTTTGCCTTCACTCTGCAGTTCAGCTCACCTGAAATCATCTCGATTCGGTTCAGGTGACTTTGGAGGCCAGGCTATTTCACATATTTTTGAAAAAGTACTACATAATTCCATATGTGTTAATTCGTAGTTTTGATGCCTTCAGTGTGAATCTACAATGTCAATAGTCATGAAAAGAAAGGAAACTCAATGAATGAGAAGGTGTTTTTTCAAACTTTTGGTCTGTACTGTATGATAAAAGCATAGAAAACAAAAACAGCAAAAAGACATTATAAAAATCATAGAAAGAGTAGTATGACAAAAAAAACTGTAAAAGAATGAAAATTAAAAACAGCAATTAAGCATAAAACATGAGAATCAGTAAAAGAAAACATTTCAAACATGATGTTGTGGTATAGAAACAAACAGCATAAGATTAAAAACAGCAATTTAGGAAAAGTATAAAAATAAAATGTATGTAAAGAAATCATATTAGAACATTACTAAAAGGCAGCTCTAAACAGAAGGAAAAACGATTCAGCAGCTTTGCAGATGTCTAGAAGTTTGTTCCAGATTTGTGGACCAAGAAACTGAAAGGTGCTTCTCAATGTTTGGTTGTAATTCTTGGAATGTTTAGTAAACTAGAGTTGGAGGACCTGAGTGGTCTGTTGGGTTGGTATAGTGACAACAGGTCTTCAACATACTTTGATGCTGAACCATTTATTGACTATAAACTAGTAGGAGTATTTTAAAGTCTATTCTCTGAGCAACAGGGAGCCAGTGTAAAGACTGTAGGACTAGGGTGATGTGTTCTATTTTCCTGGATCAAGTGAGGACGCAAGCAGCAGCGTACTGGATCAGCTGCAGCGGTCTGACTTTTTAGGTAGACCTATGAAGACTGTTGCAGTAATCAATCAAACTAAAAATAAATGCATGGATTTGTTTTTCAAGGTCCCACTGCAACATGAGTCCTTTAATCCTAGAAATAGTTTTCAGGCGGACCTTTTTATTGCCTTTATGTGACCCTGACTCCACACCTAGATTACAGGTCTAATCAGTGGTTTTTAGTTGTATTAACTGAAGCTGTGTGTTGACTCTTGATCTTTCACAAGGTCCAAAAATAACTAAAGTTTTGTTTTGGAAAGTTATGGGTGATCCATCTATTGATTTGCTCAATCCATTTATTTAGTGCTTGGATCTGCAAATAGTCACCAGCAGTGTACAGCTGAGTATCATCTGCATAGTTATGGTAACTAATCTTATTGGTTGTTATAATCTGGGGTAGTGGGAGCATGAACATATTAAATAGAGGACACAACAGGATTGAGCCAAGGGGAACAGCATATTTAATATCCGTTCATTTTGATGAAAAGTTTCTTATAGAAACAAAGAAGCCCCGGTCCTTCAGGTAGGACTTAAACCAGCCAAGTACAGTACCAGAGAGTCCGACCCAGCTCTCCCGTCGTTCCAGTAGTATTTTATGATCAACATTGTCAAACGCTGCACTGAGGTCCAACAGAACTGGCAATGTGGTTTATGCTAAGGTCATTAAAAACTTTGATGAAGCCAGTCTAGGTGCTGTGATGAGCACAGAAATCGGACTGATAAGTATCAAAGCGGATGGTCATTCACTACGTTTACATATGCAAAATATTAGAATTTGAATTTCACATCTATCCGATTAAAAAAAGGTGTTTACATGTGCTACATGTCTGAACAGCATAGATCATCTTGACATGTGCAGAATTATCTAAAACACGGGAAACGGCCGTAGAAGAAGAAATAGACGTAAGTTGTAAACAAACATGGCTGCACCCGTTACAAATGGAGGATTACGATGTTCTTCAAAGTGTGCTTTTATTTCTTTTTTCTGATCACGGTTTTACATCCTCAACCCTTCATTCTTAGGTACACAATCGAATTACAAACCGAATCCCTTTATTTAATTAAGACGACGTATTAGACATCTACACAGACATGCGCAGGAATTACCTCCATTAGGAATAGGAGTTTACATGCACCATGATCGGATTAACTATCGGAATAAACCACCCCTCTCAATCGTAATGAAATTTTGATCCGAATGGGTTTGATCTGGTCAGAGTAATCTGAATGGTGTGTTAACATGAAGCATTTTTATTCCGATCAGGCTTTTAATCCAATTACTTGTGTCCATGTAAAAGTAGCCATTGTTAACTATGTAACTGTTGAAACTGACCTCTTTCAAAAATCTTGCTGATGAATGGAAGATTAGAGATTAGTCTGTAGTTTTGCATCATCGGTTGTCCAGGTTCTTCTTCTGGCTTGATAACTGCCGTTTTTAAAACTTGGGAAAAGACGTCTGGCAGGAGGGATGTGTTAACTATTTGAATCCCATCAGACTAGATGACAGGGAGAACTTTCTTTAGAAAAGCTGTGGGAATGACATCAAGGCAGCAAGAAGAGGAGCTTAATTGCTTAATAATTTCATAAAGATTTATTTGGTTAACTCATGGAATACAGACATGACATTGGAAGTGGGTTCTGTACCAAAGTATAGACTGAACATCTGATTGTGCTGAACTGGTACTGAAAAGTTACATCAGACGGCTGTCAGTCACTGATTGGCTGGAGGGCGGAGTCACTGGAGAGTAAATTGACAGCGGGTTTTTCTCAATGCCCAGGACTCTCGCCTTGATGCCTTGGTCCCGCCCCGGTTGCCTAGGAGATACGTAATCAGGGACCCCCAAGGCATGTTCCAATGTTCATGTTCTACCGAGGAATCTGTCCCTCGTTTGTTAGCCGCTTAGCTGACTAACCAAGGATACATCAGACGTGCCTTGATGGCTTCTCTCGGTCAAAAATTTCCCAGAATACAGCGGAGTAGGAGCCGACAGCACCTACTTCGGGGGTAAATTTCTATTTTAAATGTAAGTCAACTAATTTTAACCATCAGGCTTTTATCTAAAATGTTTATTTTATTTTTTTATTATTATTTTTTAGATCCAAAGCACTTATATATGGTTCGCTAGTTGCTTAGGAGTTGCAGCTTCCGTGGCTACCAGGTACTAATTCGTTTGCACATTTGATTTAACTGACATATAAAAACAAAGTTAAACTCTAAAACATTTCCAGTTCCATGGTTGAAGTAAAGTTACTATGCTACAATGCCACTACGATGAGCAGGACGTAAACAGAGCACGTAAGCCAGCAGCCGCGGTCATGTAAGGCAAGTCTGTTCCAAACAGTTTTTTTGACCAAGGAAGGACAGTGTCCTCGTAAGCAAGGCGCCTTGCCTACCGAGGCAGTGCCTGGGTAGGCAAGGCGCCTTGACATTGAGAAACACCCAGCGTCTTTTAACAACAAACCGACTGACATTTTGAAACCTCGCTACAGCGAGTGGATGTGTGTAGTGTTTGCTGAAGAACAAAGACAACATTAAAAACCAGTGCTGTGATCCAAGCGGAGGTTCAGCATTTCTGAACTTTTTGGCTGAAGAGAAGATTCAGTGTGGGCTGGATGGAACTGCTCGCGGTGAGAGGGTTATCAATGAGGACTCGGAGCTGACTGTGGTTTGGAGCCAATGGCTCTCACAAGCAGGCCAAAGCAGAGAAACGGAGAACGCTAAATCCCTGAACTCGCTGTCTCGTACGCTCGGTAAGAAGCAAATTTCATGCTGCTTGTACATTGTATTCACAATATTAACGTATTCAGCTGCATATCATCTTCAGTATGACTATTTTTTTATTACCAATTATCAAAATTAGTTTGGTTTGTTTTTGTAAATATGAATGACCTACTTAAGTTTTCTGCAGCATATTTGTTTCTATTCCTCAATTTGAATTCTTAGTGTCTGTTTTTAAATGCACTGTAAGCATAGTACTTTAAAAAAATATCTGCAATCAGTTGCCGCGGGATCATCAGGAGCAGGAAACCGGTTTATGGAGGGTGGAGATGACACAATGCCTTCAATCTGCCTTCAATCAAACCTTCCTGGGATACTGGGACAGATTGTACACCGTGACCCACATACATGTGCAACTGGACTTTTGTTTCTGAACTTTTTCTATACCTGTCCTGTTGAATTTTCATTTACAGTATCCTTACAGCTGGTTGGTGGAATCAGGGTTCAGCAACATTTTTAAAATCTGATGGCAACATTAGCTCTGGCTGTTAAAAGTAAAAAAAAAAAGTCTAGCTCTGCTAAATAAGTAAATTGGATCAATTTGAAAGCTGCTGATAAACCTAAGCCTACTCAAAGATGGTATATCTGTAAAAAAAACTTTTGGTTTGTAATTCATAGAATTCAAAGCATATATAGATTATAGCAGATCTGGTTAAGTGAAACATCTTAAATAAACAGAATTAAATGTAGAGCCTTAGGATGGGATAATGTGTAGGATATTGCCACAGCTTTAACAGCAGTGAGACCACGAAACAGATTTTGGACAGTCTGACCACAGGGGATGTGATACAGGCAGTTGTTAATGTTACCAGGTGATGTTATCAGTTGTAGGAAAACTGGTGAGATTTACACTACCGTTCAAAAGTTTGGGGTCACATTGAAATGTCCTTATTTTTGAAGGAAAAGCACTGTACTTTTCAATGAAGATAACTTTAAACTAGTCTTAACTTTAAAGAAACACACGCTATACATTGCTAATGTGGTAAATGACTATTCTAGCTGCAAATGTCTGGTTTTTGGTGCAATATCTACATAGGTGTATAGAGGCCCATTTCCAGCAACTATCACTCCAGTGTTCTAATGGTACAATGTGTTTGCTCATTGGCTCAGAAGGCTAATTGATGATTAGAAAACCCTTGTGCAATCATGTTCACACATCTGAAAACAGTTTAGCTCGGTACAGAAGCTACAAAACTGACCTTCCTTTGAGCAGATTGAGTTTCTGGAGCATCACATTTGTGGGGTCAATTAAACGCTCAAAATGGCCAGAAAAAGAGAACTTTCATCTGAAACTCGACAGTCTATTCTTGTTCTTAGAAATGAAGGCTATTCCATGCGAGAAATTGATAAGAAATTGAAGATTTCCTACAACGGTGTGTACTACTCCATTCAGCGGACAGCACAAATCTTCATTAAATAGTACCCGCAAAACACCAGTGTCAACATCTACAGTGAAGAGGCGGCTGCGGGATTCTGGGCTTCAGGGCAGAGTGGCAAAGAAAAAGCCATATCTGAGACTGGCCAATAAAAGAAAAAGATTAAGATGGGCAAAAGAACACAGACATTGGACAGAGGAAGACTGGAAAAAAGTGCTGTGGACGGATGAATCCAAGTTTGAGGTGTTTGGATCACAAAGAAGAACGTTTGTGAGACGCAGAACAACTGAAAAGATGCTGGAAGAATGCCTGACGCCATCTGTTAAGCATGGTGGAGGTAATGTGATGGTCTGGGGTTGCTTTGGTGCTGGTAAGGTGGGAGATTTGTACAGGGTAAAAGGGATTCTGAATAAGGAAGGCTATCACTCCATTTTGCAACGCCATGCCATACCCAGTGGACAGCGCTTGATTGGAGCCAATTTCATCCTACAACAGGACAATGACCCAAAACACACCTCGAAATTGTGCAAGAACTATTTAGAGAAGAAGCAGGCAGCTGGTATTCTATCGGTAATGGAGTGGCCAGCGCAGTCACCAGATTTGAACCCCGTTGAGCTGTTGTGGGAGCAGCTTGACCGTATGGTACGCAAGAAGTGCCCATCCAACCAATCCAAATTGTGGGAGCTGCTTCTAGAAGCGTGGGGTGCAATTTCTCCAGATTACCTCAACAAATTAACAGCTAGAATGCCAAAGGTCTGCAATGCTGTAATTGCTGCAAATGGAGGATTCTTTGATGAAAGCAAAGTTTGTAAAAAAAATCTTATTTCAAATAAAAATCATTATTTCTATCCTTGTCAATGTCTTGACTATTTTTTATTCATTTCACAATGTATGGTGGTGAATAAGTGTGACTTTTCATGGAAAACACAAAATTGTTTGGGTGACCCCAAACTTTTGAACGGTAGTGTACTTCTTAGGGGAAATGCAATCTGTGGTTCCTTGTGATGAGACTGTTGTCACTAACTGTTGCTACGGAGTCCTGAGTGGGACACAGGATAAAAAAGGTGGCAGGAGGTAATCGATGTACAAGGTCATAACGTACACTCAAAAAAATAATAAACGCAACACCTTTGTTTATGCTCCCATTTTTCATGAGATGGACTTAAAGATCTAAAATTCATTCCAGATACACAATATTACCAATTCTCTCAAACATTGTTCACAAATCAGTCTAAGTGTGTGATAGTGAGCACTTCTGCTTTGCTGAGATAATCCATCCCACCTCACAGGTGTGCCACATCAAGATGCTGACCTGACATCATGATTAGTGCAAAGGTGTACCTTATTCTGCCCACAATAAAAGGCCACCCTGGAATGTGCAGTTTTTTGCTTTATTGGGGGTCTGGGGACTCAGAACCCGTCAGTATCTGGTGTGACCACCATTTGCCTCATGCAGTGCAACACATCTTATTCGCATAGAGTTTATCAGATTGTCAATTGTGGCCTGTGGAATGTTGGTCCACTCCTCTTCAATGGCTGTGTGAAGTTGTTTGATATAAGTGGGAACTGGTACACGCTGTCGTATACGCCGGTCAAGCACATCCCAAACATGCTCAACGGGTGACATGTCCGGTGAGTATGCTGGCCATGCAAGAACTAGGACATTTTCAGCTTCCAAGAATTGTGTACAGATCCTTGTTACATGGGGCCGTGCATTATCTTGCTGAAACAAGAGATGATGTTCATGGATGTATGGCACAACAATGGGCCTCAGGATCTCATCACGGTATCTCTGTGCATTCAAAATGCCATCAATAAAATGCACCTGTGTTCTTCGTCCATAACAGATGCCTGCCCATACCATAACCCCACCACCACCATGGGCCACTCGATCCACAACATTGGCATCAGCAAAGCGCTCACACACACGACGCCACACACGCTGTCTGCCATCTGCCCTGAACAATGTAAACCGAGGTTCATCCGTGAAGAGAACTACTCTCCAACGTACCATCGAATGTGAGCATTTGCCCACTCGAGTCTGTTATGGGGACGAGCTGGAGTCAGATCAAGACCCCGATGAGGACGAAGAGCATGCAGTTGAGCTTCCCTGAGATGGTTTCTGACAGTTTGTGCAGAAATTGTTTGGTTATGCAAACCAATTGTTTCAGCAGCTGTCTGAGTGGCTGGTCTCAGACGATCTTGGAGGTGAACCTGCTGGATGTGGAGGTCCTGGGCTGGTGTGCTTACACGTGGTCTGCGGTTGTGAGGCCGGTTGGAAGTACTGCCATATTATCTGAAACGCCTTTGGAGACGGCTTATGGTGGAGAAATGATCATTCAATGCACGAGCAACAGATCTGGTTGACATGCCTGCTGTCAGCATGCCAATTGCACGCTCCCTCAATGAGCTTGTGGCATCTGTGGCATTTTGCTGTGAGACAAAACTGCACATTCCAGGGTGGCCTTTTATTGTGGGCAGTATAAGGTACGCCTGTGCACTAATCATGATGTCAGATCAACATCTTGATGTGGCACACCTGTGAGGTGGGATGGATTATCTCAGCAAAGCAGAAGTGCTCACTATCACACATTTAGACTGATTTGTGAACAATGTTTGAGAGAAATGGTAATATTGTGTATCTGGAATTAATTTTAGATCTTTAAGTCCATCTCATGAAAAATGGGAGCAGAAAAAAAGGTGTTGCGTTTATATTTTTGTTGAGTGTAATTTCGATCGATTTCCATACAAAATCGAGATTGTAACACCCCTAGTAATTTCACATTTTTTATAAAGGCTATTAATAAATGGCAAAAGAGGATATACAGGGAAGGAGTGGGATTAAATAAGTGTATGCTTCTTTACCACTCCGTTTAGACATGAAGGAATTATAATGATAATGTTTTGTAATTATTGTATGTATTTTGATTGTGAGTTAATTTTTCTACCTTTCTGTGTTTCTTGTTTGTATTTTGTTACCGACATTCTTTTTTGCAGCAACTTTGCTTTTTTTATATTCACTGAAATATAGAGAAATACACTAACAAACAAGAATTTCTATAAAAAGAAATAACTTAATTTGATTATTTATACAGTAAACATTTGCCTAAGCAGAGGTGTTTTTACTCAGTGCATATTTATCACACTTTTTTTGTATTTCAGTTGTAGAACTGACATATATTCCAAATAATTTTTCAGGGTTCTATAATCATCAAACAGTAACTCATACTGGTAACTGTGATGCAAATGCATTTTCATTTAAAATACAAAACCATATTCCTTTGTCTGTATCCACTGTAGTGCTACAAATCCGTGGGGCTCAAATCAGAAACAGAATTATTCAGTAATTTGCCGCATCTACACCTCTATACCAGCTCACTCCACAAGTCAAGCAGCAGTGGACGACATTCAAGTCTCCAGCTTACCTCATTATAGTGAGTGTAGTCATGTCCAAAGCCACTCTGGTGCCTGGCTTCAGCTGTGATTTGTCCAACTGGAGAGGGAAATATTGTAGTCAACACATCGTTTCAAGTCCATGTTTACTTACAGCTGTGTTCAAAATTATTCAACCACCAATGCCGTAAAGGGTTTTAGGGAATTCAGTCTACATTTGTAATTGTGTTCGGAATGAAATCTTAAAAGGACTTTTTAAAGAACCAAATACAACTAAAATGACATCAATTGTTTTTGTAAAACAGAATTAAATGTATTTTCTGTGATTTTGACATTGACAAAATTATTTACCCCTTAACGACTACCACTCTTAAGAACAGAGGTTCATTTAAGTGTTTTTCTATCAGGTATTGAAAACACCTATGGAAGTCAACGAGCGGCAATCAAGCATAATAAGCACCAATCAGGCAGATTTAAAATGACTGTGATACTCAGCTCCTTCTAGACATTTACTGGTGTGTTTGCAAACATGGTGAAGTCAAGAGAATGGTCCAGGAAGACAAGAGAAGAGGTGATTTCTGTTCACAGGAAGGGCAATGGCTATAAGAAGATTGCAAACATGTTAAACATTCCAAGCGACACCGTAGGAAGCATCATTCACAACCTCAAGGAAAAGGGTACTGTTGAAACACTACCTGGTCGTAGCAGAAAGAAGAGGCTGCCTTCAACTGCTGTGCGCTACCTGAAGCGCAAAGTGGAGAAAAGTCCCTGCGTGACTGCTGGGAAACTGAAAAATGATTTGTCAGATGCAGGTACGGAAGTTTAAGCTCAGAAAATAAGGCGCACACTGCGTAATGAAGGCCTCCATGCCAGAACTCCCAGGCGCACCCCCTTGCTGTCTCCAACGAATAAGAAGAATCGACTGCAGTATGCCAAAAGTCATGTGGACAAACCACAAAAATTTTGGGATACTGTACTGTGGACTGATGAAACAAAATTAGAACTGTGAATGTCACTTGGTTCTTTAAAAAGTCCTTTTAAGATTTCATTCTGAACACAATTACATATGTAGAATGTCACTTGGGGGGTGAATAAAACTGATAATGATGTGAGCACAGAAAAGACATTTGTGGTTATTTCATTATAAATGTTATGTTATATTTGTCTGACTTACAAGTGCCTCTTTGATTTAATTGTAAACAAGATGACTGAAATGATCAAAATCAATGTCAAACTGACCAAAACACTCAGTTTCAGTGGGGGTTGAATAATTTTGAAAATACTATTTTAAATGAAGAGTAAAACAAACAGTAAATTGATATTAATACCCACAGTTAGTACACCCCAAATACAGGTAACAAACATGTTTCAGAAAGTCTTTACTTCCTTCAAATTCAGAGGTCTATGCAACAAATAAAATATCAGTTTGTCTTCAAACAACTCAGGAAAGCATTAATGATGATGAAAGCTTGGGGCCATTTTCCAAATGTCTAACTGTGCCATGCTCATCTCTTCATAGGATTAAAGGCAAATGTGAACAGCATAAGAATGTCATATCATTCAACAGTGATAAAGGTGCTGGGGGGTATAAAGCCTCATACCAATATAGGAAAACGGGAGCAACTGCAGATATACATTTTTGTCACAAGCCTTACCCATTTTCCTCTAATTCACTTCCACATGGCTGATACGTCAACGCCACTAAGACCAGGGTTGGACAACAATTATAAAACTAGGTTCTGAGAGTCATTCAGTCGACAGATGAACTTGAACACCAAATTTCGCAACAAAGCATGAAATGAATTAATTCGCACTTGACAGAATTGCACTGTACCACCTGGGTTTCCCCATCAAAATTCGTAGGCAATCATTATAGGCAACTTGTAAATTGTGAATACTTGCCTTTTTAAACCTAAATACAGGGGGGCAGTATAAAGAGGGGTACAGTAAGCCCTGCAAAGAATAATCTTGGCCTAATCTGAACACCAGAAATATTTTCGTCTTAGCACATTGGCTTGTCTATATAAAGACGCTGTTGCCTGTACATATCAGTCAGATCTTCATGTAACATGTGTCCCAGATACTAAATATATCTACAAACAGGCAAAACTGAGCCTTACAAATAAAATGATGGGAATATCAGTTCCCTGCCACACTTAGGTTGACAAACCATAAAGGAGCTCTTTTTTGCACTATAGCTGATATTAAATTCTACCCAGTATTGTGAGCATATATTGAGCAGCTCCTGAAACCCAGCAGTGGAAGGAAAAAAGACTGCCAAATCGTCAGCATACATAAGATGATTAACGACTGTATTTTACATTGTCTCAGTTGATTTGATGGGTCATCCACATAAATATTAAATAGGCAAGGTTACAGTAAGCCACCCTGACGGACTTGATTACTCATCCCAAATGGGGCAGACAACATTACCCATTTTATTTGGACACTGATTAGCATACCAATAAATTAGAAGCCTTAGGATACTGTCAGGTACATCAATCTGGCTCAATTTTAAAAACAACTTATGATGGTTTCTTTGATCAAATACTTTAAATGCATCTATAATACCAATTAAAACTGAGGAGTTCGGTCTTCTATATCTGTCAACAATTTCCTTTAAAGCATAAATACAAAGATCAGTACCATGTTTAGCCTTGAAGCCAATCTAGTTATCAGAGGTGCGTACGCAAGCAGACAATCTATCTAATCGGATGCGCTCTCAGACTTTTGACAGCACACTGGCTAAATCAATTGGTCGGTAGTTGTCCATTCTGGCGACTTTTCCTGCTTTGTCCTTAAAAACAGGCACCAGCGTTACAGACAGCATAAAGTCTGGTAACATTCCATGAGTCATAAAACTAGTAAAGAAGATGGCTTTAAGACTTGCTGCATTTTTTATGTAAACAGCAATACACCAGTCAGCTTCAAGCCTAATAACATTTATCAATGAGTCCAACTCTTTGTGGCAGAGGATGGCCACGCCCCCCTGCCATCCTTCCTCTCACTATTCCCAGGGAAAGATTTGTAGTGGATACACCAGCCTCGTGAAAATTGTCATTAAAAGAATTCCGTTTCCCCAAGTCTTGCTTTGGTAAAAAATCTTTCTTGGACACAAAGAATGTCACATTTTTGCAGCAGGGTGTCCACTACTGAGCGGTGGCAATCATCTCCTCCACTGTTGCCCAGGTGCAGCCCGCGACAGTTGTATGATCCAACCCACATAAGTGTTAACTAGGCATTACTGCTGTATCCCCATTAGGACGATTTCGACCAGCGATAAGCCTAGCTGTGCCAGCACCAATATGCCTTTCTTTGCGTGGTTCAAAGTAGCAAAGTAGCTTACAACGCAGCCTTCAGGCCAGAGGTCCGGGTTATACATCTCCATAAAATCATTACACTCAGAGCACACTTTAAACATGCTGTATCGATTGCTTGCAGCGGAAATACGTTCATATTTAATATTATGGTCAAGTTGTTTGTCAGGTAGCTAGACAGAGTTTCTGCGTCAATATCTGGTGTGAATTTGGTAGCAAACGCACTCACCAACTTCGTATGAACCACTTTTATATTTCCTTGTACAGCAGTGCCAATAACAGATTTAGCCACCCTCCAGATATAGGAGGTTCCTCGTTGATGTTTCTCCGAGGTCGTCCATGCTTAAGCACCTGTCTCCATGCCGATGTGTTGGTTAGATTCTCAATGACCCACACCTCGATTCATGATGTCAGTAAAAGACACTGCACCACCGGAGTCATCTGCTGTATCAGCGGCGAATATTCGTGCGTCCTTCGCCACCGTGGTGCCATCCTCCCCAGGTCCGATGCCAGCCGCTTTCCTATAGGCCCATGCCCCAGCTCAACGTTCCATGGTGGAAACTTTGCTGTCTATGTTTGCAATCACAACGCGCAGGCCCTCACGTCATCTGCCTGGAGTTGCACTGCATGCCATAGTGTGCAAACTTCACTGTGCAGTCGCGCCATTTTCCTCAGCAGGTTGGACACATCCAAATTGTTAAAAGACACAGGCGGTAACTCATCAAGGTAGTGGGAGACAAACCGGGGAATAATATTTCCACATTTGTTCAGTACTTTAAACATTAACTCACCCCAAAATCAACTTGTTTTTTGATAAACTGTATAATTGAGTCTATAATAGCACTATCTACATTTCCAGTAATGATTTGATGTATTTCAGTTGTGTGAAAATGTTGATTTTGTACCAAAAACCGTTAGTTTAGTACTCCAATTGGTTAAACAATTACCCTGCGCTGCAATTCACTGGAATTCAAATCCTGCATTGCCAACCGCTAATCTTGGGTAATTAACGTAGGCTTGGAATAGTGACGACAGCAGTCCGGCCGTGGTGGAGTATATAACATGAGCGGTCTCGGCCACACCTCCGTAGCAATGTTCTATGAACTGCCTGCAGCAAAATTGGTCCATAACATAGGTTCTCCGTTATGCAGGTGTTTACCCCTACTTGCTGACATTTGCTCATTACCTATGATAAAGAGAATAATTGATATCAGTAAATGGAAAATAAAATCTGGGCCAAGAGTTCATTTTATATGGAATAATTTTGATTATATTTGTGATGGGTTTTTTGCACATTCATGAATGTTTCTCATCATGCTCTGATACATCTTTCTGCAACACACATTTTCTATTGCGAAAAGAAAGACGTACAGTGGCCGCAGGTGCTCCTGTCGAGGCAGAGTCACACGAAGTTACTCAAGCTAATCTATATTTAGCATAAGATTTGGCCAACAACAATGTACCACTCAGAGACGGCACTATGCGATGCCACCTCAGGCCGATATCTGCTGCTGCTCCGGGCCGAGAACGAGACAACGGCTCTTAACAATATGGCGCTGCTCCCCTCCTCCACAGAACCTATCTCCCTGTACTCCGTTCCCTCTGGAGAAGAAAGATGAGAAAAAATCTCAACCTGCAGATTATGTCCAGGCAAAGGAGCTCTCGTTACTACGGCTCTCCATCTTTCAGGCCGGGTCATAGTTTTAATTTTGACCACAAGAAAGTATAATAACCTGATCACCGGACTTGTAAATCGTTGGTTTTAATCGAGGCCGCTGGCTCAAACTAGGAGCTGCTGACCCTCGATGCCCGCGATCTGCCATCTTCCTTCTTAACTTTCCTTCATCTTAACTTCAAATAAACTTAAATAAGTTAAATTAGTATTGAACATTTCTGTTTGGTTCTATCAGCTCAGTGGGAGACAAATAACATAAATAACTCCACCTGGGAGAAAGTGACAAAGGCAGTAAATGAAGGTGGAGAAGTTGGAAAGTGGAGAAGTTGGAAATAAAGGAATAAATGGTTCGATATCAAATTGAATACAATAAAACGCCCAGATGGGCCAGATCTCTTAAAGAGGGTACTCCAATCATCATATTTGACACTTGTGTGGCCATGCGTAATTGGCGACACTGCTTTTGCTACCATCAGCGCACAAGGAGCAGCAACAACCAGCTTCACTGATGAGCGTGACAATATAGATACAGTTTTAAAACCTTTTGTGTATAACTGTTGCAGCATCCCATTAAGCTGAAACACTTAATGTGAAAAATAAACCACACAGAGAGTGCAAACCCCATCCATCTTCCCAGATTTCGAGTAAAAGGATTTCCATGCATGATCACGCACAACATTAATCTTTAAAGTTTATTGCAAATCCATCCATTACTTTTTAAGTTATTTTGTTAGAAGACAGACAGACCTCAACATGAACTCCTTGGCAGAGGTGATACACTGCTACGAGAAATATTCTGTCAAAGGAAAACAAAATTTCTAGTTCTGAAAAAAAATGCCGAGATATATTAAGCAGATAAAGTTAATATAAATAACATAGCTTTTGCTTTTACTTTAGTACTTAGTAGAAAATAAGTCAGGGATATTTACTATGCATCAAACATTGCCTACCAACCGCCAATAAACAGAAGTTTATGGCTTATGTTATTTTCAGTGTTTTTTTCCAGAAGTTTAAAATTCCTACATTATTGAACTAAGCATGTATTTTCAACACGCCTTGAATGCGCCACAGGTGTGCAGCTCTGTCGGATGTTTGTGAGTCTTATAAAAGAAAGACTGCTGTTATAAACATGTAGATTTCTAAAAAAGTAGCAAAAGTAGCTTAGAGTGGTCATTAGAATGGAACAGTCCTTTGAGATGGCCCAAACATTAACCTTTAACAAAGACAGTGTAGGCTCCATTCTCTTTCACCCTCTCCAGGCTAACATGTTGGAAGCACGTAAGACCAGCTCCTTGCTGGAACACTGTGGAGGCCATTGCCTGACAAACACTGCACAAAACAAATAATTAGGCTGTAACATTTTGGATCGAGATTTGGACCCATCTATCCATCTTCTTCCGCTTATCCGGGGTCAGGTCGTGGGGGCAGTAGCTTAAGCAGAGTGACCCAGACTTCCTTCTACTCAGACACTTGGGCCAGCTCCTCACACGTTCCCAGTCCAGTCAGGAGACAAAGTCCCTCCAGCGAGTCCTGAGTCTTCCTCTGGGTCTCCTCCCGGTGGGACGTGCCTCACCGGGGAGGTGTCCAGGAGGCATCCTGACTAGATGCCAGAGCCACTTAAACTGGCTCCTTTCGATGTGGACGACTAGTGGCTCTACTCTGAGCCCCCTCCAGATGATTGAGCTTCTGAGATGAGGGTAGGAATGTAGATCGACCGATAAATCGAGAGCTTTGCCTTTCGGCTCAGCTCTGTCCACAACAGACCGGTACAGCGCCCGCATAACTGCAGACGCCTTACCAATCCGTCTATTGATCTCCTGCTCCATTTTTCCCTCATTCGTGAACAAGACCCCCAGATACTTTAACTCCACTTGAGGACGGACCCCATCCCTGACGCAAAGAAGGCACCCTACCCTTTTCCGGCTGAAGACCATGGTCTCAGATTTGAAGGTGCTGATCCTTATTCCCAGCCGCTTCACACTCTGCTGCGAACCGCTCCAGCGAAAGCTGTAGATGACATTTAGATGAGGCCAACAGGACCACATCATCTGCAACAAGCAGAGACCCGATCCCGAGGCCACCAAAACGGATCGCCTCAACACCTAGGCTGGGCCTAGAAATCCTGTCCTTAAATGTTATGAAAAGGATCGGTGACAAAGGGCAACCTATTTAAAGAGGGGGACCACCACCCCAGTCTGCCAGTCCAAGGGAACTGCCCCCGATGTCCACACAATATTGCAGAACTGCGTTAACCAAACACAGACCTACAACATACAGAGCCTTGAGGAACTCCGGGCGAATTTCATCCACCGCCGGAGCCTAGCAACGAAGGAGCTATTTAACAACCTTGGTAACCTCAGCACCAGATTGAAGAGCCCGTCACAAAGTCCCCAGACTCTGCTTCCGAACAGGAAAGCGTGTCGGTGGGATGGAGGAGGTCTTCAAAGTATTCCATCCACTGACCCAAAACATCCCGTGTCGAGGTCGGCAACACAACACCCCCAATATAAACAATGTTGGTGGCAGAACCAACATTAAAAAAAACTCAGAAGAGGCTCACAAACCATTAGAAACATCAAGGCACCAAGTAAAACATTCTTTATACAAGGAACTGAGTTGGTTTTAGTTAAACAAAGATGCCAGAAATTAATAAGGCTACACAGTGAGAAAATACATCGGACTAAATGGACAATGTCCACAAAGCATATTGCCAAATTATTTAGAAAGTCCCTTAAGTAAAAGGAAGCCCACGTTTTGGAGTGGCCATCACAATTACCTGATCTCAGCTTTTTGGCATTTACAAAAAAGGCTTAAATGCTGCAATTTGATTTTTTTATTCAATTATTGAAAAAATAAAAAGTGAATTATGACTTTTTCTAAACTGATCCTTAACTTATATTCATGTTTCTATAAACTATTTCTGCTCACCTGTCTGCGACATCCAACCACATATCGGGGTCCATTAGTGGCTTTCACAATGACTAGTTGGAAAGGAGGAAAAAAAACAACTCATCAGATTTCACATTTTATAACAAAGGCAACTGTCTTTCTTGTAGGTTGAAGTCACAACTGGGAATTTAAACATGCACTGCACTTAATTAGGTTAACTAAGTTTATGAGAGAGTAACTGTCTGAAAAAAAAAGAATCAACATAATAAAGAGAATGTGGAGATTAAATTAAAATGATGTACAGTTTCTAACGATTGCAGCTTCAGTTAGTATTCTAGAATAAAGGACAGATAGTGGCAATAAATAAAACAAAGGAATGCATATATGAATCCTATACCGTATAAGCATGAAACAATGCGAAAGCATAGCTTTTGTTAAAATGTCATATTTACAATCAATAGATTCACTCTAAGAGGGTATAATTTTTTTGGTTTTGAACTGCAATGCAAAATTTTCAGATAAAACCGTGTAATACAATAAAATGGACACATGAAAATAAACGTCACCATCTTATGGAAAAATTAATGATTTATATTAAGCAAAATTTAATTGCCATGCCTGCTGTTGAAAATAATTGATAAAAATTACATTTATTCTTTAGCATTCCTGGCTGACACCTTCTCTATATTTCTTTTAGGCAAGGCAATTTTATTTGTAAAGCTGTGGCAAACCTCACATGTGACATGTCTGCTCTGATGAAGAATTGCCTACGGAAACAAAGAAGTTCCTGTTCATTAGGTAAGACTCAAACCAGCTAAGTACTGTACCAGAGATGCCAACCCAGTTCTCCAGTGGTTTCAATAATATATTGTGTTCAACAATGTTAATTGCTGCACCAAGGACAAAAATTACCAGGACTGTGGTTGTACCAGTCTATACGTATGTAGATGTTGTTGAAAACGTTGACAAGGGCAGTCTCAGTGCTCTGGTGAGGACATAAACTAGGCTAAAAATAATATCTCAACAGTTGGTCATTGAATCTGGTGATACGAAATGCGTCATAATACAGGGGGGACAGTACAATATATTGCAGTATTATGAGACTATATAGAGAGATTTTCAAAATTGAATTTGTTTAAATTCTAAACACTCCAACCATTTCATACTTAACGCCACATCCAGTTTTATTTAGGGGTGCACAGATGGCAGTTTTCTGGCCGATCACCAATAACCCATCTTTAGAAAAAACAAAAGTCAATTTGCTCCAACTAAAAGCAGATTACTCAAGATTATTCAAGGTTTCAATTTTCTTTTATTAAAAGAAAACATTAGTAAACATTAAACAATACAAACCAGTTTTAACTGGACATGAGGTAGTGTTTTAAAATATAAATTTATATTTTTAGCATTGCTGTTCAAACTACAAAATCACATTTGTTCGTTTAATCTTTATATTTCTAATTTTGAAGAAAACAAAAAACGTATTCCTTAGCCATGTTTTGCTTTCATTTTACCACTAGGTTTTCATGTATGAGATGATTTCACATAATTAAAGAAATCGGGGGCCAGTTTTATCTAGTTGATCCACTACAACGAAAAAAGTGAAAATATTCATCAACTAGTGAATATATATTTTTTTATTTTACTGCAAAAAACACTGCTGTAGAGCAGGCAATTCTTCATCATACTGCAGATAAAGGTTTTTTTTTTCAGGCAAACACCTTTTTTTAGCTGGGAGCTTGTTTTCAAGACTGTTGCGCCAGGGGTCGATCGGAACAGTGCTGCCAGATACCTTTTCACTGTAAAGTCATTTCATCTCCACATTCAAGTGTTTACTTGCACAGTCACGTCAAGACGACAAATCATCTCCAATAGCCTCCATTCTCTAGACCAGCTTGTTAGAGCTCAGCTGAGCAAAATTGCATTTTTTTTTTATCTCAGTCATCTGGTCTAATATAATAACTCCAGAGACTGGGTACATAAAGCAACTAAGAAAAAAGCACTAGAAAATAAAATAAAACGACTGAACAGGAGAGATTCCTATGTTTATCCTCAAGGATGAAACACATTAAAGAGAAAACTGTCAAATCGTTCTAAACACTTCAACCTGTTCCATGCATACGACACACAGTCTCATTACTAGATATAACAAATCCACTGGAACTAATACTGTTATAATAGCCAGAAACTAGCGGTCATACTTTTCATTTTACTACAAAAATTATAATAATAATAAAAGTGCAGTTTGCAGGTTACATATTTGCTAATATGCATATAAAATGTACAAAATTACTATTTAAAATGTTTATTGAGGTTAATTTAAATTTCACTATGCATAACCGCAAATATGTTAATTTAAAAGAGTCAGTGTGTTCATTAACTTTGGATTGTGATCATTTTTCTTTAAAATGGTAAATTATTGTGTTTTGTACGAACACCAGCCTGTTAGGATATGGAGCCCTTTTCGAAAGGAAAAAAAAAAACACGAAAAAAAAGACAGCATCTTTCGTATCTGGCTGCCTGCATTTTATGCAGCTAAACTAAACTGCCATCAAACTGTTCTTTGGCTATGGAGACCCCTTGAAATGTATGGCCCACACTTCAGACCAGAGGATTAAAATACCAGTCATGTGACAGAGTTTATACCGAAGAAAAGATCCAAAACTCTCACCAACCAGCGTGCTGCGGTGCCTAAATCTTTTCGGGACTTCTGTCCGCGGCTGCTTCTCACTATAGCAGCCAGCAAAGAGACACGACCGGCCGGATCTTTCAGAAGCTCCCCTCTATGCAGATGGGATCTCTGCTTTTTAAGTATTTTTGTCTAAAATCTGCTAATTACCAGCTATGTTGAAAGATTTCTATCAAATATTAGAATCGACATGATATGTGGGTTGTAAAAGAAACAGCATTGGAATGATTTTGGCTTTTGTGCTTCTCCTGCTCTCCTCCTCATCTCTCTGTGTTATCTGGGGCATGCAGTAGGCTCATAGCTGTATGGTTGTGGTCCATCATACGTTTCATTGGTAACATTTAATATGTGTCAAAGTCGGCGTTAAAATCCATAGTTTTATTTTAATCGAACTGATAGGACTCCCCTACCCCACGTCACTCCCGGTCTGCCATTCTCACAAAAAAAAAACTGTAAAAGCGAAAATATATTAGTACATTTTTTTAGAAACTGTTTCTAGTATATTTCTCTAAATTATGGTTTGAGGGGGGGGGGGGGGCTCTAAACTCCAACCCGCACTTTAAGGGCTCCATTCTAAAATAATTTAATAAAACTTGATATGCTTTTGAATATCGATACAATATTCATAAAATATCAAGCTATATTAGTGCATCGATATTTTCTTACAACCCCAGACAGCAGCATCAGAATAATGCTACACACAGTAACAGAGTTTTAATAAAACCTTTTTTGCTTTTTGATATGTTCAATATACAGTGGGGAGAACAAGTATTTGATACACTGCTGATTTTTTTGTTTTCCCACTTACTACGTAGAGGTCTGTAATTTGTATCAAAGGTAGTCTTCAACTCTGACGGAAAAATTCAAAAACAAAAAGGGAGAAAATCACAGTGGATGATTTTTAAATAATTAATTTCCATCGTATTGCATGACAGACAGTGCTCAGCATAAACGAGTACATTCCACTCCATTTGTCAAAAAACCTTTAGTTTCCTTTCACAAACAATATTTTCTAGGACATACTATACTAGAAAATACTCCCACAAATGTGGGCCATTAATTGCAAACAGGACTTGTTAATTTGCACACACAAAAAAGTGATTTTCTTAACAAATTCATTCAAGCCCATGCTGCAAAAATGAGTACACCCCAATTATAGTCTTAGGAGAAAAGCCACACTTAAGACTAACCACAAGATTAACCACAGGTGACTAATTATTTATTTAAGAGGTGTCCAGCAGACGACTATAAAAGGGCATTACTTAAAAAAAAAGGCTGTCCATTTCAGGCTGTTCGCAATGGCTCCCCATGTTAGAGAAATGTCACAAAATCTGAGAAAGGAAATCATTTTACACGAAAAAGGTGAGGGCTACAGAAAGATCAGCAAAGCTTTACATTCAGCGCATCCGGAAAGTATTCACAGCGCTTCACTTTTTCCACATTTTTTAATGTTATACCCTTATACCAAAATGAATTAAATTCATTTTATTTTCCTTAAAATTCAACACACAACATCTCATAATGACAATGTTTAGTTTAGTTTATTAAAACAGGGACAGTGTACAAAACCATTAATCTTGACAAAAGAAGAGATGATTTGTACCAGATTTAGCAAGGTAGCTATTTTCCATTTGCAGTACCTGGACAGGTGAGTAAAAAAAACATTGCATTTATAATCTATAAATCTAATCTACAATAAAATCCCTATATAAAATACATTCGTTTTCTGTACACTTCTAAAATAACATATAAACAATCCCTACAATTTACAATACATTCATCAATGCTGACACGATTGATGATCTAAAATATACTTTTTCAAGTACTGTAAAAAGAAATGTTTAGATAGTTGTAAATTTAAGTCAAAATACTGTAGCAAAAGTAATCCAATTTTTAAAGAAAGATGGAAGTGCAACCATCTTACAGAGACATTCAGACCATCCACAGAAGTTAATATCTCGACAGGAGTGTCTTCTGATGGGAAGGGTTGGAGAAAATTGGCATTTAAGTTCACTGCAGTTAGCTAAAGCAGTAGAAAGCCAAACTGGAGTGACAGTTTCCCGTGACACCATACAACACAGACTGCAGAGGAATGGCATGCATGGGTATCGTGCAAGAAGCAAGCCTCTCCTAAAGCCCATGCACAAAAATGCATGCCTAGAATCTGCTAGAGCCCATGCTGATAATGATAAAGACCACTGGGACACAATAATCTGGAGTGATGAGACCGAGATTACTATTTTTGGAACTAATGGTTTAAAACTGTATAGCGTTGTAAAGGGTGAAGATTTCAAAGAAAAATGCATAGTGCCTACAGTGAAACATGGTGGTTGCAGTGTCCTTATGTGGGGCTACATGAGTGCTGCTGCTGCTGTTGGGGAGCTACATTTCACTGATGGCATCATGAACTCAACAATGTACTACTCTATACTAAAGAAGATGCTGCCATCACTCTGTGCACTTGATTGTCATGCACTTTTCAAACATGGAAATGATCCAAAATACACAAAAAAGCTACTGTTGCATTTCTGAAGAAGAACATGGTGATGGTGATTGAATGGCCAAGTATGTCTCCTGATCTGAACCCAATTGATCACATGTGGGGAATTCTGAATCAACAAGTTGAGAATCGCTCTCCATCCAGCATCCATGCTCTAAAAGAGGTTATTCTTGAAGAATGGAATTGGATAGATGTTGCAATATGCCACCAAGTTGCTCATTCCATGCCTATAACAGGTAGTTGTTTTTGTTGTGGGGTGTATTCATTTTTGCTTCAACCAATTTGTGTAAAACTGAAGATGTTATGATCTATGTTAGATTATTAACCTTAATTTTGTGTTATGGAGGTAAATAAGTCTTCAATAAAAAAGTTTGCGAGTTCGTTTCTTCATTGAGCTACTGATTGAATTTTTACTTTTTAAAGGATGTGTACTCATTTATGCTGAGCACTGTAACTATCTGATACATCAGAAACAGAACCAAACCAACCAGTTTAGACCAAAAAAACTCCACTTTTGTCTCATCAAAACCACATGACCTTTTCCTATTCCTCTTCTGGACCATACAGATGGTCATTGGCAAAACTTCAGACGGGCCTTGACATGCGCTGGCCTGAGCAGGGGGACCTTGTGTGCTCTTCAGGATTTTATTCAATGACGGCGGGGTGTATTACTGATAGTTTTTTTTTGAGACTGTGGTCCCAGCTCTATTCGGGTCATTGACCAGGTCCTGCCATGTAGTTCTGGGCTCATCCTTCACTGTCCTTATGATCAATGATGTCCCATGAGAAGTGCTCTTGCATGGCACTTTAGATCGAGGGATATTGACTGTCTTGAACTTCTTTCATTTTCTAATCAGTTGTTGCCTTCTCACCAAGCTGCTTGCCTATTGTCCTGTAGCCCATCCCAGCCTTGTGGAGCTCTACAATTTTATCCCTGATGTCCTTGCACAGCTCTCTGGTCTTGGCCATTGTGGAGAGGTTGGAGTTTGTTTGAGTGTGTGGACATGTGTCTTTTGACAGGTAACTAGTTCAAACGGGTGCAGTTAATACAGGTAATATGTGGAGAAAAGGAGGGCTTCTTAAAGAAGAACTAACATGTCTGTTGGAGCCAAAAGTCTTACTGGTTGATGGGCGATCAAAAACTTAGGTCATACAATAAAATGGAAATTAGTTATTTAAAAATCATCCACTGTGATTGTCTATAATTTTTTTTTAGATTCTGTCCCTCACAGTTGAGAGTACCTTTGATACAATTTACATGCTTTGTAAGTGGGAAAACTTCAAAAATCAGCAGTGTACTTGTTCTCCCCACTGTAATTGTAAAGCTGCATTCTAGCATAGAAAATGATCCCAACATGAACCAGTGAAATCTGGTGTGCTATGTAAATTAGATCTACTTGTGATGATGTAAAAATTCTTCATCTTACACACGACTCGAATTTAGCATTTTTATTATGTGGACATTTCTTTCCACAACAAAATATTGACCATCCCCAACATGTGAAATTATACTTTAATTTCCGTTTTAAGATAAAGTGGGCAATATAAAAAGGTATATGGTAGAAATTTTATAAATTTAGCCAAAATTAGAGATTTTGACTATACACCTTACTGTGATTACACATTTTAACAAGGTTATCAAGCTGTGCTTACATACTTCAGGTACGCAAGGAGGATATATACTGATGTTTAGCGTTTGTCTTTACTGTAGCTATTGCAAGTTTAAAATTAGTTATTTCATTTCACAGATAAGGAACTTGTTAAACTTGAGGTATTTTAACATAAATAAATAAAAAAAAACTACATCCAAACAAATGTATATGAAATTTTCAGGAAGAGAGAGAGACTGGTGGGGGAGGTGAGTGTAAAACATCTCTAGAAAACTTACATTTCTCCTCAGTAAGCTGCTTTAGAACCTCTCCAACAATCTGCAAGGGAGAGATGCAAGGGAGAGATGTTAAAAAGTTAAAACCATGACATGATGCTCTGTGATCTGTTCGCAAGGAGGCTGACAGACTTTATCCACATAGACATATGTATGTCACATAAGATCATGATAATAAATAATTACACAATAATTATGTACTTAAAATACATTTTTTAAAAATAGTTTAAATTGTCCAAATAGTTTAAATTGTTATTGGTCCAACTACTTCCAAAACTTTAATCTTACCAAAATGTGAGCTCATGCAAAAAAAAAAAATATATATATATATATATATATATATATCATTTAATAATATCACTGTGTATTACCTACATCATCATCACCTTATAAGGGTTCTTGTGACAGCACAAGTATTCAAACCATAACAAAAAGTATTTGCTTATTTAGCACTTTTCTAGACTGGATGCACTTCTACTTTAGAGTAGGGCTGAACGATTAATTGCATATGCAATTAAATCGCGATTTGGTAAAATGCGATTTCCTAATCGCAAAGGCTGCGATTTGACTTGACGGAAACATATCTGGTAAAGTCACGTGACTTGCAAACAATGCAGGGAGAGAAGGAAACGCTGCACTTTAACCAGTTATAAAATGACCAAAAGCTTAACAGAATCCAACACTGCACAATATTTGGTACCAAAGAGGAACAGTACATCAGTTGTGAGAAATTATATCTGCTATGAAAACGTTGATGCTGCGTAACGGCAGGTATTATGCAGAACCCGTCTTGGTATTTTTGCTGCCTCACGAGGTAGGCTACAGCACGAACCTTTATCAACACTTAAAAACATCACACCACCATATATGAGAGTTGCACGGGTAAACTGACCGCCACCAGTGCTTAAATTCCCAGTAAATAAACTTTGAGGCGACAGGGATCGCTGACAGAGCTGTTTGAAAGAATCGCTCCTTACGAACATAAAAAAAAAAACGGCACACTGAAATAATTCATGCTTTAACGGGTTTTATAGCCAAAAGTATGCTTTGTTAAGCATGATGAATAAGCTAGGATTCAATCTCACACAGACATTTTAGCCACATTTTACCTGCGCTGTATAAAAAATGCCGACAGAAAGGTAAAGCCGCACCGAAAACAGCGGAGTATTTTGCAACAACTGACCTGAGATCAAACCACTCCACGGGGCCATACCAGAGTCTGAAAGTGCATTAGATCGATTGAGAACTAAAAATCAGAGCTTGTTGCTTCAAGCATCCTACTTACTGGATAACCACACGGAGGAAAACATTGCAGCCGGAGGGAATTACTAGCTGGGATCAAAAGGAAGAAAACCTTGATTGCAGAACGACACCGATGACCATCGAGTGTGATGATTAAAAGTAGATAAAGTTGTTAATATTTGCCTTTGTCTTAAAATAAGTAAATAATCTTATGGAATAGAATAAATTATGTATAAAAATCTGTTTATAATACACAATATTTTTAAAATAAAACAATTTTAAATGCATGACAAAAGCTCCACAAAAATAATTGCACATTAAATCGCAATCGCAATATTGAAGAAAAAAATAGCAAATAGATTATTTTCCAAAATCGTTCAGCCCTACTTTAGAGTAATTCTCACCCAGATGCACTCATATACACCAATATTAAAATCTATAGTTAATGTAGTGCCTTGCTAAAGTGCACATCAGCATGTGCCAGGGAAGCTCTGGATGTAAGATGACTACTCATCCAAATCATCCACAGTCTCACACAATAAAACTGTTTAGTGTGCAATTGCCCTTCCTTAAAATGGTACAATATTTTGTTCCAAGGTTCGGGAAGTTTTAACAATCACGAAGGGGTAAATCAAAACAGGTTCTCAAGTCTCAGAAAACAAAATATCCAAAAGTGAACAATTCTGACTCAGCTATACATAGTAATGAATATGCATGTCTTTAATCATAAAGTTAAACAATTACAACATCTAAGGGAGTAACAATGACAGTTGTGTTATCTAGTTGCCCTCTTTGTCTAAGATCACATGCACACATGGTTTTGTTTTAGACCGCTTTTAACCTTCTAATTAAATAACTTAAGATAAGTCAGTGGTTTTATTTCTATAAGTCATGCTTTGAAATAATGTGTAGTGATTTTATAGGTGCTTATTTTTGTAATACAAGTTACACAGCAGGGGGAGGTTGTCCAAACAAAATCTTAAAGAAAAAAAAATGATAAAACTAAGCAATTTATGATTTTCTAGGACAACAAAAAGGATGTCTTATTATTGACCTTTAAAAAAAATATATTTTTAAATAGTAGTTTAACAGTTGATTGTGAAGCCTGACTTCATACAGTTGCACGAGAAGATATATCAAATAAAACTGAACTGCATGTGTGGACACATGTAATGTCTTAAATGGGCTTGGGATTACACTTTGCATTCTGGGAGGTGACGGACATTCTGGGAGCGCAACGAATATAAACAAACTATAGATTCACCATAGAAACACAGAGTACATCGCAGAGCAGAATTGGGAGAAAGAAATAAACATGATAAAATCCCGAAAAGGATGTGGAGCATACAAGGAAAAGGGGAAACAAGGGACCAATATATGGACAAAGTTGGCATTATAAACAGTTTGGATTAATATGAAACACCTAATAAATACTGGAGCACTGACAAGTTGTTGCTGCAGTTGTGCATCACGGACATTTTCGGTTGCCGTGTTTGTGGCGTGATCGCTTACACTTCAGAGCAGTTCTGAAGCTACTAGTGTTGGAGTCTAATGCCGTTTTTAAACGGATGGGTTCAGGAGCAATCTTTGAGCACATATTAATCTGGACAAAGGTAAACTAAGCTGCGCTCCCATAGTAATATGTAGTGCTAACAAAATTCACACATGTACTTTTAACAATGTGTTACAAAAGTGCTTGGATGTTATAAGCTACTGTCATATATATAAATATTATTTATATAATGTGAGGCGGAACCAGTCAAAAATGGGTCTCTCGCATTTCATCCTGATGAGAGATATAAATTTCATTTGGTGATTTTCAAAGTAAAAATCAAAATTGTCATCCCATAGAAGAAGTTAGCCTATCAGAAGTTTTGTTGTGTTTCAGTGTGTATGCTTTCGCCTACAGGTGTTTTTGTTTGGTTTGCGTGTCGCGATCTGAGGAAATAAACGATCTATACAAAACGTAGGCTATACAATATGTAACTTACCAGAAGGAAAATGCCGAGAACACACTAATCGACAATGGGATATTGTTTACGGTTATGTTTGGCCGCCTATAGCTGAGATCCAAGCGAGCCGACAACAATTTATTTCGGATAGTCCGTGGTAACGCCTTAAAGCAGGAAAATGTGAAAAGTTAGCCCTTTTTGCACCCTTTTCCCTGGCGATCGTGAGTTGGGTTGTTGCTCCCCAACAACACAGCAGCTATTTACCATGGTTGAGTAATAATAACTAGATCAAATGTATAATCTAAAATAAGCCGCAAGACATTATTAATAGGTCGGTAAACAGCACACTGTTGCCCGAAGAACGCTACCAGCAGTGGCCGCGTCAGGTGATGACACGATCCTGAGCACTGCAGAATTAATATTAAAGGATTCCCCTTCATAAACAAGTAAAACTACAAATGAACCACCAACTAGCATGTGAAAAAAGAGACATGGTACTCTTACCTGACCGACACTTTGGAGAGCCTTCAAGTCATTCTCGGACTTCTCGTATTGCTTCGTTTGTTCCCTCAGCTGCTCTCTTACTAGTGATGAAACACGGATGCCAACAAGTTACCGTTTACATTTCACACGTTCCATTAAGAACATAGACGATATTTGCTCTGTCTGTGTTGATGGATCACACTTTATCTGGGCCGGTTTCATTGTTAGCAACAGACAGATCAAAGGCTTTTCTGGGTAACATTCTTAAAAACATAGATAAAACACTAGCTGATTCAATACTATGTGTGTTATAGCTGCTTGGTTTCATTGTTAGCAACAGACAGATCAAAGGCTTTTCTGGGTAACATTCTTAAAAACATAGATAAAACACTAGCTGATTCAATACTTTGTGTGTTATAGCTGCTTGTTTGTTTCTGAATAGACAAATAAATAACAGGGAGGTTTAAAGATTATTGCAAGGAAAACGGTTAACTGCATGACAAAGCAAAAGCTAGCTGTAAAGCTAACAGATAGTAGCATTTTCAATGACATATTTACAATCCAAGTGTACAAAATCTACAAAGTCTACATCACAAAATGTATAAACTTTAATTTTAATTACACTCTTTTAATCGTCCGTCAACCTCCTTGTGTTCTAGTAATTTTTTCCTATAGTCTTGCAAAGCTTTATCTCTCGTGTCCGCCATGATTCCCTACTAGTCTTCGTCGTTTTCTTCTTCTTCTTTGACTTAGTAACGGCGGAAGCAGGCTAATTCAGCGCATTACTGCCACCCTCCAAATAATGGCAGAGTTGGTCTTCCATAGTAATAGTAGTGATGTCCGTGAATTTTAAAAACTAATTTTGATGCAGAGAAAACGCCGATTTTCGACAGTTCTATCCCCGACATAGCTGATACTTTCCGCATGGTCAGATTTATAGAGGTTTTCTCCGTGTTTAGTGCTCCTTTCTTTATCCTGGAGGCTACTGCCCTCGCTCTCCTTCTTCTTCTGCAGTTATAGTCCGCTAACCGTTTTTACACAAAACCTAAAGTAACTTTTACCTCCGGTCGAAAGTCAGCGATTTCTCTGCATCAAAATTAGTTTTTAAAATTCACGGACATCATATGTTCGATCTACGGCGCATTTCAAACTGGATCAGAAAAAACTTTAATCGCTACATTGACTTTCATTGATTTATTTTTTTTTTTGCATTTGGGGACCCATGGACCGGAAGTAGAAGGGCCTGACTTAGGCTCCCCATATGTAGCTTTAATTCAAGCACAGATCCCTGTGGCACTCCACAAGTAACCTTTCACTGTGAAGAAAATTTATCATTGACATGAACAAACTGGAATCTGTTGGACAGATATGATTTAAACCAGCCTAGTGCTGTTCCCTTGATCCCTAGAACATGTTCAAGTCTTTCTAAGAGAATATTATGATCGACTGTGTCAAAAGCAGCACTGAGATCTAATCAGGCCAGAACAGTCACAAATCCATTATCTGAGGCCATTAGAATATCCTTAGTAACTTTTACCAGTGCTTTTTCAGTGCTATTATGAGCTCTAAAACCTGACTGAAATTCCTCAAACAGGTTGTTGCTGTTTAGATGCGCACATACTTGATTAAAAACGATCTTCTCAAGAATTTTGGATAAGAAAGGAAGGTTAGGTATAGGTCTGTAGTTAGCTAAATGATCTTGATCCAGGGAGGGTTTTCTTATGTAAAGGTTTAATTACAGCAACCTTAAATTCCTGAGGCACAAATCCATTTATTAAAGATAGATTCATCATGTCTAGAATAGGGCCAGTAACCAGAGGGAGTACTTCCTTAAATAATTTAGTTAATATTGGGTCTAACATACAAGTTGAAGGTTTAGATGTAGCTAGTATTTGTGATAATTCAGAAAGTTCAACAGAAACAAAACGGTACAAACATAAACATGGTTCTACGGTTCTCTCTGATACTGCCTCGTTTATTGAACGAGAATTAATCAAGTTTGAGAGAATGCCAATGATTTTATTTTTAATACAATTTATTTTATTTATGAACAATCCCATAAAGTCATCACAACTGAGAGATGGGGGAATAGTTGGCTCAACAGAGCTATGACTCTGTGTAAGTTTGGCAACTGTACTAAAAAGAAACCTAGGATTTTTTTATTTACCTCTATTAATGACAAGAAATATGCTGTTCTAGCTTGTCGAAGGACGTTTTTTTATAAAGTAGTAGACTATTTTCCAGGTTAGAAAGGAATCATTTAAGTGTGTAGAGCACCATTTTCTCTCCAGTTTCCGAGTATTCTGCTTTTAAGTACGCAACTCTGCATTAAACCAGGGAGCCAGCCTCCTCTGACTGACTATCTTCTTTTTTACGGGGGCTACACTGTCTAGTGCCAAACACAGTGAGGAAGTAATACTTTGAACCAGACCATCGATTTCTGAAGGATTAGTGTTGGAGTTACTGCCATCCACTGTGGTAGTCTGAGACGGATAGGGAAGCAAGAATAGAACAGATTCTTTAAAACTTGTTACAGCACTGTCTGATAAAGTTCTACTGTAATTAAATGTTTTGGAACGTTGGGTAAAGTAAATTCAAAGGTTATCAAAAAATGGTCAGATAGGACTGGGTCACTTTCAATGTCCATGTGAATATGGAAATCCCATATTATAATTACCTGATCAGTGTTTAAAACTAATTCAGATAAAAAAATCTGACATCTGGTCCAGAGTAAGGGCCTGGTGGACGATACAAAACAACAAACAAAAGTGGTTTTAATGATTTGCAGCTTGGATGAGGAAAACTAAGGATTAGATGTTCAAAAGAGCTGTAGTTAATAATTGGTCTAGGGCAAATTTGCTAATCTGAATGAAAGATGGTTGCATCTCCTCCTCCTGGCCCAGTACTTCTAGGAATGTGAACATCTTGATAATTGGAAGGAGCTGACTCATTTATAATTACAAAATCCTCCTGCTGCAACCAGGTTTCTGATAGGCAAAATATTTCAATTTTATTATCATATATCAAGTCATTTACTAATAAAGTCTTTGAGGAGAGGGATCTTATGTTTAGTAAACCACATGTAATTGCCCTATTTCCTTGTTTAGTCCGAATCGTGTTTACTTTAATGAGATTTTCATAGTTTGCTTTTGTCAGGTTAACTTTTAGTCTATTTGATTTTGGCCATGGTCAAGACACTGTCTCAATGGGGTATTGAGTGAAAATATTGCAGCAACAATTTCCTTACCAGCCTGAGCTTTTCTTATGTCACTCTCCAATTTAATTGCTGATTCCATAGCTGATCTTCCTTTCCTGAATCCACTTGAAACGGCGATATCAAATTCCGAGACTCAACATAATAAGCCAGCCTCTCTACAATTATTCTTTCCATTAACTTACCTTTGTGGGACACAGAGTAATTGGTCTATAATTTAAAGCCACAGTAGGGTTTTCCCCTGGTTTTCTTATTGGGATAATGACAGACATATTTTAGCTCTTAGGAATTTTCCCCTACTTCCACACCTTATAAATAATTTCAAAACTATATTAAGAGCTTAATTACTAAGATCTTTTAACATTATATTACTTATTCTATATTTTCCTGTAGCTGTTACCTTTGCCCTGTTGATAGCCTTTTTTAATTCATTTATTGAAAAACTTGCATTTAAGCTGCCATCACCGTTCTCTACATTTTCTTGGAGATATTGATAATGTCTTCGTGTTGCCTCTCTTCTATGCTTTTCTTCATCAGTTAAATTGAAATTACTATGAACATTAGCTATAGTTTTAACCATTACATAGCCTTATCTTCATCCTTCAATGCCGTTGTCTCACCATTCTAAAGAACTGGGTAGTTCCAAGATTGTCGGGTCCCACTCATTTTTTTAACAGCTCTCCAGACATCATTTACTGAGATTTGTCTTCTTATAGTGTTGCAATATTTTATATATATATTATCCAATAATCCCTTTTTACTTTCCTATTTATTTTCCTGCTCTCTTTTATATACTAGATATGTCTGAAGGTATACTAATATTTTCATTAAACTCCTCCACATCTATCACCTCAATATGGTTCATGTTCACTCCACTTGTCCAGTCAGCTTTATTAAAATTCTACCTTTCAGAAAAACACTGCATCCCACTGCAACTCTTAGTACTCAATACAATAGGGTAGTGGTCACTTCCAATTCTTGACTCACTATAGACTTCCCAGATAATTTGATCGGCCAAAGATTGGGAAACCAAGGTCAGATCCAACACAGATTGAACATTAATTCCAATTCAAGTCGATGAGCCATCATTCAAACAAACCAACCCCTTCCTATCCATAAGTTCTTCTAAAACCAAGCCATTAGGATCCATTGTATCTCCTCCCCAGAGGGAACTATGTGCATTAAAATCCCCTAACCATATTATTTTACCACCCTCTTGTCCTTCAATAACCTCTAAAGCATCAATTTCAAGTCGTTTACATGGATTATAAAAATTTACAACAATTAAGCTACCCCTCTAATTAAATAGCCTAACCCTTTACCTTTACCCACAACTCTGTGGGTAATCCCTTCCTTAATAAAAGTAGCACACCCACCCCCACTACTATCACTCCTACCATTTTGCTCACACACATACCCATTTAGTACAAAGTTTAACTGAGGCTTCAACCAGGTTTCAACAATACAAATAACCTCAGGTTTAGTCTCTAGATCATAAATAAACCTATTAAACTCTTGTCAATTTGCCACCAAGCTTCTAGCATTTCACTGTAGAAAAATAAACTTTTTTTTTGTTTGTTATTGGGTATTTTTAGGTTTTAACTTGAGAAGTTGTTGCAGACAACTGAGAACACGACTGAGATTGTGACAAGGATAATGGCCATTCAGACTTCACTCTATTTTTTAAGTTCTTCATAAATACTCTCCCATGCAATCCCTTTTATTCCTAGATACTTAGTTGCACTTTTAACTACAACCACAGCTTTCTCAGACTTGTGTTTTGCTTGTGACATACAATTAATACCTTCCACAATAAAGCAAACACACTCTTTCTTTTTAACTCTCAAGAATTCTTCATCATTTGCAATGGTTTTTGGATCTTGTCTAATTAGATTAGGCTCAGCACAAACTCTCTTAGCTGCCTCAGTATAAGACAGCTTTCTCTCAGCGCCGGTATGCTGGATTTCAACTGCTCTTTTTCTAGCTGGACATTTCCTGTATCCAACACTGTGTGATCCTCCACAATTAATGCATTTTTCTGGCACCCCAGATCCACATGTTCTGTAGTCCTGTTCTCCTCCACACCTCCCACATGTTTGTATGCCTTTGCATATGACCAAAATTCTGGAATCGGGGGGGCACATCCTTTCATTGAAATGTAGGTATCCTATAGTTACATATTTAGGAAGCATAGGCCCCTGAAAATCCACTAATACTGATAGACGCTTTTCTTTCCATATTTCCATGCTTTGAGCCTTTTCAGGCCAATTACATGCCCTCAATGCTATCCTTCAGTTTCCCCAAATCTTCATTTAAGGGAATACCATAGATAAAACCCCTACAAACTTATCCTTTCTGACAAAGAAAATCAGGCTCAATTGTGTTATATGCACTGGAGAAATCAAAGAACATGATTCTCACAGTGCTGCCTGCTTTGCCCAGATGACAGTGAGTTGTTTGAAGCAGGTTGATGATGGCATCTTCAATACCAACTCCATCGCGATAAGCAAACTGTAGCTGTCTCAATAAGTGTTTTATTTGTAAATATTGTTTGCATTTAAGATAAAAAATGTGAGGTTGTTTTGCTGTGTTCCACCGCTGACCTCTTGTTGTGGAAGGGGGAATTACACGTGCTTTCGGGAGGAGAGAGCGAGAGAAAATAAAAAAAAAACAGACAAGAAAATAAGACCGCATGGACATGAGAAACACCTGCAACAAGAGGTGAAGTAAATGCAGTAAAATGGTCTATCAACTCCTGAAAGTTTCTTCGGAATGTGCACATGGTAATTTTATATTATTTTACTGTAAATTTGGTTTCTTGTGTTCCTTTATTTTCTGACAAAATACATATTTGTCTTTTCTTTAGTTTTTCACGGTGATGGTCAGTGATTGTGTTGAGAGAACAGTTGCTGATAACGGCTACAGAATAAAAACTGACAAAATCATCAGTTGGAGCGTGGCTTTCTTTGACTCAAACGAAAAACTTTGGGAGCAGTTAAAGTGAAAAACGTGAGCTGTCGGTGCCCGTGCAGGTCGTTAAGAGAGCCGTCTTCTGCCATTGTCATCACGGGAAAGGCCTGTCAGCGAGGGTGCAACGTGACTTCAACCCAACCATGCTGTGAGGGACTTCGGCTCGCATTCAAGTCTGTATCTGTCTGATTCCATGTCCACGGTCCTGCAGCAGTAGGGTAACCGAAGAGCTGCAGATACATCAGTGGAGTTAAAACTGCTGCGGTAACATCTTACCACAGTGCAAATTATTTTCAGCAGGTCAGATTTAATTTGAAAAAAAAAATTAGAGAGAAAGCAAAGAAGAGTTATGTGTAAATTGTTTTCTGAAATGTTTTAAGTTTGCTCTGTTTAAACTATTATTGGCTTTTGAAATATGGGGTTACATTAAGTCCTCTGTCATTGCTGAATAGTTAAAAGGTACAATGAATATTGCCAATATTATTATGACAATGGCTACTGAGATGTGTGACTTAGAGGTAGAGGTCATAATTTTGGCTTTAAAGGCTGAGAAAGCTCAGTTAGAAGCCACATTAAGTACTGACATTGAAGATGCAGAAAGAGAACAGGTTGAAGCACGTATAGGGGAGATTTTTGCAGACCTTGAAATACACAAAATCGGAATCCCCCAACCAGCTCCTGAGGGTGGAGCGGAAATTAGACGGTCTGAGAGAGAGAAACATTTGACTGAAAAAATGTTTGAGCTAAAAAAAGATGAGTTGATAAACAAAGAGAGAAGTTTTTTGTCAACTTACATGCACTTTAAGGCAGCAGTTCAGTTGACCAGGTCCAAACTCAAAGTAAAATGTTCTAAAGCAGAGTTAGGAGACAGGATTTGTTCAGTCGAACAATGTGTGTCAGATGTAAAACATTGTTAAGAATCTATTCGAGCATTAACCGCACCATGTCAAGACATTAGACGCAAAATGGACAGTTGTACTTCAGTGTCTGCTGAAATTATTCCACTGTTGAAAAGGCGTTATGTGTATGTAGAAAAGGAGCTTGATACTGAAGAAGTAAAATAATCTCTCCAGATGTTACTACAAAGAGAGGATGCAAAGTCAGTATATGGCTCAACAGTATCAAGAGCTGAAAGGAGTCACCACAGTTCTAGTTGTCACAGCAGTCCTGTCACTGCAAAAAGAGCAGAAGCTGCTGCACGTTTAGCTGCAAAAAAGGCTGAAATTAACAAAGAAGCTGAAATCTCTGCACAAAGACAAATGGTTGCAGCTCAACAGGAAAAGTTAAAAATGTTGGAAAATCAATGAGATCTTGAGGATATAGAGGCAGAATACAAGGTTTATGCTGAAGAGGAATCAAAAGTAAATGCTGAAATAAGGGAGAGTGAAGTAATAATCACTGAGTTAAGTCAGCCCTCAGTGCAGCTGCACAGTGACTCGTGCCCCCAAATTTCGGATGAAGGGAAGGAATATCCAGGATATTCCGAGTTTGCAGAGTTTGTGGCTGAGGAAGCACGTATAGCGTGCAATCCATTTTCTTCTCTGTTTGCATTAAAGATTCTTGAAAAACCAGACAAAGAACAAAAACATATTAGGTTGTCAAAAATTCCAAGACTTCTTGCGGAACACAGAGCAACAAGACTAAAACCAGCCGTTCTTCATTTCGGAACAAAAAACTGATAGAATGCATTTGCTGTAAGGAAAGTCACTTTATCTACAAATGTGGAAAATTCGCAGCAATGTCACTCGAAGAAAATAACAAATTTGTCACGGAAAACCATATGTGTTTTGCCTGCCTCAGAGTTGGACACATTTCCAAAACCTGTCGTCAAAGAGCTAACTGTAATATTTGCAGGAAAAGCCATCCTACTCTGTTCCATGAAGATCGTCCACCAGTTGAGAAGCGGCCACCAGAAGAGAGAGTGCTTCTGCTGTCTCAAACAATGTGGGGGTGGATTCTAGTGATTGTACATCAATGATAGTTCATGTCTGGCTATCTAGCTCAAAGGGTAACAAACAGGAGGAAACCTTAGTTTATGCTCTATTAGACACACAAAGCAGCAATACCTTCATCGACCAAGAAATTTGTGACAAGATTCAAGCAGTTACCAAACCTGTTAAGTTAAAACTTACAACAATGACCAACAAAGGTTCTATGGTGGGTGAAGGGACTAAAAATAATAGGGTATTACTCTCAACACTACATAGAGCTTCCACCCGCATACACTCGTGAATACATTCCATTTGATCAAACCAGCATACCCACTTGTAACACAGAAAAGTTGTGGCCTCATTTGCACAGCATTGCAGAAGAAATGCTCAATCTGTTGGACTGTCCTGCAGCACTTCTGGTAGGTTATGATTGTGCAAGTGCTTTAAAGCCCACAAGGATCATACCAGGGAATGACCATGACCCCTATGCAGTGAAAACAGACTTAGGTTGGAGTATAGTGGGATCCATTAAGCCTCAGACAAATACTATGGATGTATGGATCATACTAACTGAAAAACAAGTTCTTCAGGAAATGTGTAAACGTGGCATTGGAAGGAATTAACCTCTTCCACCTGCATTGGAAACTAAATGGAAAGCATGGCTCTGTGATCTGGAAAATCTCCCAAAGGTTCAAATACAAAGATGCCTCATCCTCGAAAACTTTGGTGCAGTCAAGAAAATTGAGCTGCATGATTTCTCGGATGCTAGTAGTAGTGGCTATGGGCAGTGTTCATATATAAGAGTTGTAACGAGTGACAAGGTACACTGTGCTCTGGTCATGGCAAAGGCCAGAGTAGCGCCCACAAGAGTAGTTACTACACAATGCCTTGAGCTCACTGTGGCTGCAGTCTCCGCAGGAGTAAGCAATTTCCTCAGAGCGGAACTAGAGCTGAAGATAGATGAGGAGTTTTTCTGGACAGATTCCCAAGTGGTGCTTGGGTACATACAAAATGAAGCACGCCGCTTTCATGTTTTTGTAGCGAACAGAGTGCAGAAAATCCGAGACCTCACTGAGCCAAGCCAATGGTTCTACATTTAATCAGACCAGAATCCAACAGATCACACATCTAGAGGACTCAAAGGTGGCAGAGCTTACAGAATAGAACTGGATCACTGGGCTTAGATTTCTATGGGAGCAAACACTTGTTACAAAACCACATTCTGCAGAGCTTCTAGTAGGGGACCCTGAAGTGAAATATCTAATAACTCAAACAAAAGAGAATTTTCTTGAGAGGTTCTCTAGATTCTCTGACTGGAATACAGAACTTAATGTTGTCACAAGGATAAAAAGACTTACAAAGGGAGACCAATAAAAGCCAGTTAGTGTTGAAGAGAGACGAGCGGTGTCCTTTGCGCTCATCAAAGCTGCACAAAGAGAAGCCTTTCAACAAGAATTGAAACATTTGAGTCAGAATGCGGGCAAACTACCCAAAACGAATAAGTTGTATCAACTTGACCCCATTCTTGATAATAGTATACTTAGGGTAGGAGGCAGGTTAAGAAAATATACTGCATCACTTGAGCTTACACATCCCATGATTCTTCCTAAGGAAGGCATCATCACTCAGCTGATTCTTGTTGTCACAGGAAAACACAGCATCAGGGCACAGGCCAAACTCTAAATGCACTCAGGGCCAGTGGTTTTTGGATTGTAGGTGCCAGCAAGGTTGTGGCCAAGTATAATAATAATAATAATCCAATTTATTTAAAGCGCCTTTCATGTCACTCAAGGTCACTGTACAATAAATTCACAAGAATAAAAACACATTAATAGTCGGGAGACAATCCGGGGGCTGGAAAATATTAAAGCAAATAAAAAACAACAATAAAATCAGCCAAGGGGCAAACAAGCAATAAATCAAATTGAAAAGGCAGATTTAAACAATAACTGTAGGGAGTCAATAGTACGGATGTCGGTGGGGAGAGAATTCCAGATCTGGGGAGCCGAGTGACTTAATGCTCGGCTCCCCATAGTAACCAAACGGACGGGAGGGACGGAAAGCTGACGGGAAGAAGAGGAGCGGAGAGAACAAGAGGGTGTGTGCAGGTGGAGCAGGTCAAGAGATAGGGAGGAGCCAGTCTATGGAGAGCTTTGAAGGTGAGCAAAAGGAGTTTAAAGTGGATTGTAAACTTGATGGGGAGCCAGTGAAGCTGCTGAAGGACAGGGGTGATGTGATGGAAGGAGGGAGTTCTACAAATGAGTTGGAGTTATTTGGTGTTTATTGAGGGTTTTTTGAGTTAGACCGGAGAGAAGTGCGTTACAGTAATCCAGGCGAGAGGTGACAAGACTATGAACCAGAATAGTGGCAGAGTGAACATTAAGAGAGGGGCGAAGACGGTTAATATTGCGCAAGTGGAAATAGGCGGAACGAGTGATATTATTGATGTGAGGCTGGAAGGAGAGAGTGCTGTCGAGGATGACACCGAGACTCTTTCCCTGGAAGGACGGGGAGACTGAGGTGGAATCAATGGAAAGTGTGATATTAGGGACTTTCGGGAGGGTGGATTTGGAAGCAACAAGTAGTATTTCTATTTTATCACCGTTTAGTTTTAGGAAGTTTTGAGTGAACCAGTTTTTGATTTCTAGCAGACAGGAGGAGATGGAGGAGGTCGAGAGTGTGGAGTTGGGTTTGCTGGACAGGTAGAGCTGGGTGTCATCCGCGAAGCAATAGAAGTTAATATTGAATTTACGGAAGATGTTACCAAGTGGAAAGAGGTAAGTGATGAATAGGAGAGGACCCAGGACAGAACCTTGAGGAACACCAGATGAGACAGGTGAGGAGTGAGAGTTGAGAGATTTAAGCTGGATGAACTGAGTGCGGCCAGAGAAGTAAGATTGAAACCATCGGAGGGGGGTTGAAGTGATACCGAGAGCGAAGAGTATATGGAGGAGGATGCGATGGGAGATGGTATCGAAGGCCGCACTCAGGTCCAGGAGGATGAGAATGGTGATAAGTCAGCTGCCAGAAGAAGGTCGTTATTAATTTTCAGGAGAACACTGTCAGTGCTGTGGGTAGGACGGAAACTGGATTGAAAGGGTTCAAATAGGCTGTTCTGTTGAAGATGCTGATGAAGTTGGGAGGCGACAATTTTTTCCAGTATTTTGGAGATGAAGGGGAGATTAGATATAGGACGGAAATTATTTAGAATGTTGGGATCTGAGCCAGGTTTTTTAAAAATTGGTTTCACAGCTGCAGTTTTGAAGAGTGACGGGACAATACCGGACGTTAGTGAAGAATGAATAATGGCACAAAAAAGGGGGAGCAGAACGTGGAAGAAAGGATTTGACGAGGAAGGTTGGAAGGGGATCGAGTTTGCAGGTAGAGGGTTTGGACTCTTTGATGAGCGCAGAAATTTCGCAAGGATCGGGCAGCCGGAAGGTAGAAAACACAAGAGACACAGAAAAAGGATCCGGAGTGAAGAGGGAGACAGAGGAGTGCAGGTCCTGATGAATAATTCTGAATAATTCTTTTTGTTCAAAGAAAAAAAGGAGGAAGTCACAAGTAGCAGTCGAGTACATATGAGGGGGCAGCAATCCGGGGGCTGAGAAATATTGTTCATTAATCAAAAAAGTGTTCTGGGATTTCCTTTGTTTACCAAGTCCTTGTAGTTTGTTAGATGGTTTTTAAACATTTCCCTGTGAACAATGAGTCCAGTTCTTCTAAAGAGCCGCTCCAGCTGGCGTCCTCTGGCCTTCATTTTCCGAAGTTCAGGAGTGAACCATGGAGCAGATTTAATGAAGGAAACATGGCGGGTTTTGAGAGGAGCAAGGATATTTAAAATGAAGACTATTATTGTAAAAAGTGACAAGTGCATCAGGATCAGGTGAATCTGGGAATGAAATGTGACTGATGTGTGCCAAAAGGGTATCTATACTAAAGTTTTTGACATTGCCAAAAGATATTTGGCGAGATGGTTTAGTGATGGACAGACAAACGGACATACTAAAAGAAACAAGAAAATGGTCAGACACATGAATTTCATCAGTAGAACAGTTAATGGGGGTTAAGCCTGAGCAGCACACAAGGTCCAGGGTGTGTCCCTTAATGTGGGTAGGAAGTTGGACAAATTGTTCAAAGTTAAAACTGCCCAGACATGAAGAAAAGTCTCTGGTAAGGGGAAGACTGAATTTATCAAAATAAATATTAATATCACCCATCACAATAACGTTTGGTGAGAGGGATGACAGGTGACAGGTACACCACCGCTATGACAGTAGGAGTGGGTCCTGGGAGTGTAAAATCAGTGCATTCCATGGAGTTGAATGAAGGAAGTAGGACGGGGAGGATTTTCCAGCTCTGGCGATAGACCCCGCGAGACCCCCTCCTGGACCAGAACAACGGGGTTGCAAGATGTAAACAACAGTGGAGCTCGCGCCCTCACGTGCATTCGCGTCCACACCCACACCGGCCGACCTGGGCAGGTTGTAGAGTACTGAATGCTCCACAGAGTGGCTGGGGTTGCTTGCAGAACGACGAGTGGAGGAGGAAACATAGCGGACAGAGTGGGAAGTGTTGTCCTGAAAGTGCCGGCGGGTGCCACGGTGGATGTACCTTCGGCGATGCGTGAGTGAATCCATGCTAAGAAGAAGCGGTGGCGGTGGACCTGCGGCCCATAAGCGGAGATGGAGTAGCTCTAAGGTGGAGTACTTGATCAACCTGATCTTAGGTCAATGAAAGAGCAATCTGAGTATCCAGGTAAGGGCTGAACAGGTGTAAATCTTGCACAGGATCATCGCAGGAATTAGATTTAGTCCACAGAATACAAACCGAAGTAGGGGACAGGTGGCTCCGAGCAGGTTAAACTGCGTCAGAGGTTGTTGACAGCCGAAAAAGGCTGTAAGCTCGGTTGCTCTTGGCGACAACAGCAGGAAAAGTTCTCAAAAATAAAATATAAGTGGATGTTCAAGTTTCCCCTCAATTGATCAGTGTCCATGTGACCGTGGCATCAGGAAAGTAGAAAAAAGAAAAGTGGCCGGTGAGCAGCGGCAACAATCATGCCAGCGACAACTCAACTGGAAGTCCATATTAAGAGTTGTGTGACATGCAGAAAGGTGCGAGGGTCAACAGAAGGACAGCGTATGGTTGACACTAGCAGATAGAGTAGATCCTTCGCCTCCTTTCACATACACCGGATGTTTTGGCCCCTTTTTTACTAAACAAGGTAGAAAGGAATGTTTAGGCTTTAGGCTAGGCTGTTGGAGGACATTATTAGGGTCTGTTCCTACTTTCTCTCCTACTTGTCCCCAACTGCATGATGTGCTGTCAATTCAAGCACTAACATGTTTTCTATTATAGTAGGTGCTCCGGATTAGCCCTGCTTGACGACCCTGACTAAGATGGCATTGCAGTGACGGAAAATTCTCCACGTCCTGCAAAAAACTTCTGCATCGAGTTCTATTGCTTCTTTCTGTGTCTCTGTTATGTATCTCCAAGCCACAGACGGTCGGCGGCAGATAACCGCTTGTGCTGAGCCTGGTTCTGCCGGAGGTTTCTTACTGTTAAAAGGGAGTTTTTCTCTCACTGTCGCTGCATGCTTGCTCAGTATGAGGGATTGCTGAGAATTCCACGACGCAATCTTCTGTGGTTTTGTAATTTCTACACTAAACATTGTATTGTAATAACTCTTTTTGTAAAGTGCCTTGAGATGACATCTGTTGTGAAATGGCGCTATATAAATAAACTGAATTGAATTGAATGTAAGCGTTATGGTCTTTGTTCACCTGTTTGAGTTCTAAGGCCATTCACATTGAGATGTTGGAAGATCTTACCACAGACTCATTCATAAATGGGCTGAGATGTTTTATCGCCATCCGAGGAACAGTGAGACAGAGTAGATCCGATCAAGGTACTAATTTTGTTGGAGCTAAAAACGAGTTTGAAAAGTGTCTTTCAGAACTAGACAAGAACAGGGTTGCTACCTATTTAGCAAAAATCAATGTGACTTCCAAATGAACGTTCCCGATGCTAGTCACAGAGTTGGTGTTTTGGAACGCCAAATCAGAACTGTTAGGAGTGTCATGAGTTCTGTCCTTGCACAAGCTGCAGGAAGGCTTGATGACTCGTCCTTAAGAACTATGTTTTACGAGGCCATGTCAATCGTAAACAATTGTCTACTCACTGTGGACACAATCAATGATCCAAAGGGTGTCGAGCATTTAACGCCTAACCATTTGCTCACAATGAAAGAAACTGTGCCACTTCCACCTCCTGGGAGATTTGTTGGAGAGGATTTGTATGCAAGAAAGAGATGGCGCATAGTTCAATACCTGATAGAACATTTCAAGCATAGGTGGCGCAAGGAGTACTTAACCCGCATAAGCCTAAGACAGCAGTGGCATACATCCAAAAGGAATGAAAAAGTAGGATACATAGTGATACTCAAGGAAGAAAACGTTCCTAGAAATGAGTGGAAACTAGTGAAAGTAGTTGAAGCGAACAAAGATAATGATGGTTTAGTGCGAAAGGTTAAACTACAAATGGGGCAGAGAGATTCTGGGAAGAAGGGTGATGTGTTTGAAACTAGCGTCCTTTCTTGTGCGTCCAGTTCAGAAACTAGTGGTCCCAGTGCAACATGAGTAAAATGTTAAAGTTAAGGTTAACGGTTCAGAGGGTTATGTTTTGGAAAAATTACAAGATTTTATTCAGTGTGTGAATACAAACCTTTTTTAATTTTGGTGGCAGTGTAGCTGTCTCAAAAAGTGTTTTATTTTTGAATATTGTTTGCGTTTAAGATAGAAAATGTGAGGTTGTTTTGCTGTGTCCCACCGCTGACCTCTTGTGGTGGAAGGGGGAATTACATAACAAGAATGGCATGGACATGAGAAACACTGCAACAAGAGGCGAAATAAATGCAGTAAAATGGTCTAACCACTCCTGAATGTTGGGTCGGAATGTGCACACGGTAATTGTATATTATTTTACTGTAAATTTTGATTCTTGTGTTTCTTTATTCCTTCCATTTTCTTAACCGCTTAATCCTTAATGGGTCGCGGGGGTGCTGGTGCCTATCTCCAGGTATCAACGGGCGAGAGGCGGGGTACACCCTGGACAGGTCGCCAGTCCATCACAGGGCCACATAGAGACAGACAGGACGAACAACCATGCACACACTCACACCTAAGGACAATTTACAGTGGTCAATTAACCTGACAGTCATGTTTTTGGACTGTGGGAGGAAGCCGGAGTACCCGGAGGGAACCCACGCATGCATGGGGAGAACATGCAAACTCCACGCAGAAAGACCCTGGGCTGGGATAGTGTTTCTTTATTTTCTGACAAAATATATATTTGTCTTTCCTTTCATTTTTCACGGTGATGGTCAGTGATTGTGTTGTGAGAAGAGTTGCTGATAATGGCTACAGAATAAAAACTGACAAAATCATCAGTTGGAGCGTGGCTTTTTCTGACTCAAACGAAAAACTTTGGGAGCAGTTAAACAAACTGCAGGGGCTCCTGATTTTAGTTTTAGTTTTAGTTTGCTTAGTCAGGTGGGGCAACAGGAGTCTCTCCAGGACCTTCATAATGTGTGATGTCAGGGCGACAGGTCTATCTATAGTCATTGATGACTGATGGGTGACTTTTCTTTTGGAACTGGAACAAGGCAGGGTGCCCTCCGCAACACTGGAACCTTCTCCTGGGTAAGGCTAAGGTTCAAGAACTACTGCAGAATCCCGCAGAGCTGCTCTGCACAGGCCCTCAGGACTCTGGGGCTGACACCATCTGGGCCTGCACCCTTGTTACGGTTCAGTTTCTCCAACTGCCCCTTCACCTGACTTCTAGAGACAGACAGGAGTGAGATAAAGACAGAGAGTGAGATAAAGGGTGTTGCAGTATCTCCTGATTTGGTTGAAGACAAAGTTGTGGAAGTAGAAGAGTTCATGACTGAGATGGAAGATAAAACATCTGAGGTGTGACAGGACAGGTGTGGGATAGAAAAGAGTGGGATGTCTCTTTGGCTGGAAAAAGGACAGGAGTATGCTGAGCTTGTTCCTGAACTGAACCTATTGAAGAATGTGTTCAGTTCATTGGCTCTATCAAGACTTTCATTTATCCAGTCCTTCTTGTGCTTAAAGCCTGTGATCTTTGTCATTCCTGACCAGACATCTCATTTTCTCTTCCCACTCCTTTTCAGATCTCTGTCTGCTCGTACAGTCAGAAAGCCTGGCAGAGAGACGTTGTAGTCGGGGATATAATCCTGTAGCCACGTCTCAGTGAAATACTTAACACTGCTTCCCAATACTCAGGCTGAGTCCTTGTCAGGGTTTGGAGTTCATCCATCTTGTTAGCTAGTGATCTCACGTTTCCCAGTATGATTGATTGAAGAGATGGGTTGAATTTCCTTTTTCTCTGTCTCCTTTGCCCTCCTGCTCTGCATCCACGCCTCCTCCTTCTCAACTCATCAGGGATTTGCGGCTTCTGTTGAGGTATTATTTCAGATTTTGGAATATTAATCAACTGCTACCAGCTGTAAACCACCTTGTTGCCATGGTTACGCATAAAAACAAATGGGCAAAAAGTGAAAAATCAACAGTAAAAATCCCTCCAACTTCACAGGACAAAACCCCAAAAAGCACACAGGTCCAAAAAAGGGGGAAGCAATGTCCATAAAAACAAACGTCAATATGTAGCTAACAGAGCCACTCCAACATGCAGACACCCAGAGCAGCGCAATTCTAGAATAATTGATCAGAATCAATTATGCTGTGTGCTGTTGAACTGCTGCTCTGGTGTGCTAAATAACTCAGCTTGCAACCAATTAGCTTGACTCTGTACTGATTAGCTTAGCCTGCTACTAACAGCTTGAGTCTGTGCTAATTAGCTTAGCCTAGTGCTAACAGCTCGGCCCTATCCTGACAGCTTAACACTGTGCTAACGGTTTAGCCCTAAGCCAGCTTTGTACGACACATAAAAATTAATTAGCTTGCATTAATTTCCATAATTTTTAATTGCATTCAAATCATCCAATCAAAAGAAATTCCAACCTGCAATTTTATCAATTAAAATTGTTTTGTGTGCTTGTCAGGATCTGCTCTGTCTCCCTGTGTCTGTGTCTAATTGTTTCCAGGTGTTCCTAGTTCTTTTGATTTCTCCCCAGTGTATATATGTTCTCTGCTCCCCTAGTATCCTCGCGGTGTTGTATGTGTCAAGGTGTCTGAAACTTCTACGTCGGCTGTACCTGCTGTATGCTAGTTTCTTGTTCTTGTTCCCTGAGCTCTGGTGTCCTGGCCAGTATTAAAAGTGAGTAACTATAATCCTGTCGCCTTCTGAGTTTTTAACCAAATCACACCATGACAGAGGGGTTTTAGTGTAACTGCTAAAAGAAGAATCTTGTTATGGTGGTGATGAAACAACCAATAGATTTACTTTCTCAGCTGTTCTTTTTAATTTGCGCTTGTTTCTTTGATTAATTCTGCACTGTTCTCTAAGACATCTTCTTTGTCTCTGTGTTAACTCTGTCACTGATTTGACAATTCCCTTTTCTTTCTTTTTCATATATGTCTCTCTGTCCTGTCTGAGAAACTCCTGGTATTTTACTGGATCATTTTTTATCCTCTCTCTGTATGCTTTAGCTCTTTCAGCTGCGGTCTTGCATGCCATCTAAAAAGAAGGCAATGACACAGTTAAGTCTATTATAATATTGAAGTTCAACCTTAGGAATTAAATACTAATTTGTTTTATTTGTAACACTAAAGACAAACTTTTCAAAGTAATTCCAAATAGTTTTGTCATTTCCATCACATATCTTTTCCATCACAATAAAAAAATGTGATGGAAATGACTGCGATGGATATGACAAAATGTCACATTTCTTCCAAAATGTCAATATCTGTTAGCATGCTAATGTGTAGCTCTAGCTTTAGCATTAAATAAACGTTAAACACATCAACTAAAACCTATTTTTCCTAAATATTTGTACATATAAAAGAAGTATGAAGTGTTTGGAAATGACGGCCTAAACGTTTTTTCTTGAATTTACAAACTTTACCTTGATTATTACTTTTTTTATAGACAGAGGGATATGGGGCATTGGAAGGTGAAAACAGAATGATACATTTTAACCTGGAGCATAAATAAGAAGTTAATCTAATGTTAGGAAACATGTGCTTAGCAACGGAAGGAAAACAGCGAGATCTTGCAGGGAGTTGCAGACCAGTTCCAGCATGATGCAAAGGTGTGCAGAGTACATCAACGGTTGCAGAACGGCAAAAGGGGCTCTATATGGTTTAGAATGGGATAGTAGGTCAGGACAGGTCAGGTCAGACAGCAGTGACAGAGTCAAGAGTCAGAGCTGTTTATGAAGACACACAGGATCTATTTCTTAGTAGGACTAGGAGACTGCGCCGCTTTATCCCGCCTCCCATCCTCCTCCTAGCAGCTGTGAGAGAGGCTGATAAGAGTCGAGCTCATAGAAACTTTGGAGCTTTTTACTGTTGGAGAAGAAAAACGTAGCAAATCATCATCTTCCAAGCAGTTATTCTCTTCTGAAGCAACATTTCTTTTTTTTTAAGGTTTATAAAAAAAGCAACAAAATGAAATGATCCCTTATTCAGCCTGTTAAGCAGTCTTGTATCAAATTATTTACTCTGAACAGTGGTGTTAATCTAAAATTTGGTCCTTAACGGTCCTTAAGATGTTTTGGGACTGCTGGGACAGCTGAAGATTTGTTTTGTCGTATTAAGATTTGTTTTGTTGTATTAAGTTCATTCTAATAAATCTTCCTCAAGAAAAAAAAAGTTTCCTCTGTGAGGTCAGATGTCTGTGCGGTTTGGAAAATAAATAAATAAATAAAACATGCCCACCCAAGTACTTAAATAATAAACCGGAAGAGGAAGCCGGGTGAGACGCTAGGAAGAAGGCAGTTAGAGGCTGGACGAATCTTTCTCGACACCCCCTTAGGGGGATTCTCTGCAGAACCCAATCAGGAGGATTCGACAGGCTGAAGGGGTCCCATACCTTCGATGGTAAGCTGGATCATCCTGCTTTGCAAAGTGGTGGGGCAAGATCGCCGACAACAACAAGCCAGATAACAAGAATTCCATAAATCCCCAACACATTACTTGTAAACTGACTGTAGAAAACGAAAACATTGTTTGCTGTAAATTTTTAAAATTCCCTAAATGTCTAATATTTATAGAAAAAAAATAATGGCCACCTTACCACACAAACATATGCCAAACCTTTTAACAGCAGCAGCAGAAACTCATTAACCGCCTAAAACCCGAGCTCATTTTCGACATGCCTTTTTTATTTCTGTTTGCCATTTGGACTCATTTAGCCTAGTAAGTATAAAGACTAAAGCTTGGTTTATGCTTGATGCATGTACATTCCGTGCAGAAATGAGACGTGCGGAACCGGACAAGACGCCTTTAGTAGCGTTTATACTTTTTGTGGCTTGTCCCTGCTGAGAACCAATATTCTTGAAGACTGTAGGGGTGGCATAGGGCTCTACAGCATGCATATAACACTACACCATAGCAGAAGTAGTAATCACTGTAGTTTACAAGATGGCGACACCCGTGACCTTAAAAAAGCAGAACTTTTTAGTTAAGAAAAAAGACGAAAAAGGAGACTGTCCACTCGTCCATTAAAAGAAGGTTAATCACAGTGATGTCTATCGGCCGAATCCTAAAGATATCTGTATTTACAAACCTGCGGCAATAGGAGCTCTTGCCAGTCTGTCAAGTTTTTCCGCACGGGACCGCGTTGTTACAAAATTTCCTAGGTGTGCGGTCCGGAAATTTGGGTCTCCGTGGTGGCCGCGTGGAGAGGCGTGATTACTGAAATGATGTAATTTAGCAGCATGGAGTCATGCGGACCACACGGATGTGTCAAGCATAAACCAAGCTTAGACATCATCTATTGACAACGTAGTTATGAGAAACATCATGTCTACATACATGGACACTGGGTCTGAGTTTTCACAGAACACAATAAATTCACCTTTTTATCTCTTTGACTCTAAACAAAGCTTTTTTTCTTAATGCTTTTGTGTGCATTTTTAATAGATGTACCCAAGTGGTATTTTGTTATCGAACGTCTTTTCTCACCATTGTCAACATCAAAAGACATGTTCAAGCATACGGATGTCCATGTATGCTCTTGGCACCCAGACACCTTAGGCAGCACTTTTATCATCCATTTGTTCTCGATTAATCCGATATGCGATTGCCTTTCCAGGAAACTCATGTTCCATTTTATTTCTTCACCAAAAGGATACTGGATGACCTCCCTTGGATGAATTTTCCCCTCTTTTTTCTTCTTTCTCCACTGTGGAGTATTCCATAAGAACTGAGGAGTAAAAATGGCTCTCTACACTGATTACACACTCCAAAACATACTGGAAAGGATGAAGTACATGGAATTAAAGATCCAAAGCCTTGAAGAAAACGCCAGAAACAATACTACTCTGTGTATGGCATGCGACGGCGTCTATCAGAAAGAACCCCCCATTCATCAGAAGAATGGCCAGCACTCAGACAAGAAAAACCCAAGAAGAAAAATAAGGAACGTCAAACTCCAACAACCAAAAACTTCAATCATCCCGTTAAAGAACAGATTAACAGCGCTGAGCTCTTCCACCTCCCTGAGTCTGGCAGACTCACAGCAAGGCCAGTGAAACAAAAACAAAGATAAACTGAACAGCCAACAACAAAAAGCCAACACCGACAAGAAACCAAAGAGAACAGAAAACAGCACGAAAGGGAAAACGCTTGCTATTATTCATGACGGATTGATCAAAGGTATTGAACAGCTATGCATCAATACAATTTTCTTTAATTACCCACAGATGTCAGTTAAAGAACTTTCTGAGAGGATTCCATAGATTATTGAGAACAATCCAGAGCTAGAAAAACTTGTTGTCCATGCGGGAGCTGCTGACATCTCTCTTAAGAAATTCTAAGACAAATTACCAAGTCCAGTTCTAAAGAACGACTTCTTGGATTTACTCCAGAACATTAACAACAACAAGGTAGAACTTCACATATATGGACCAATTCCAGCAACACCCTCAGACAAAAAATTTAGTAGGATCAGGTCTTTTAACAGGTTTGTTAAAGATGTATATGCTGAAAGGTCTATTCCATTCTAAATAATTTTAAGATTTTCTTTGACAGGAGACATCTATTCACAAAAGATGGACGTCATATCAATAAGAAAGGTCAGAAGCTTTATCTCTGAAATTTGCTAACTCATGTGAACTCACCGCCCTGTTCTCAAGACACATGGTGGATGCCAACCTGCTGTAACAGATGGAGAACATGACATCCTCGCACCCGTCAGTGATAACCCCGCCAGAGTCATACCAGCTGACTGTGCAAAAACGGCGTCAGATAACCTTCAAAAGAAACGAAAAGTTCCAGGGAATACATCAACTCAGTCAGCTGACTTACATCACCCTCCAGCTGACTAACATCACCCCCCAACAACTTCACTACCAGCAGCTGAACATGCATATTCTACTCTACAGAAAATGCTCCCTAAAGCCTAGTTTATGCTTCTCCGACCGCAAATTTGCACTCAGATGCAGACGTACTGACGGAGACGTTTCTCATTTATGGTACTCCGTCGGTTTTCGGTGTTGGAAAGCAATCCTCCGCCAGGACAGCAGCTCTTTTCTGGCGGAGGCTGCCTACTAGTGTAGTGACGTCTCTGGTCCACTTCGGTATTAACTTCGGCACGCACTTCCACTCACAAGTAGCAATGGCTGCCAAACAGCGAATTTTGATCGAGCTGGAGCTGCTTGATCTGGAGGAGAGACAATTTTACAACGAATTCAAAGTGAGTAGAGCAGGCAGCGGTGTTAGTGGAATGTTATGGTGCAAGTCAGCAAGCTGTAGCTTCAAGCTATAAAATGGCTTCTTGCACAGTGTCGGGGATTGTGTCCACCGTCTGCCGTCGACAATGGACAAGCCTGTGAATATTATCATTCATCCAGGTCATGGTTATCTCAAGGAAATTTCAATCGAGCGCAGCTGGACTTGGTAATTTGTCTTGGAAGACGTTTCACCTCTTATCCAAGAGGCTTCATCAGTTCATGCTCGCCGCTGACCAGGCTGGGACTGGTCCAACTAAATGGTGTGGAGACCCAGCTATTTAACCACTTGGAGGGCTTTTACAAGACTGATTATGTCATTGAATCCTGTGTGCTCGACGTCTTAAAGACGGTTGTTTGCGTGTCGCCTATTGGTGGAAGTTAGGTTTCGGTTTCATTAGTGCCCTATTGTGTTATAACGACAGTCGTTGGAGTCACAGTTGTTTCTCTTATTAGAGGTTAAATTGTTGAGTCTCCTGGGTAGAGATGAAAGGGCAGCATTGTAAATCACCTATCACCTATCTCCAATTTACAATGCTGCCCAAAAACCTGCCACCGCCAACGTTTCTCCCATGGACCAGAACCGAAGCCCCTCACGTCATTGTTGCTGATGCTGCCTTCCCCCTACACACCAACATCATACATCCTTTTCAATGTATGTACCTAACTCTAACTAAAACCATTATTTTGTACAAGTTATGTTATCAGCGGTGGGCTGTGTCACCAGAAATTAGACCCCACTCACCTTGGTAGACAAATACAATGTTAATTTTGCATGTATATATCTGGATACTGCAGCGCTCTTTTACACAGTACTGTTATATCCCCCCCATTGACTGTTCTGTTGTGTATTTCTCCAGGCCCAGATTTGGAGAAGGACCAGCAGATCTACAACTAACGCCTGTCCAGAGCCCGAAGGGTCATTGAGAATGCATTCGGGATCTTAGTGGCACGTTAGAGAATTCTTGGGAGGACAATGGAGGTCCTTCCAGGAAAAGCGGAGGAGGTTGCGGAGGAGGTTGCGGAGGAGGTTGCGGAGGAGGTTGCGAAGGCATGCGTGGTTCTCGACAACTACCTGGCCTACTCAGATGAGGCTAATGCACCACAGAGCCGCTACATACCACCCACTTTTCCGGACTCTGATTCTGCAGGATCAGCCCAGCCTGGTGATTGGCGCATTGTGGTTACCGGTGACTCCAATCTGCATCCTGTGGCACCATCACTGCCTTCCAGGAGTCATGCAACCAGGGCAGCTATGTCTGTCCGAAATGAACTGAAGCAGTTCTTCCAGACACCTGCCGGAGCTGTGTCCTGGAAGGACAACATTGTGTCACGTGGCACAATTTATCCCACATCACAGCTGACTAAATAAGGAAAAGAAACAGGCCCGTTTTGAAATGCCCATGTGAGGACCCCCCCCCCTTTTTTTATTTTTGAAACTTATTCATGAGTTTGGCTTTTTTCTTATTTAGCAGGGAATAAGAGGAAAACCAGAAATTATGGACTTTGCTTTCATGTCTACCTGTTGTGTTTCAAATACAGCTCCTTGTTTTTGCTTTTTTATATTTTCTGAAAACATGTGTTGCATCGTTACAAAGCTGAGTTTTTTCTAACTGCATTTTGCACATTAAAATTTAATTTAATGTCAGCCCAACTGTTTTTGTAGTTTTCCTGCTATGTTGCTAGAAAGGCAGTGTTTATAAGCAGTTGTTTCCACATACAAAAACAAAATAATGCAAAATGGACATGGCTCTGACATTGAGTGCAGTGGTTCTATATAGTGACACACAGTACTTGAATTGCTATCGTCGTTGTAGTAATCAGAGTTTATAACCACAAGGGAAGCAGGTTTTGCTTACAGAGCGCACTAAACATACATATACAGGCAGCTGATGCTGTGGTGTTTGAAACTGCAATGCTAATAGGTGTTGTTGCAGTGATCAGTGATCATAATGGTAAAACTACCACCTGTTTTTATTCAGATCACACAGACCAATGTCCTATTTGCTGCTATTGTTGCACTGATCAGTGATCATAATGGTAAATCTACCACTTGTTTTTATGCAAATCACACAGAGCAATGTCCTATCTGCTGCTATTGTTGCAGTGATCAGTGATCATAATGGTAAAACTACCACCTGCTTTATGCAGATCACACAGAGCAATGTCCTATTTGCTGCTATGTTGCCGTGATCTGTGATCATAATGGTAAAACTATCACCTGTTTTTATGCAGATCACACAGAGCAATGTCCTATTTGCTGCTATTCTTGCCGTGATCTGTGATCATAAGGGTAAAAGTAGCACCTGTTTTTATGCAGATCACGAAGAGCAATGTATGTTATGTAATGCTTAAAGATGCAGTTGTTTTTGGAGCATGGTGATTTGCCTTCTAGACTGCTGTGAGTACTGTGGTAATAGCTGCTAAACAATCACCAGAAAAACCTTTAAAAAAGGGAGGGAAAATGAATTAAACACACTGGATATTTATTAGGAAATATCCAAAACATACAGCTTGAAACTTGTTGGTCCGCTTAAAGAAAATAATAGTTAGGACATACATGCCAATATAAAAAAAAACTGACACTGACACAAAAACAACTGGAAGGCAGCACTCTGAAATCCACGTGGGGCGCAAATCAATGGAGGTGGTCAAACACGCAGGACATAGTGTTCCTCATGACCTGTACCCGCAAATGGTCCGGTACCTTCCTTAGCAGGTCTGATACAGTTTTTCCAAAACGAGAATACGCGTCATCTACTTTGGCCAACCTTTGATACACCTCAGCCGAGCATTGGACGATCAGAGCCACCTGTTCGCTGATGCTGTTGTCCAGCGCCTCTTGCCGCTGTCGGTTTTTTCGCCGCTGGACGTGAGGCAGACATCTCTTCAGCTGTAGGTGGCTCCGTGGATCCCGATGCTCGCTCTGGGGAGGCCTTGCGCGAAAGTGTTGTTGGCTCGGCTGCAGCAGCTAGGGAAAATGAAGCCTGTAGCAAGGATCCATCAGTGGCCTGCAGCTCAGAGGGCTCGGAGATGTGTCTGTCATTCTGATGGGAACAAACATAAAAAGAACTGTTAGTTATTTGGAACATTATATTCAGTTTTGTGCAGCATAGCCAATTGCAATAGCAACAATGAAACGTTGGCTTTCAGAGAGAGCACTGACATTTTATTGGCAGTAGCTTATATAAACATGTAAACGGCAACAACAGTTTTGTGTTTTTTACCCTTTGATCATACTCGCTGGAATGAGTTAAACTGTCCTTGAAATGCAACACCTCAATAAATAAATATAATCAATGTATATCATTACAAACATAAAACATTCTCTCAGAAACTTGGCTACATGAAAATACAGAACAAACCGTATTAATAGAGACTTGCCCAACTAATTGTCACTTCATTAGTGAGACAAGGAAAAAAAAGGGGGGAGGGGCTTGCCACTATCTTTCAAAATTCGCTAAACCTCAAAAAGGTATCGCTAGGCAAATTCAGCACCTTTGAATATTTAGCTACTGAAACAAATGAACCAAACAAAGTCCTATTTGTAAACATATATAGACCACCACCAAAACCTAACACAAACTTCTTTAACGACTTTAGTGACTTTTGCTCTGCAATATGTCTAGACTATGACCGAATAGCAATTGTGGGAGATTTCAACATCCATAATGACAAACCCTAAGACAGTGGAACAAAAGCACTAAAAACTCCCTTCATTATTTTGACCTAACCCAACACATTAATGAGCCAACGTACAAGCGAGGACAAACTCTGGACCTACTTACTAGCAAAAACTTAATTATCTCTAACATTACCATAACTGATATCGCATTATCTGATCATTTCTGCATCTCATTTGAAAGCACCATCCAAGACAACATACCTAATCAGAGTAAAACCACTGTAAATAAACGCCATATGAGGCCATAGAGAATAACTTATGTACAGTTTTGATTCTGTTCACTTATGCACAGTATTTGTAGGCATAGCCAAGGTGTTGAGAAGATCTGTTTTGATGGCATATGGATCAGATCTCTGCCTTTTGCAGTTGATGTGGATTCGCTTTATCAGAACACGATCTACTACTCCCCTCCAAATAAGGTACTGCCCCTAGACGAGAAGTTAAAGAATGTTGTTGTCTTGTTTATGAATCGGGAAAAAATAGAGTAGGAGACTGGTACATGGATTCGTGCTGTTTCTGGAGGGATGTGGGCACTCTAATTGTGATGATGAAGAGAGACCTGCGCCGGAAGGCGAAGCTCTCAGTTTACGAGTCAATCTACATTATTCCATGGATGCAAGCTATGGCTAAAGAGCAAAATAAATAAAACCTAGATACAAGCAGCTAAAATGAGTTTCGTCTGCAGGTGTTCTGGGCTCTCCCTTAGAGAGAGAAGCTTGGTCAATGTGGAGGGGCTCAGAGTAGAGCCACTGCTCTTCCACATCAAGAGGAACCAGTCGAGGTAGTTTGGACATTTGGTTAGGATTCCTCTTGGACAATCCCTGGTGAGGTGTTCTGGTCACTTCCCACAAATAGGAGACTAAGAAGGAGCCCTGGGAGACCCTGGGAGACCCTGGAAGAGCTGGTCCAAATAGCTGGGGAGAGGAAAGTCTGGGTCTTTGTGCTTGAGCTGCTGTGAATGATCTTGGATAGGCAGAACATAGTTATTTTGGCAAAATAGAAATGTATGTGTTTTTAGGTGGATTCACTGGGACATCTCATCCACACAGAGACTCCGATTAGAAAGCAAGGCTGGACATGGTAGAACAATTCATGTGGTTTAATGAAGCACACTTCAATAGACATACAGCTTGGCATTTCCCTTACTTTGGTTTATATTGTAGTTTTATATTTATATGTGCTGATTGATGTGCACTGGTGTCTTAATCACAAACATGCAGGCTTCAATGTAAAAGAGAAATAATGGCCCTGTATATGTTACCTAGCAACTTTGTTTAAAAGGTTTTGTTGGCCACAGTGGCTTTTATTTGACAATGGACAGATTTTTTAGGGGGGAGAAGACCCATCCCAACCCATCCCAAGTCCCCAGTTCAAGTCCCATCCCAGGCAACAAAGGTTGCCTGGGATGGGACTTGAACTGGGGACAACTGCAAAGAGAACTGAAGCCTCTGCACGTGGGGCTCTCGCACTAACCACCACACAATGTGACGCACCTTCCCTAGAAACTATTAAATGCCCAACAAAGTGGCTGACTTTAAAATACTAACGTCAGCAGTGAACAGTTCCTGCACAAAGAATACAGCAGTAATAGGGAATATACAACAGCCTCCCCTAGCGCACACAGATATTATGCAAAAATGATTAAATTCCGTAGGTGCTGCCGAAGTCCCTGGACTGGTCCCTTCGTCCTCTAGAATGGCAGGCAGCTGGACTAGCCGTATCACCGGTCACAGGTAGGTCTTCTCCCTGAATCAAACTTCAGCTGACCAAACACGGCCATCTTCACTTTTGACCACCTTGACAACCTTCCCACTGTGCTCTTGGAAGCTGGGGATCGATGATCATTGCTAACATGCTCTGTGTTGAGATCATCAGCTGTCCGCCACTACTTTTGCCGGACCTGTAGGGAAGGAAGATGAGGAACTGTGTCCAGAAGTGGTCCATCATCTGACAGCATCTTTTTATGATGGTGTCAGGAGAGTAGGACGCCCCATCAGTAACATGTTAAGCATCACGGGATCCGGGATGGGATGTCTGAAAAAACATAGCCTAAGAGCTTGGTATTGAGGATGCCCTCAACTTCGATCAGACGGGTGAGAAGGACATCTTCATTGAGGGACTGAGTGCCAACAGCCACCTGAACAGCTTTCTTAAGTGACTGCATTTCTTGCTCCCAAGCTCCAACGAAATGAGGTGCTGCTGGTGGGTTTAAATGGAACCTGATCTGGTTCTTAATGAGCCTCTCTTGCAGCTCTGGGACATAGCTGTGAATGCTTCTTTGATCTCTTTCTTAGCCCCACGGAAATAGGTCCCTTGGTGTGAGAGTATCCTGGCAGAGGTTCCTCTTCATGCCCGGAATCTCCTCAGTGCCATGAGGGAACAGTCGACGTTGAGGCCCGCCAGTATGTCTAGGTGGACACAGCATGTTGTGAGCCACTTAAAGATCACTCCCCATCTCTTCTCATTTCGACATCCAACTTTAATGACATATGGACCAAAAAATCCACCCCTGTGGATCCTCCAGTAGAATGGGGCTTCCTGGAGGAAGATCTGTCATTTGCCGAAGGCTTTCCTCTCTGTTTTTGTTCTCTTGGGGCAGGTCCTTTGATAGTTATTCGCTGGCCGTCTTCCCTTTAGAATGCAATACAGCTGCATGGGCTTGGCTGAGACTCTGTCAGGGCCCGGGTGGACCAGACATGCGTCCGTGTCTCTGATGAGGAGCCTTGTGACAGCATGAGTGGGATCAAGCACTATAGTGTGAATGTCAGTAGGGCCCCCCCCCCGATGTGCCTTAGTCAACCTCCAACTCGAATAAGGCCCGAACCTGGATCATATTTAGAAGCGAGCCAGTTTACTGCTACAGGACAAGGGCTTACTGGTTTGGAGGCACCTGAATTAATCAGGAAAGCTTTCTGCTTGGCTGAACTTGAGCAGGTGCACCTTGGCTTGAGAGAGACCAGAGGGAGTTGAGAATGAATTGGCCGCTGCCAATGAAGCTTCTGGTGTTTGGCTTTGGCCACAGGTGTCGAACAGATGTCAGGCAGTGGATCTGGAGAGAGCGTTTGTGTGAGGCAACAGAAGATCTGCTAGGTTGACTAAGACTGGAGCTTTAGGCCCTTCATAAGGTGGAGAGCGGAGGAAAGCTTGACCTCGGATCCATTGGTTTGGAGTGGCTAGCTAGTCGTCAGCCAGATTGTTTGTTGTGTCTACATAGCGGCAGGTGTGTGACGAAGTTAGCTCTTGGATCTCTGAGACCCTGTTTCCAACCAAGACCTTGAAGCTGCAGGATTCTGATGTCAGCTAGGTAAGGACTGTAGCTGAATCTGTCCATAGGTAAGGCTCTGCAATGGGTAAAGTGAGCTCTCAATGGATGAGGGAGAGGAGCTGAGCTCCAGTATGCGACGTGGCACTTACTGTTGGAACTTAGGGGCTACTCTTGATCTCGCCATGACAAATGAGACATGGACTGTGTTATTGGTTGTTGTTGTGAAATAGGCGATGGAACCATACACCTGTTCTGAGAGATCATAGAAGACATGAAGAGTGAACTCTGTACCTTCTCTGGCAACTTATAATGGCGCATATGTTTGGATAATTGATATGGTAGCCATTTCAGGAAACTCTCTCTCTGAGCTACTTCAGGCCTCAATGATTTCAGGAGGAAGTTAGGGTCATCCCAGCACCCCCATTTCTGCCACAACAATTGAACCAGGACCTTAGGTCTTGTCGTTTAGAGCACATGATCCCAAATGGGTTGTACTGCAGGGCAAGTACTTTGTCAATGGTGACTCTCTGGAGGCTTAGCTATGAAGCTTATTTGGTCTGTTTGACAATACCACCATAGGCCTAGTGCCGGTTATTGTGGGTGAGAGCACTTCATTTCCAACCATTGCTCTGTACTCTCCGAACAAACAGTAGAAGATAGATGGGTGACATCGGCCTGGACGTTGCTTGCCACTGCCGGATCTCAAAGCCACCTTAGGTGAAAAACTGCTTTGAGCTTGTCAATAAGGAGTTTTGGTGATTAGGGTGCTGAGAGGCTCTGCAGGCAGCTGTCCACGTAGAAACACCTCTCAATGGACTGCATGATGTCTTTATTTCTTTCAATGTGGTCTTTGGCATGTCTTTGCAGTTTGAATGTGGCGAATTAAGGTCAGCTGGTTGATCCAAACGGCAGGAGGCACCACTGGTAGATTAAAATGGCAGGACACATGCTTTTCCCGTTGCCAATTTTTCCAGACGAATCGACCCAGCTCGACTCGTCAAGTGTTGGTTCACAGTTGCAACAAACTAGAGCATCTAAAGTGAGCAGGTCCGTCATATGGTGGGCGGCCCCAGAGTACGTAGCGGGAAGTAAACAAAGGCTCGGTTAAAAAGAATTACAATTGCGATCTCACTAGCGATCTTGAGCTTTTTGCTCAGTCTGTGGCTTTCAGTAGTCCCACGTTGAAGAGAAAGCCTCTCTCATTGAAGAATACAGACCCTGGAAAAGATGCACACTGCAAGGAAAAACATGGTGGAGAAGTACAAAGGAGTGTGGGAAGCTCTGCAGGAGAATGAATCTACAGACCAGACAGGACCTTGCGCGGCTTGTGTGGATAAGCTGATGCAAATACTACCCTGATGTGATGGGCTATAAATATGCTCTGGGTATTTATTTATTTGCTAAAGCCCAGCGTAAAAACCTATGTTGACAAGTTTGCTTTAGTAATAAGTATTCTGTGTGTGCGTGTTTTTCAGATGACTGCTCTGTGAAGTCATCGCAGCCGACCGTCGGTTTGGTTTTTAAAGGTATGGAACTATTTTAAAATAAAAGGGAGCGATTTTGTTGTCTGTTGGCTTTGCAAAATGGAAATGTATTATAAAAGCATGAAGGCATCCAGGAGCAGTTCCAGCAAATTATTAAACACCATACGTTTTCAACGTTTTACTAACGCTATGTATTTTACACTATAAATCACCCAAACATCCCCCACGTAGAGGGCATATACTCATACATTGCTGCGTCTGGTGTATGTTACTGCTATCTGTTTTGTTGGTTTTTATTTGTGACCCGTGTTGGCAGAATGAGTCGGAATGCGCACAGAATGAGCAAAAGCCGAAAATGTGAGAGAGTGTTATTTGGTCGCCGCAAACATGTCTGTTAACAAAGGTAATGCACTACCTACCCGCTAAACGTAGCCATCGTGGACATTAATACAACATTGTTTAAGTGCTTCTAAAAGCAAACCGACAATGAACTCTTGATTGTCACTTTTAATAATGCCTCATCCTGTTTGAATAATATTTTTTTACTTCATGCTTCTCCAGTTTGTCAGATTCAAAGTTACCATCTAAAAACTAGAAAAATGTGCAGCATTTTATTGTAATGAACAGCGCCTCTCTCTCTCTCTCTCTCTCTCTCTCTCTCTCTCTCTCTCTCTCTCGCAAATCTTATGTCAGAAATAGGAGAATATGCAGCAAAATAAATGTATTTTGTGAATGAAGAGCACTTTTTAAACTTAAAATGAATGTAAAATTTTCTTTGTTTATATTTTTTGGGGGTGTTTTTTCTCCTTTATTCATATGGTTACTTTGCACAACATTTAACTTCTTGTTAAATTCAACCTCTAACATAAGATTGTACTAATACCACAACTTTATTTGGGATTTGTTTTACAATTAAAATGTGTTCAAACGAAGAAATTAGTTTATTTCATGGAAATACACAAATTAATAAATGTCAAATTTCTATACAAATCAAATATTGGGTAAATAATCGATAATCAAATCAAATTCGAATCAAATTGAAAAATTAATCATTAGATTAATCGACACGGTTTTTCGCCTCTGTGTCCTCTTAAAGAAAGGAGTTGCCATATACATGCTCCGAATTCTATTAATTATAAACCACAACTGTATTTTTTGTAATGAAGCTGTGTGCTTAGAAAATTTTCTTTTTTTTAAATCATCACCACTACAATGCTTTTTACTGATATCCCATCTATGAGTAGGCTTAGGCTTTTCAGCAGCTTTCAAATGTATGCAATTTACTTATTTAGCAGCGCAAGACTTTTTTACTTTTAACAGCCAGAGCAAATGTTGCTATCAGATTTTTTAAATGTTGCGGAACCTTGATGCCAGACATAATATTGTAAAATGATTCCACCAACCAGCGTGTAATGAAACTTAAAATAAAAATACAAGCATATAACTTAGACATTTTTATTGGACAGGCATAGGAAAAAGTTCAGAAACAAACGTCCAGTTGCACATGTCTGTAGCTCATGGTTTAGTCTGCAGCATCCCAGGAAGGTTCGATTGAAGGCAGATTGAAGGCATTGTGTGATCTCCACCCTCCCTAAGCCGGTTTCCTGCTTCTGCTCCATCAGAAGAAGGGGATGATCCCACTGCAACTGATTGCAGATATTTTGCTTACTGTGCATTTAAAAACGTACACTAATAATTCAAATTAAGGAATAGAAAAAAATATGTCTCACTGTGCTGCAGAAAACCTAAGTAGGGTATTCATATTTCCAAAAACAAACAGTAGCATCAGAACTAATTTGGATAACTGATAATAAAAAAAACAGTCATACTGAATATGATGTGCAACTGAATAGGTTAATATTGTGAATAAAATATACAAGCGGCATGAAATTTACTTCTCACCGAGAGTAGGAGACAGCGAGTTCAGGACTTCGGCGTTCTCCGTTTCTCTTCTTCGGCATGCTGGGGACATACGTGCTGAAGAATAGGGATGTAAGATCTGAAACTGCAACATCATATTTCACTGCCAGAGCTTTTGAGATGGCATGAACAGGTAGGAAGATATCCATCGTCTTCACCCACAGCTCCTGCAGGACATCCATGTGTGAGATGTAGTACATGCATAGGATGGAAGAACACTGCATGGCACAACACGTCATCTTCCAGTACGAGAGTTCAGATGGAGTATCCACACCAATGGCTAGGTTACCTCCACTGCAAACCCTCCAACCAGCCCTTGAATCTTCTCAGACTTTTCAAACTAAGGCAAGCCACTTCAGTCTCAAAGATCAGCTGGGGAGTCACTCCCTGGTTGGAGTTGAAACATTACTTAGCCTTATTTTGTGTTTAGCAGAACCGCTTGACCATCTCTGGATCCTTTGGCATTTTACCTTAGGGCAAATGGACGTCACTTATCCCAGTCAGCAGGCCCCAATTCTGGGCTGAAAACCATGGATGGCTCGTGCCTCTGGTAAGGCGGCTAGTGCCTCTGGTAAGGCAGGATTTTTGACTAAGTGTTTTTTCCGTCCCCGCCTCATAGGATTGCATTATGGAAACCTTAGGGCAAATGGACGTCACTTATCCAAGTCAGCAGGCCCCCATCCTGGGCTAAAAATCCACCATCAGGGTCCCTGGATGGCTCGTGCCTCTACTAAGGCAGGATTTTTGACTAAGTGTTTTTTCTGTCCCCGCCTCATAGGATTGCATTATGGAAACCTTAGGGCAAATGGTCAGTCAGCAGGCCCCAATTCTTGGCTGAAAACCATGGATGGCTCGTGCCTCTGGTAAGGCGGCTCGTGCCTCTGGTAAGGCGGCTCGTGCCTCTGGTAAGGCGGCTCGTGCCTCTGGTAAGGCGGCTCGCGCCTCTGGTAAGGCAGCTCGCGCCTCTGGTAAGGCAGGATTTTTACTAAGTGTTTTTTCCGTCCCCGCCTCATAGGATTGCAGTATGGAAACCTTATGGCAAATGTCCATGGTGACACTTAGGTTTTTTTCAGCACTGGGCTGTGTACATTTAGCATAAGGTTCCAACAATGGGAGCCTATGAGGAGGGGACGGGATCCTACCTTACCGGAGGCACGAGACTTTTGTCGCCGCGGATTGCTCGGTTCAGTCCGCAGGGGGGGTTTAAGAGTGGGGGCCATGGTCCGCCTGGTAAGACGGGTTCTGGAGGTGGTCCAGCAGTGGGCCAGGGGTGACTGGATGGAGGAGTACCGGGGGTCTGGATGCAGGGGGCAAAAAAAACTTTTCGTCCCCTCCTCATAGGATTGCATGATGGGAGGCTGGGGGCAAAGGGCCAAAACATTACCCAGGCTATGGGCCCCCATTCTGGGCTAAATGATCCACCCTCAGCTTCCCTCGATGTCACACAACCAAAGTGTCACCATGGACATTTGCAATATGGTTCCCATAATGAAATCCTATGAGGAGGGGACGAAAAGTAAGACACCCTACTTTTCATCCCCTCCTCATAAGATTGCATTGTGGAAGGCTTGGGGCAAAAGGACGAAACGTTACCCAGGATATGGGCCCCCATCCTGGGCTAAAGATCCACTGTTTGGGCCCCTAGTTCTCCGGGTCAGTACAGGGCCACATCTGGCTACATGTACCCTGTCCATGGGCCTCCATCCTGGGCTAACGATCCACTGTCTGGGCCCCTGGTTCTCTGGTAGAGGTCAGGGGCACATCTGGCTACATGTACCCTGTCCATGGGCCTCCATCCTGGGCTAACGATCCACTGTCTGGGCCCCTGGTTCTCTGGTAGAGGTCAGGGCCACATCTGGCTACATGTACCCAGGCTATGGGCCTCTATTCTTGGCTAAAAATCCACCCTCAGGGGCCCTGGATGTATGTCCCAATGAAGAAAAAAACAAAGTCCACCATGGACATTTGCCATATGTTTCCCCCAATGCAATCCTATGAGGAGTGGACGAAAATAAGGACGACTCCCTACTTTTCGTCCCCTGCTCATAAGATTGCATTGTGGAAGGCTGGGGGCAAAGGGCCGGAACGTTACCCAGGATATGGGCCTCCATCCTGGGCTAGAGACCCACTGTCTGCGCCCCTGGTTCTCTGGGTAAGTACAGGGCCACATCTGGCTACATGTACCCAGGCCATGGGCCTCCATCCTGGGCTAGAGACCCACTGTCTGGGCCCCTGGTTCTCTGGTAGAGTTCAGGGCCACATCTGGCTCCACATACCCAGGATATGGGCCCCCATCCTGGGCTAGAGACCCACTGTCTGGGCCCCTGGTTCTCTGGGTCAGTACAGGGCCACATCTGGCTACATGTATCCAGGCTACGGGCCTCCATTCTGGGCTAAAAATCCAGATTTTGACCAAGCATCATATATGATTCAGAGATAGAACGAGTGTAGAATAAGTCAGTTTTATACCAAGCATCATATATGATTCAGAGATATAATTAGTGTAAAATCAGCAAAGTTTTTAACAAAGCATCATATATGATTCAGAGATAGAATGATTGTAGAAATTGTAGTATTCAGTACATCGCCCAGTATGACATACTCGGAGTTGAAAAGATCAACTGTTTAAATGTATTACTAGTTTATTTAAAGTTTAAGCGACAGCGATTGTCACCTTTTCTCTCTCTTGGACTTTTATAGAAGTAGAATCTAGGACGCCGCTCCTCGGTTCATCTTTTTACACGACCTGCTACATCGCTTTTCTCAAGAAAATAGGTCCGGTGATTCTTGAGGTCTATTTAACGGTAAAAGACACCTCCTTTCTTACAAAGTTCCGGCGCGTCATAAATACCAAAGTGACACATTAAACCCCTATATGTTTTTGATATATATATATATATATATATATATATATATATATATATATATATATATATATATATTGCATGTGTGTGGAGATAAACTTGTACAGAAAGCATGTGTGATAAGATGGTTACATCCAAGCTTTACAAACCACATTTCATTCCAGGTCAGCCAGCGTACGAGATGCGGGACACTGACCCCGACTTGGCACCATCCCTCCATCTTGGGCACACTTCAACCAGTCCAACAGACACTTCACGTGCAGCAAGTCGGAATGCACGAGACCGGATGCAGAAAGACAAGGAGCAACAGAAGGTGGAGGTCAACGAGGATGAAGCCGTCACTGAGCTACAGTCCCAGCAGAGCACAACTGATCCTGGTGAGGACAGTGCTCGGGAACAACAAGAAGAGGCATCCGAAGACAGCGATGAACATTCACTGCCTGAAGAGGGGAAAGATGGGGCTAGACATGGTGAACTGCAACTCCTAGAAGAAGAGAAATGCAACACCTGTCCGGATATTGCACAGCCGGAATGTGACTTGTGCGTGCTCCGGCGCGCAGAGATAAACCGGCTGTTGGAAGAAAATGGACAGCTCCGCAGAGAGCTTAATGAGCGCCGGATGAAGGAGAACTTTTTCGGAGATGATGATGATGACAAAGTCAAGTACTATACGGGTCTGCCAAATATCGGAACCTTCATGTTAATGTTTAAATTTTTGCTACCTCTCATGAACATTCAGACAAAATTCTCACACCTTTTGAAGTGCTCCCCTTAACGTTTATGCGACTTCATCTGGATCTGCTTCCGCAGCACCTTGCTTATCTGTTCCGTGTTTCCAAAAATACTGTGCACAGAACCTTTAAGGAAATGGTGTGATTGTTGTATGCAAACTTTAGCTGTTCAATTTCTCGGCCAGAGAGTGACACCCTGTATAAAACTATGCCTCACCAGTTTGTGGAAGCACTTGGACGCAGAGTGGCAATTATTATTGACTGTTTTGAAATTTTTACAGAAAGACCATCCAATCCTAACACCATCACACCATGAAATACCTAATAGGTATTACACCCAAAGGAGGCATATCCTGTCTATCAAAAGGATGGGGTGGGCGTTCGAGCGATAAGCATATAACACTGCATAGTGGTTATCTTGAGAATTTGTTACCTGGAGATATTGTTTTGACTGACAGGGGTTTTGACTTACAGGAAGATGTAGGCATGTTTTTTGCAGAAGTTAAAATCCCTGCATTTACCAAAGGCCAGTGTCATTTAGCTGCCAGAGATGTGGAGGATACAAGAAAAATAGCACATTTGCGAATCCATGTTGAAAGGGTAATTGGAAATGTTCGTCTAAAATACAAGATTTTAACTGGAAACATACCAATAGAAATGCTGTACCCGTGTGAAGGTGAGGATGCCACAATGTTGGATAAGGTTTTGACGGTGTGCTGTGCTTTAGTCAATCATTGTCCACCAGTATGTTAGATCCCCGGCTACACAAATAAGACTATGAATATGTACTTCCTTACATCTGTGGCTAGCAAAGCTGTGGATGGATTTTCACACACAGGGAATTGTCTTCCTTTCTAATTGTTTTTGAACATGTCTTGCTTTGATTTAATAAAGTACGTTGATTACATGTGTAAGTCTTCTAAATTTCTTCCCTCTATTGATCAGATTGAAGGGCAAGCTAATGTACTGAATAATGCTTCATACTAAGAACAATGTAACGTGTAGTTTGCTTGCATACTGAATGAGACAGACAATAGTTTGCCACTGTCTACTTGTTTATTTAACACAGAAGCATCCTAATACTAAACAAGGTCAGATTACATTTTCACAGTATGATGGAAAACTTCTACTGACTGCAATACTTTTAGTTGACAGGGACTTTGCACTAGTATCTGCTATTTAACAGTTGTGAGCATCGAGACAGCCAAATTAGAATAAAAACATCAAACAGCTCTAACATTTGTCTTTTAATATTTGCATAACCACATCAAAAACCGTGCAAAGGTTTGTATTACAATTACAATAAAAATTTCTAATAGTGCAAATATTTGGATTGTATAAATATTAGAATAAACATATCAAAAACAGTGCAAACATTTGTGTAGTATTTTAACTTGAATAAACACAAACAAATAAACAACTATTAAATCTTCTCACATAAATTGGGATTAAGGTATTGTATAACAAAATTCAAAACGAGCAAACAATGTAGTCATTGGGAAACACTGTCAATAACAGCGACATGTATATTGCACATTCCGATGCAAATCCGGAAGTCTTTCAAAGCAATCTTTCACATTCTGGTATACGCACATTGCTAAAACAAGCATGTGCACAGCTTGTGATTTAAAATGCCCATAGGCTTCCAAAAACTTGTAGTTTTTTAAACTGCTTGCATGTGTAAGCGCTGATCCCATAAACAAGATAGTTTGTAATGTCTAGTGAAGAAGTCGGAGGTAGCCGAGAAACGTCTGAGCTCCATTCCCTTTCACTCAAGCAGAAGAATCTACAGAGTTGATTGTGATCAATTTCTGCTCATACCTGTCCCTGGCCTCTTTTATGAGTTTATCCCTGTAAGGAATATTTTCTTGTTTCGTCTTTTTTTCCATTTGTTGTCTGCTCTGCTGCCTCTAGTTGCTTGTTACTCCTCCAAGCACCTCGAGTTGTACAGCCAACATGGCGTCAGGGAGGCATGGCAACCCGGCAAGTCACGTGTCTGGACTTTGCCTATTGAAAGTAAAAAAACAAATTTAACAAGGATATAGATAAAAAAAGTTTGTAAATTGGAGATAGGTGATGTCTCAAGCCTCCTCCTCTGTTAAGCGATGGTTTCTCTACTTTTACATAGATGGCTTCTTTTACTCCTCTTTCAAACCATCTGTCCTCTCTGTCTAATATCTGGACATTTCTGTCCTCAAAGGAGTGGGCTTTATCCTTGAGATGTAAATGAACAGCAGAGTCAATGCCTGGGGAGTTAGCTCTCCTGTGTTGGGCCATGCATTTGTACAGTGGTTGTTTGGTTTCACCAATGTAGAGGTCCTTGCATTCTTCATTGCATTGGATTGCATACACCAGGTTGCTTTTGTGTGCATGTGGTGTTCTGTCCATGGGATGTACTAGTCTCTGTCTGAGTGTGTTGCTGGATTCTAAATACACAGGGATACTGTGTTTGTTAAAAAATCCTTCTGAGCTTTTCAGAAATCTCAGACACATATGGAATGACTACATTGTTTCGTTTGTTTTCTTTTTCAACCACTTTGTTGGCTTTCCTTCTGGAACTAGCTGCAGTTTTCACAAAAGTCCAGCTGGGGTAACCACAAGTTGTGAGGGTGTCTCTCACGTGCTTGCGTTCTTCCCCTTGGGCCTGTGAGCTGGTGAGTATGTTATCCGCTCTGAGTTGCAGGGTCCTGATAACACTAAGCTTGTGTTCCAGTGGGTGGTGTGAGTCAAAAAGTGGGTATTGGTCTGTGTGTGTGGGTTTTCTGTATACCCCAATGTGGATCCTTCTGTCCTTTCTCCTCTGGACGACACAATCTAAAAAGGGCAAGCTATGGTCTTTGACATCTTCTCTGGTGAAATTGATGTTTCTGTCCACTGAGTTTATGTGTTCAGTAAAAGCTTGCACCTCTTTGGTTTTGAATTTAACCCATGTGTCATCTACGTATCTGAACCAGTGGCTAGGTGTTATTCCTTCAAAGGAGTTCAAAGCCCTGCACTCTACATACTCCATGTATAAATTTGCCACAATTGGAGAAACTGGTGAGCCCATGGCACAGCCGTGTTTCTGTCTATAAAACTTGCCATTGAACTGGAAATATGTGGTGTTCAGGCACGATTCCAGAAGTTGGCAAATGTGTTCTGGTTTGAGTTTTGTTCTGTTTTGGAGGGAGTTGTCCTTTGTAAGTCGTTCTCTTACTGTGGCCAAGGCCTCCATGTTAGGAATACAGGTGAACAGGGAAGTCACGTCATAGGAAACCCTTGTCTCATCTGGATCCATTTTTAGGTTCCGGACTTTGTCCACATAGTCTATGGAGTTTGGGATGTGGTGTGGGGTGTTGCCTACCACAGGTGCCAGGATATTGGCTATGTATTTGGCTATATATTGTACGTGACAGAGTTTATGCTGCTGACAATGGGCCATTCTGTTCTGCCTCGGTTCCGTTAAGTTGTTTTTCTTTATAGCGGATTCTGTGGCTGTAATCAAGTCCACTATGGGTAATGTTGAATTAAAAATAATTATCATAATTAATTCAATGCATGTTCAAGCAGAGACAAAATGGAGCCAATTTCCAGTTTTTAACATTTATTTTGAACAGATTAACAAATTGCAGTTTTACAGAGGAAGTTGCCCCCGTCGTTCCTCTGTGGTCCAGATTTAAAGAAATCTGACAATCTGAATGATCTTCATTTCACAGCTTTATAGAAACCGGGCCTCTAGGCGTTTCTACTCCCTCCAAGAACATTTCCATACAGTGTCTTAGCCATTATTGGCTGTCAGAAAATTATACAGTCATATGGGTGAGACGTCTTTTCTTAAAAGCTCATTTTATGGTTTTATGGCAACACACTAAATCTACAGACATCCTGTTTTTACAGCTTGCAATAAAACTCACCCCAGAGTTTTATGACTTAAAAGCTTACCCCCATAAACAATACTGAGACACATTTTTACCATCATGCAAGCTATATAAACAGACTTTTACCTTTTGAACAATAAAAGTTTAAACCCTATGCAGAATAACACCACAGTAACCTTTTTGGTGTCATGGCAAAGTTCAAACCCTTGGCTAGGACCTCTTTCTCCGGGTGGGTAAGTTCTCTGTCTGACAAGTCTTTACCCACCTGTTTTGTGTTTCATTTTGTGTTGGGATGTCAGTTTTTTGCCTCCAAGTGAGTGTTTCTCTGTTATTGTCGATGTTTCGAGATTGTAGGTTGTGGAATTTCCTGGTTTGTCTTACTTTGCTCTTGGTGTGTTGAGATAGTTGTGCTGTATGGGTGAAAGCTACAACTCTCTCTAAGATAGGACCAGGTAATATTGACATCAGTTTCTGTAGTGAATGGTCTGCTCTCTCTTTCAGACCTTAAATGGTGAAATTGACTTGTCTTATTCGTTCATTGAGGAGTTTTTGTTGTCTGCATCTCAAACTTAAAAGCAGGTGGATTCTGTAATCTGCAATTTTCCGACCCAACCTTTAATGTTCCCATACCATTTTAAGGGTTGCCAACCCAAATTGTTCTGCAATAAGCCTGTGAATATTCTTATTCATCCAGGTCATGGTTATGTCAAGGAAATTTCATTCGAACGAGTTTGTTTGTTCTTCCTTGTATATACAGGGATAATATAATTTAATTTAATATGTAAGTTATGAAGTGTGTTGAATTTACAGATTTGAAAGACCAAAACTGTTTTTGATATTTCATTGTTTTTTGTCATGACAACAGAAAACGACAAATGTGCAGACCATCGTATTTCACATATCTAGATTACAGCACTTTCTACTCAGTTTGTTTTCCATGGCTTGGTTCATCAGACTCTTGACTTTATTGGAGCTGAATTGGTTTACTTTATATTTCTTGTCATTATAGTGGTCCTGTCCCTTGATGGTCTTTGCAGTGAGAGGCATGTCTTTAATTTTCAGAACAATTTTATGGTTGTTTATAAGTCTGGAGAATAGATGCTCTGAATGATTCTATCATGTATTTTCCGTTTTGTGAACAGCGTTCTACACCTTAGTACCGTTTGAGTCGGCACAAAACAAGCTGCAGTCTTCTGTCATATGTGGTCATGGATGCTGCAACTAGCCATCATTATGGGTTAGAAAAAGGTCAACTGAAATAGCCTGAGTCATGTTATGCAGCATATTTTACACTGTAATGAAAAAATGCCACTGCAAACTTTACACATAATGGTAGTAATGCTGCCTCTCTCTGCTATGTCATGTCTTCATAGATAACTGTTACCTTGGTGTTAACCAGCAGAGGACGTATGAGCAGACATTTGGAAGGAATGGACGACTGAATCTTTTTACATACAAAAAAAATGATGTTGTTGGCATCTGAGGGTTTGATATTTGGCTTCTTTCTGACCCAAAGTCTTAAACAGAAACCTGATATTATTAATTTCATTTCCCTTTGCCTTGCTTCTGGTTTAAAAATGACCAAAAGAATAAGATTTATACATATGAATTAATTTAGTTGGAAGAGGCTCATATGTCAATAGTTGTTGGGGTTATTTTTGACTGTTTTCTTTCTGGAAGCCACTTTTTTTTATGATTGTGACATTTGTTGTCAGTTTCCGTCATGCTGTCTGCTGTAGGATTGTTTCTGTGAGAGGTTTTAATCACCTCTATGATCACCATAAACCAGCAATCAAAGTGGTCTAATTTTTAAGTGTTAAATCATCCATCAATCCTCTTTAAAATTAAATTCAGGAGTGCAGTATATATCTTTGTGATCTTTGTTTCGGTTGTTTCTGTGATGTACTGAATTATAATTACAAGCACTTCATATGTTTCAAAGGTTTTTATCGACAATTACATGACATTTATGCAAAGACTCAGTATTTGCAGTGTTGGCCCTTCTTTTTCAGGACCTCTGCAATTCGACTGGGCATGCTCTCAATCAACTTCTGGGCCAAATCCTGACTGATGGCAACCCATTCTTTCATAATCACTTCTTGGAGTTTGTCAGAATTAGTGGGTTTTTGTTTATGCAACGCAGTGATGGCTGCACGCGTTTCTCTGCAGGTTACCATGGTTAACAATGGAAGAACAATGATTTCAAGCATCACCCTCCTTTTAACATGTCAAGTCTGCCATTCTAACCCAATCAGCCTGACATACTGATCTCCAGCCTTGTGCTCGTCAACATTCTCACCTTAGTTAACAAGACGATTACTGGAATAATCTAAGCAGGTCCTTTAATGACACCAATGAAATGCAATGGAATTTTCATAGCAAAGGATGATGCAAATCATCTGATCGCTGTTCATAACATTCTTGAGTTTTTGCAAATTGCTATTATAAAAACTTAAGCAGCAACTTATCCAATTTCCAAGATTTATGTAATCCTAAAAACTTTTGGCCATGACTGCACATTTTCCTGTCTTGATTTTGCTTCACAGCAGTCAGAAGTTATGACGTCTTTGCTTTTTTGGACCTGCAACTGGCATTTTGTTCATTCTCTTTTTTTCTTCTACTTCCAGATGGAGCCGTGTCTGAGATGGATTTACATCACATGCAGTATTCAATTCAATTCAATTCAATTCAGTTTATTTATATAGCGCCATTTCACAACAGATGTCATCTCAAGGCACTTTACAAAAAGAGTTATTACAATACAATGTTTAGTGTAGAAATTACAGAACCACAGAAGATTGCGTCGTGGAATTCTCAGCAATCCCTCATACTGAGCAAGCATGCAGCGACAGTGGGAAGGAAAAACTCCCTTTTAACAGGAAGAAACCTCCGGCAGAACCAGGCTCAGCACAAGCGGTTATCTGCCGCGACCGTCTGTGGCTTGGAGAATACAGAACAGAGACACAGAAAGAGCAACAGAACCGATGCACAAGTTTGTTGCAGGACGTGGAGAATTTTCCGTCACTGCAATGCCATCTTAGTCAGGGTCGTCAAGCAGGGCTAATCCGGAGCACCTACTATAATAGAAAACAGGTTAGTGCTTGAATTGACAGCACATCATGCAGTTGGGGAGAAGTAGGAGAGAAAGTAGGAACAGACCCTAATAATGTCCTCCAACAGCCTAGCCTAAAGCAGCATAGCTACTAACATTAACCTGTCTCCTAGCTACTAGGAGACCTGGCTACCAACACTCTGTCTGAGTCCTCCTGACCCGTGGACGGTGTAGGGCCGGTAACGGCCCCCGTCATGCCGGGGTCTTCTCGGAGTCGGGTTGTTTGAGAATGCAGCCCAAAGTGGGTGGTAAACTCCATCTAAGGCTAAATACCGGCACGAGACCGATAGTCGACAACTATCTTAAGGAAAAATAGACAGAACTGAGAGGACAGAGTTGAAGAGGGCGAGAAACGTTTAAGAGATAAACGGGTGGGGTCCGCACAGTCTGCCCGGGGGATTCAACCCGGCAGGTAATGGGCGGCCGCACTGTGCGGGAGGATCCCCTTGAGGGACCTCTCTCCGGCGCTGGCTGGCCCCTGTGGGGCACATTTCTTCCGCGGCGGTAAGCCGCGACCGGCTCCGGATCTTTACCTGGCTTACATTAATCTATCTCTACCTAGCTACTCTACCTCTTCCTATCTCTTCCTAACTTTTGACACTCTGCCTGACTACTAACATTAACCTGTCTCTTCCTATCTACCTGTCTGACCTGACTCTAACTACCTATAAACATATCTCTAACTGTAAGCTTTGTCAAAGAGGAAAGTTTTTAGCCTAGTTTTAAAGATAGACAAATTGTCTGCTTCACAAACCAACCCTGGGAGCCGGTTCCATAGGAGGGGAGCCTGATAGCTGAAAGATCTGCCACCCATTCTACTTTTAGAAATCCTAGGAACTACCAGTAAACCTGCAGTCTGAGAGCGAAGGTCTCTGTTAGGAACATATGGAACAATCAGGTCTCTTATGTATGATGGAGCTAGATTATTAAGGGCTTTATATGTCAGAAGGAGGATCTTGAATTCTATTCTAGATTTTACTGGGAGCCAGTGAAGAGAAGCTAAAACAGGGGAAATGTGATCTCTTCTTTTAATATTAATCAGAATCCTAGCAGCAGCATTTTGAACTAACTGTAGACTTTTAATTGTATTCTGTGGACTACCTGATAATAGACAGTTACAGTAATCCAGCCTTGAAGTAACAAATGCATGGACTAGTTTTTCAGCATCAGTCCTGGACAGGATGGTTCTAATTTTTGCAATATTCCTAAGGTGAAAAAAGGAAATCCTACAGACTTCTTTAATGTGAGTTCTAAATGACATATCTTGGTCAAAAATGACACCGAGGTTTTTTGCTTTATTACTGGAGGCTAATTTAATGCCGTCCAGGTGAAGGGGCTGACTAAGTAGTTTCTTTTTCAGAGCTTCTGGTCCAAAGACGACAACTTCTGTTTTATCAGAATTTAGAAGCAAGAAGTTTAGAGTCATCCAAGTTTTTATGTCTTCCAGACATGCCTGTAGTCTACCTAACTGATTGGATTCATCAGGATTTATGGATAGATATAGCTGTGTATCATCTGCGTAACTATGGAATTTTATCCCATGCTGCCTAATTATTTTACCAATAGGAAGCATATATATAGTAAAGAGAATCGGCCCAAGCACTGAACCCTGTGGTACTCCGCAAGTAACTATTGAGGTTGAGGAAGATCTATTGTTTACCTGAACAAACTGAAATCTGTTAGACAAATAAGATTTAAACCAACCTAGTGCTGTTCCTATTATACCGACACTTTGAAGCCTTTCTATGAGAATATTGTGATCAACAGTGTCAAAGGCAGCACTGAGATCTAACAGGACCAGAATGGTCACCAGTCCATTGTCTGAGGCTATGAGAATATCATTAGTAACCTTCACCAGAGCTGTTTCAGTGCTATGATGAGCTCTAAAGCCTGACTGAAACTTCTCAAACAGCTCATTATTGTTTAAATGCTCACATATCTGGTGTGCAACTATTTTCTCAAGAATTTTAGATAAGAAGGGAAGATTAGATATCGGTCTATAGTTAATTAAGTCGTTTTGATCAAGAGAGGGTTTCTTAAGTAGAGGTTTAATTACAGCAATCTTAAACTCCTGTGGTACATATCCATTGACTAAGGATAGATTCATTATATTTAAAATTGGAGCAGCGATCAGAGGGAAAACTTCTTTTAAGAGTTTAGTTGGGATTGGGTCTAAAACGCAAGTTGAAGGTTTAGATGAAGCTAATAATTTTAGTACATCACAAAGTTCGGCTGCATTAAAGCAGTTTAAGCATATATTATGTGCAACAGCTGTATAACAGTATATAACAGTATAACAGCTGAAACCACTCCTCGCCTTTTCCTCTCAGTTTGTTATGATGGCAATGGTAAATACAAGTATCGTGTTCTTCAACATACGGTTTCTCAAATTTTGTTTGTTTTATTTATTTTGTTCTCCTTGGGCTGCCACCTTACCGCGGTGGAGGGGTTTGAGTGTCCCAATGATCCTAGGAGCTATGTTGTCTGGTGCTTTATGCCCCTGGTAGGGTCACCCGTGGCAAACTGGTCCTAGGTGAGGGTTCAGACAAAGGGCAGCCCAAAGACCCCTATGATGAATGACAGCGTTGGACAAAGTGTTCCCTCGCCCGGACGCGGGTCACCGGGGCCCCACTCTGGAGCAAGGCCTGGAGGTGGGGCACGTTGGCGAGCGCCTGGTGGCCGGGCCTTTCCCCATGGGGCCCGGCCGGGCTTAGCCCGAAGAGGCAACATGGGCCCCCCTCCCAAGAGCTCACCACCTGTGGGAGGGGCCATAGGGGTCGGGTGCAGTGCAAGATAGGCGGTGGCTAAAGGCGGGGACCTTGGCGGTCCGATCCTCGACTGCAGAAGCTGGCTCTTGGGACGTGGAACGTCACCTCTCTGGTGGGGAAGGAGCCGGAGCTGGTGTGTGAGGTTGATAGGTTCCGACTGGACATCGTCGGCCTTGCCTCGACGCATGGCTCTGGCACCCGTCTCTTGAGAGGGGTTGGACTCTCTTACACTCTGGCGTTGCCCCGGTGAGAGGCGCCGAGCTGGGGTGGGCATACTTGTTGCCCCCCATCTCGGCGCCTATACATTGGGGTTTACCCTGGTGAATGAGAGGGTAGCCTCCCTCCGCCTACGGGTGGAGGGACAGGTTCTGACTATTGTTTGTGCTTATGCACCGAACAGTAGCTCAGATTACCCACCCTTCTTGGAGTCCTTGGAGGGGGTGCTGGAGAGTGCTCCTTCTGGGGACTCCCTCATTCTGCACGCTCACGTGGGCAGTGACAGTAAGACCTGGAGAGGCATTATTGGGCGGTATGGCACCCCCGATCTGAACCCGAGCGGTGTTTTGTTGTTGGACTTCTGTGCTCGTCATGGATTGTCCATAACGAACACCATGTTCAAGCATAAGGGTGTTCATGTGTGCACTTGGCACCAGGACACCCTAGGCCGCAGCTCGATGATCGACCTGGTTGTCGTTTCATCGGACCTGCGGTCGCATGTTTTGGACACTTGGGTGAAGAGAGGGGCGGAGCTATCCACCGACCACTACCTGGTGGTGAGTCGGCTCCGGTGGTGGGGGAGGACGCCGGACAGACCTGGCAGGCCCAAACGTGTTGTGAGGGTCTGCTGGGAACGTCTGGCGGAGTCTCCTGTCAGAAGGGGTTTCAACTCTCACCTCCGGCAGAACTTCAAACACGTCCCGAGGGAGGCGGGGGACATTGAGTCCGAATGGGCCAGGTTCCTTAAAAAGCTCCTTGGTGGCAAGGCACCGGGGGTGGATGAGATTCGGCCGGAGTTCCTCAAGGCTCTGGATGTTGTAGGGCTGTGTTGGTTGACGCGGCTCTGCAATATTGCATGGACATCGGGGGCAGTTCCCTTGGATTGGCAGACCGGGGTGGTGCTCCCCCTCTTTGAAAAGGGGTTCCACAGAGTGTTTTCCAACTATAGGGGGATCACACTTCTGAGCCTCCCTGGTAAGGTCTTTTCGGGGGTTCTGGAGAGGAGGGTCCGACGGATAGTCGAACCTCTCATTGAGGAGGATCAATGCGGTTTTCGTCCTGGCCGTGGAACACTGGACCAGCTCTACACCCTCGACAGGGTCCTGGAGGGTGCGTGGGAGTTCGCCCAACCGGTCTACATGTGCTTTGTGGACATGGAGAAGGCGTTCGACCGTGTCCCTCGGGGTGTCCTGTGGGGGGTACTCCGGGAGTATGGGGTACCAGGCCCTTTGATCCGGGCTGTTAGGTCCCTATATGAACGGTGTCAGAGTCTGGTTCGCATTGCCGGCAGTAAGTCGGACTCATTTCCAGTGAGAGCTGGACTCCGCCAAGGTTGCCCCTTGTCACCGGTCCTGTTCATAACGTTTAGGGACAGGATTTCTAGGCGCAGCCAAGGTGTTGAGGTGATCCGTTTTGATGACCTCAGGATCGGGTCTCTACTTTTCGCAGATGATGTCGTCTTGTTGGCTTCATCTGAGCGTGATCTACAGCTCTCGTTGGAGCAGTTAGCAGCCGAGTGTGAAGCGGCTTGGATGAGGATCAGCACCTCCAAATCCGAGACCATGGTCTTGAGCCGGAAAAGGGTAGGGTGCCTTCTCCGGGTCGGGGATGAAGTCCTTCCTCAAGTGGGGGAGTTTAGGTATCTGGGGGTCTTGTTCACGAATGAGGGAAAAATGGAGCGCGACATCGATGGACGGATTGGTAAGGCGTCTGCAGTTATGCGGGCGCTGTACCGGTCTGTCGTGGTGAAGAGAGAGCTGAGCCGAAAGGCAAAGCTCTCAATTTACCGGTTGATCTACGCTCCTACCCTCATCTATGGTCACGAACGCTGGGTGGTGACCGAAAGAACGAGATCGCGGATACAGGCGGGTGAAATGAGTTTCCTCCATAGGGTGGCTGGGCTCTCCCTTAGAGATAGGGTGAGAAGCTCGGTCATCCGGAGGGGGCTCAGAGTAGAGCCGCTGCTCCTCCACATCGAGAGGAGCTAGTTGATGTGGCTCGGGCATCTGGTCAGGATGCCTCCTGGACGCCTCCCTGGTGAGGTGTTCTGGGCACGTCCCACCGGGAGGAGACCCAGGGGAAGACCTAGGACTCGCTGGAGGGATTATGTCTTCCAGCTGGCCTGGTAACGCCTCGGGATTCCTCCCGAGGAGCTGGCCCAAGTACCTGGGGAGAGGGAAGTCTGGATCTCTCTGCTTAGGCTACCGCCCCCGCGACCCGACCCAGGATAAGCGGAAGATCATGGATGGATGGATGGATGGATGTTCTTAAGTGATGTGAACATCACTGTTGCTAGCCTCTCTACTGAAGTATTGTAGAGCAAGTTGAAAAGAAAAAAACTGTGACCACAGGTTTTAAGGATGAACACTTATTTTATATGCTCTATCGATAGTTGACTTCTTTTGATTTGTCATTTTTCCTCATGTTTGACAAGAATTGATGAATGAATGAATGAAAATTAAAAGCGGAAATACTCCATCTAAACTATAATTTATTCATAGTATAACATAATCAATGTTATGGTACCCTGTTCTGATTATTTGGATTGCAATAGAGTTTTTCAACACTTAAAAAAGCCAAATCTAGAGGCATAAAAAAAGAGGTTTATGGTGTACTTGAATGATACTGTGCAATATTTATTTGAATGAAATAGATCAACCGAAACAACTCATGTCATGATCAAAATATTAAAGTTCCTTCACATAGGCCTACACTATACCTTTAACATCGATGGCAGCATGAAATATTTTGTGGTAGTATCTTTTTATTTCAGATTACCCGTAGGCCTACCTCTATTTCATTCTGATACTTCTTTCACTGTAGGGATGGAATGGTGTGAATAAAAGGGTGTGTTGTGTTCTCTTCTGATGCGCTGTGAATATTTTTGGAAAACTCACAGGCTTTTCATACCAACACATAGAGTTAATGGGTTACCCCAGTGAGCCATTTAAAGCCCCCCCCCCCCAGCCCCCCCCCCCCCCCCCCCGGCACAGGCTTGCAGCCCCCGCTGGGGCCTTGGTCCCTAGTTTGAAAAGCAGTGGGCTTTTCCATAAGTCAGTGGACTGACTTGCAGTTATTTAAAGGGTCATAAGCCTAATTTTGCCCCAAATCCTGTTCCCACAAGACATCGGCAGCCCACGCCATAAAATATGAAATATATCAGCTCAATTTAGAGGGGAAGACTTGGGGAGATCTGCGATCGACTAGCAACCTGTCCAGGGTGTACCCCGCCTCTCGCCTGTTAACAGCTGGAGATAGGCACCCCCCCGCAACCCCTTAGAGGATTATGTGGTTCAGAAAATGGATGGTTGGATGGATGAAGTTGGGGAGATCATCCTCACCCCTGCTACATAGGCTACTGTTTCCATTACCAAGACGAGAGTTTCACCAATTAAACAGTCTATGGTTTAAATCCACATCATATACTTGATCCACACAGGACATTTAGAGCTTGAGACTGTATATTGTTATAAATGTAGAGGTATAGTGCCATGCATGTGCAGAAGAAAACCAATGGCACAAGTAGGCCTAATTGTTAAGTGCCTCTTTAAATGACTTGAAATGAAATACATAATGTGGTATTAAAAGTAAAAATAAATGTAGCCAGATGTTATGGACTACCTGCAATGAGTCCATTGACCACAAGGGGTTGAGTGGGCAAATAATTCGGGTTGCAAACCTAGTGTAGCATTTTAGATCATGTCATCTCAGTGCTGCTTGGGCATGCTGCTGTGAGCGCGCAAAACAACCAACATGGAGCAAAGAGAAAATGTAAGTTGAAATACCTTTTAATTCACTTTTTAGTGTTGGGGTATTGGCAAGTAATATAGTTCCATCACACTTACAATATCCCACAGAATTTAACACTGTTGTTACACCTCTGCTACACTCAAGCAAACATTTGTACATTCAATGAACACTGTAACAACGTCAATGCGAGATCCCGCCATGGTTGAAAAATAGTTCCAAAATGAAAGTTCAACCGTTCAACGTACTCTGGCCGTGATTTCCACCTCTTCTGCCAATCTCTGGAATTCAGAATTAATATTTCTATTGATGTTGATAAAGTTCTTTTTAGCTTAAGTGTAGTCATACAAGCCTGCATATAAAATAATAATACACCCATTGTATTAAGGAGTGACTGGCGATCTAGACGATGCACAGCTACTTGACAAAGGTTCTATAAAAGTCCCAAATTGGTCCAGTCATATCTTAATTTTTATGACACGTAATAATCCCATGTAGATCAAACATCACTTTACCTAAACATTTAAGGACAGTAAAATAAATTATGTGTCATTTTAGCAGTTCATTTGTTGATCAAAGACCACTGGATGAAATAAAAATGCCACAAAATTCAACATCAGATTTATTTATTTTACAGATGACATACAGATTCACCCGGCTGTGAAACAGGAAAAACATGTTCACAACTTTGTTAAGGCCATCTCTGACGGAAGATACACCAATTCTGGACACGTGCTGGACCTATGTGAAGACAACTGAAGTAATGCTTCACAAAGCAATCTCAAACTGCTACAATGCATTTAATAAAAATAATCTATATACAATTCAAATTCATGTAATTTAAGCTTTTAGTTAAACTCTCATGCTGCATTCAGACCAAGCCCATACGTCAGCGTCAGCCGCGGCAAGATTACATGTAAAGTCTATGGTGGAGTACGTCAGAGGTCCGTCAAGGGCTCTGCCTTGCGTTGAGTACGTTGGCTCCGTCCACAACGCTTGCGTTTCATACGGCAACGTACCAACGCATGCGACACAGAAGTTCAGCAAGCTGAACTTTTGACGGATCCAACGGAGCTAACGCAGTGCGGCAACCAATCAGAGCGTCTCACAGTAGTTATGTCACTATACACGTATCTTGAATGAAGGGCGGGCCCAGTGAAAATATTTTCAAGAAACGCAGATTTAAAAAATCATAAATAACACTTACCGAAGACAGATGGACAGGCGCTCCTAAAGAGGAACAGAGAACCTGTAGTTGGTGTCCTGGTAGGAGATTTAAGCTCCGATGCGGCCGAGGAGTTCGTAAAATTAGGTGCGGGACAGACCGAAGTAGGACTGAAAGCGAATCTCATCCGTACACAGCTCCGGGAACAAATGGTTAAACTCCGCAGACTCAGAACGCATCTGAATAGTGGGCGCTGATGCACCCGATGTCAACGTTGTCTAGCTTTATCTAGCTAATAAACCCAAGTCACTCTCTCCTTATGATCCACCATAGTTCAGAAGGTACGGCAACAGAGGAAGCCCCGCCCATGCAATGTTTTTTCCTCAGAAGCAGGCAATGGAAGCCAAAAAGTACATAGGTCAAACTTCATCCGTTGAATGCGTTGCCTGACACAGACCAAATGTGCGGTGTGAATACAGCTTCAGAAGGTTACATTAATAACAGTAATAAGTTTATCAGTTTCATTTAAATTACTAATATGACATGGGTGTAGCATAAACTTTTGGGCCCTGGGTACAACCAATCTTGTGGGCCACCCCCACCAATGACACCAGCGATACCAGTTGGTCCTGAATATCTTCAGGTGGAATATTTAAAATACCAGGTTTTGCTCCACCTTCACTGGCTAGCATTTGAACTTTAGTTTTCCTGTGCTTATCAGTAAGCGTTGTCGGCCATAATCCTGGCTCTTCTGACAATCCCTCATCAGTATCTCAAAGTCTCTCATTCTCTTCTTTTCTCTTCAGCTCTGTCCTCTTGACTACCTTCATCACATTCTTTACTTACCCTCTTATCCATTATAAATATCAACTTTATCTTCTATTTCTGCCTCTGCTACCAGAGGAAATGAAAAAAATGGGTACAGTGTTAATGTATACATTTAAACTTTAACATTTAATTACTAAGTGTTAAAACAGACAATTCTGCTAAAAGCTAACCTTGTCTCACTGTCACTGGCGCACCATGGGGGGGTACTGTTATGATCCGTCCCTGTGTGTGTCATTTTTTTCTTCCTGTTTGTTTCTCCCCCGTCTGTCTGTGTTAATTATCCCTAATTTGTTTCACCCTTTATCCTCCCTTTGTCTTCCCTCCAGCTTCCAGGTGTTTTTATTTTTCCTGATTACTCTTCCCCGTGTGTGTGTGTGTGTGTGTGTGTGTGTGTATATATATACCTCCCTGTGGCTGTAAGCCCTCGCTGGATCCTTGTCTAACCTATCCTGGTGTTGTTCCTCGTCTCGTGCCCTGTTATTGAATTTAATAAAATGGGAAACACGCCAAGCCTTTCTCTGCGCCTGAGTCCAACTACCCGAACCGGACAGCTACTCAATAAACTTCCATGTTGAATATGCATTAGAGCCATGATTCTCAAACTGTGGTACTCAAGCTCTCCCTAGTGGTACTTGGAGGAAAGTTCTAAATATTTTTTTTTTAAATAAGTTAATTCAAAAATGTATAATTAACTGTGGCTGGCAATAATTCCCAATAAGGGAATCCCTTATTAGGAATAAATAAGCCTCCATTGTTAATTGTCTATAGTTAAAAGGGTAAGCCTTCTCTACTGTATGTTTAGGTTGGTCATGATCGTGGTACTTGGAGAGCTCGACATTTTTTCAGGTGGTACCCACTATAAAAAGTTTTAAATTTACTGCATTAGAGGGATGGACCATAATGCCATTGTAACAAGGAGAAGAACCAATCATGTGCAAATGTAAAGCTATATAATGTGATGTTTTAAAGGAGTACTTTGTCAGACTGTGCACTGAGCCATCTTAGTGACCTACTCAGATGCCCAGTAACATGAATATTTGATCTGATTTACTAAACTTAAAAAACTGGATTCCTCTCCTGGATCTGTAATGGTAAAATGTATTGCCTTCTCTTAGATCTTAGATAAAGTTAATTCTTATGTGAATTAATGTTAATAATGTAGTGGGAATCTTTATTGTAAGCATTATTTTATTACATAGATAGTTCTTATTTACAAACGGCGGTATAGCAGGATCGTTATCCATGCTGGTGGCAACGACACCCGGCGACGGCAGTCGGAGGTCACTAAAATTAGCGTAGCTTCGGTGTGTAGGGCTGCCAAAAAGATGTCTGACTCTGTAATTTTTTCTGGTCCCCTGCCTGATCGTACTAGCGATGACATGTACAGCCGTATGCTTTCGTTCCACCTTTGTTGTCAAGGTGGTGTCCAGAAAACGATGTGGGCTACATTGATAACTGGGGGGCCTTCTGGGGAAAACCTGGACTGTTACGTAGAGACGGCATCCATCCCACCGAGGACAGAGCTTCGCTTCTTTCCAGGAACATTGATAGGGTTATCTCTAGTTCCCCAAAGCCGTGACAACCCAGAGTCCAGCTCAGGGAACCCAGAGTCGAGCTCAGGGAAACCAGAGTCCAGATCAGGGAACCCAGAGTCCAGGTCAAGGAACAGGGACTGCCACCCACCCACTACCCTATAGAGATAGTTTCCCGTCCACTACCCAAAACTAATGAATTAAAAGTTAATGCTACTAGAGCAAAGTATAAAAATCTCATAAAGATAAATAAAACTCGGACTGAACATAAAAACAAATCAATTAAATGTGGTTTACTAAACATAAGATCTCTCCCCTCAAAAACACTCTTAGTAAATGACTTAATTTGTGAAAATAATATTGATTTGTTTTGTCTTGCAGAGACATGGTTGCAGGAAGAGGACCATGTCACAATAAATGAGTCAACTCCCCCTAGCTACTTAAACTTTAGTGTCCCTCGAAGTACTGGTCGAGGAGGTGGAGTAGCAACTATCTTTCATTCCGATTTACTAATTAATCTCCAAAAAAATAATAGTTACAGTTCCTTTGAGCATCTAGTTTTTAGCTTTCCTCATACACATAACAAAGCAGTAAAGCCACTTTTGTTTGTGGTCTTATATCGTCCACCAGGACCTTATTCTCAATTTTTAGATCAGATTTCAGATTTTCTATCTGACTTAGTTTTAAACACTGATAAAGTCATTATAGTCGGAGACTTCAATATTCATGTTGATAATGAAAGTGATAGTCTAAATACAGCTTTTAACACTATCCTAGACTCAATAGGCTTTACTCAAAATGTGCAGGGACCAACACATTCTTGTCACCACACTTTAGATCTTGTGCTGTCTTATGGCATTGACTGTGAAGAAATAACAGTCTTTCCACATAACCCTATCCTGTCTGATCATTTCCTTATCACTTTTAAACTTACTCTAATGGATCATATCAAACCTGAAAGAAAACTTCATTATACCAGAACGTTATCAGACAACGCTGTAGCAAATTTTAAAGAAGCTCTTCCAACTTTAATTTCCTCAGTTTATAAATGCAGAACAGAAAACAGTGATTTAACTCGTGACCCCTCACAACTTGACATTTTAGTTCATAGCGTTAATTCCTCCCTGCGTCGGGCAATAGACAAAGTTGCCCCCTTGAAAAGGAAGGTGGCTAGCCATAGAAGATTAACTCCCTGGTTTAATTTAGAGCTACGTACCCTAAAGCAGAATGTTAGAAAACTAGAGAGAAAATGGCGCTCCACGCATTTACATGATTCCTTTTTAATATGGAAAAATAGTTTATTGCTATATAAAAAGAGCCTTCACACAGCTAGAACAGCATATTATTCATCTTTAATCGAGGAGAATAAAAATAATCCTAGGTTTCTTTTTAATACAGTTGCCAAACTCACACAGGATCATAGCTCTATCGAGCCAACCATTCCCCAAGCTCTAAGCAGTGACGACTTCATGCAATTCTTTATAAATAAAATAGACTCCATAAAGAATAAGATAATTGGGAACCTTCCCAATATGCTTGCTTCCTCCTTAGTTAATGAGGCAGCCTCAAAAATGGTGGAACCTAATATATGCTTAAACTGCTTTAATGCAGCCGAACTTTGTGATGTACTAAAATTATTAGCTTCATCTAAACCTTCAACTTGCGTTTTAGACCCAATCCCAACTAAACTCTTAAAAGAAGTTTTCCCTCTGATCGCTGCTCCAATTTTAAATATAATGAATCTATCCTTAGTCAATGGATATGTACCACAGGAGTTTAAGATTGCTGTAATTAAACCTCTACTTAAGAAACCCTCTCTTGATCAAAACGACTTAATTAACTATAGACCGATATCTAATCTTCCCTTCTTATCTAAAATTCTTGAGAAAATAGTTGCACACCAGATATGTGAGCATTTAAACAATAATGAGCTGTTTGAGAAGTTTCAGTCAGGCTTTAGAGCTCATCATAGCACTGAAACAGCTCTGGTGAAGGTTACTAATGATATTCTCATAGCCTCAGACAATGGACTGGTGACCATTCTGGTCCTGTTAGATCTCAGTGCTGCCTTTGACACTGTTGATCACAATATTCTCATAGAAAGGCTTCAAAGTGTCGGTATAATAGGAACAGCACTAGGTTGGTTTAAATCTTATTTGTCTAACAGATTTCAGTTTGTTCAGGTAAACAATAGATCTTCCTCAACCTCACTAGTTACTTGCGGAGTACCACAGGGTTCAGTGCTTGGGCCGATTCTCTTTACTATATATATGCTTCCTATTGGTAAAATAATTAGGCAGCATGGGATAAAATTCCATAGTTACGCAGATGATACACAGCTATATCTATCCATAAATCCTGATGAATCCAATCAGTTAGGTAGACTACAGGCATGTCTGGAAGACATAAAAACTTGGATGACTCTAAACTTCTTGCTTCTAAATTCTGATAAAACAGAAGTTGTCGTCTTTGGACCAGAAGCTCTGAAAAAGAAACTACTTAGTCAGCCCCTTCACCTGGACGGCATTAAATTAGCCTCCAGTAATAAAGCAAAAAACCTCGGTGTCATTTTTGACCAAGATATGTCATTTAGATCTCACATTAAAGAAGTCTGTAGGATTTCCTTTTTTCACCTTAGGAATATTGCAAAAATTAGAACCATCCTGTCCAGGAATGATGCTGAAAAACTAGTCCATGCCTTTGTTACTTCAAGGCTGGATTACTGTAACTGTCTATTATCAGGTAGTCCACAGAATACAATTAAAAGTCTTCAGTTAGTTCAAAATGCTGCTGCTAGGATTCTGATGAATATTAAAAGAAGAGATCACATTTCCCCTGTTTTAGCTTCTCTTCACTGGCTCCCAGTAAAATCTAGAATAGAATTCAAGATCCTCCTTCTGACATATAAAGCCCTTAATAATCTAGCTCCATCATACATAAGAGACCTGATTGTTCCATATGTTCCTAACAGAGACCTTCGCTCTCAGACTGCAGGTTTACTGGTAGTTCCTAGGATTTCTAAAAGTAGAATGGGTGGCAGATCTTTCAGCTATCAGGCTCCCCTCCTATGGAACCGGCTCCCAGGGTTGGTTCGTGAAGCAGACAATTTGTCTATCTTTAAAACTAGGCTAAAAACTTTCCTCTTTGACAAAGCTTACAGTTAGAGATATGTTTATAGGTAGTTAGAGTCAGGTCAGACAGGTAGATAGGAAGAGACAGGTTAATGTTAGTAGTCAGGCAGAGTGTCAAAAGTTAGGAAGAGATAGGAAGAGGTAGAGTAGCTAGGTAGAGATAGATTAATGTAAGCCAGGTAAAGATCCGGAGCCGGTCGCGGCTTACCGCCGCGGAAGAAATGCGCCCCACGGGGGCCAGCCAGCGCCGGAGAGAGGTCCCTCAAGGGGATCCTCCCGCACAGTGCGGCCGCCCATTACCTGCCGGGTTGAATCCCCCGGGCAGACTGTGCGGACCCCACCCGTTTATCTCTTAAACGTTTCTCGCCCTCTTCAACTCTGTCCTCTCAGTTCTGTCAATTTTTCCTTAAGATAGTTGTCGACTATCGGTCTCGTGCCGGTATTTAGCCTTACATGGAGTTTACCACCCACTTTGGGCTGCATTCTCAAACAACCCGACTCCGAGAAGACCCCGGCATGACGGGGGCCGTTACCGGCCCTACACCGTCCACGGGTCAGGAGGACTCAGACAGAGTGTTGGTAGCCAGGTCTCCTAGTAGCTAGGAGACAGGTTAATGTTAGTAGCTATGCTGCTTTAGGCTAGGCTGTTGGAGGACATTATTAGGGTCTGTTCCTACTTTCTCTCCTACTTCTCCCCAACTGCATGATGTGCTGTCAATTCAAGCACTAACCTGTTTTCTATTATAGTAGGTGCTCCGGATTAGCCCTGCTTGACGACCCTGACTAAGATGGCATTGCAGTGACGGAAAATTCTCCACGTCCTGCAACAAACTTCTGCATCAGTTCTATTGCTCTTTCTGTGTCTCTGTTATGTATTTTCCAAGCCACAGTGCTGAGCCTGGTTCTGCCGGAGGTTTCTTCCTGTTAAAAGGGAGTTTTTCCTTCCCACTGTCGCTGCATGCTTGCTCAGTATGAGGGATTGCTGAGAATTCCACAACGCAATCTTCTGTGGTTCTGTAATTTCTACACTAAACATTGTATTGTAATAACTCTTTTTGTAAAGTGGCTTGAGATGACATCTGTTGTGAAATGGCGCTATATAAATAAACTGAATTGAATTGAATTGAATTATTTGAATTAGTGCTCATGCCTTTTTAATTCTGTGTTACTCATGTCTAGATAAAATGCTATACTGATTCTAAGGTACAAACAAGAACCAATTGTATGTAAACATCTCATCTTGACTTATGACAAATCTTGTTATTATCTGGTGTTACACTTATGACAGATCATGTGAATGTCTTTCTCAGCATTATACTAAGTGTCCCTTATTGTTATCTATATGCTGATTGTCCAGTGAAACTATCTCCTGATTGTGTACTGCTGACTACTGAAGTGAAACATCCATTATTGCCTCATGACATGTCCTGTGTATACCTATTCCATGTTGTTCTTGGATTGGTCATGTGATTATCTTCTGATGCATAGAACAGAGTGTTAGTTATCTAACCATGCCTGTATGATGTAATGATTGGACAGAAGCTGATTCAATAGGGTGTGGCTGATTACTATATAAACGCATGCATCTCTGCTGAAGCTCCAGGGTTTTCATCAGGAGTCCCTCCGTGCACATATTAAACTATGTACGAATATGGTTGACACTTTCGTTTTATTCCCTCATCCAAAGCCTCTCCGACACCTAGAATTCTACGTCAGATCTCTGATAGAGTAACAGGCATGCAACTATAGAACTGGGTTTTAAGCAAGGTGGTTAGTTCCAACATGCTTTAAAACTTTGATAAAAACATTATTTTCCAGCATCAGTCAAAAGATTCTGCGGTATTTGACCTTTGAAAATGGATTCAAAAGCACCTACCAACTCTCAGGCTGTCTTTCTTCTTATAACACAGGTGTATGCCCTCTTTGGAAACACGTCGATCACCATTAATAGTTATAACCATCATTGTGCTCTGCTAAGGCTTGCATATCACAGAGATCAGCTTGAAACTGTTTCAAAGATCTTGTGACAAAAACTCTATTCCTAGGAAAATGCAATCTCGTCGGTTTGTGTAGGGTGTAGGTGTCTTCTCCAGAGAGAAAATCTTTAACTGTTTCAACCCCAAATCTCTGACTATCTTTATTATGTAAACCCCAGCAGAGCTTGTCCACACCACAAAAACTCCCTGGATGGGACAGTGTGTAATAGGATTTTTCCATCATCCTGCGTTCCTTCTTTCTAGTTCTTCTTAAACAGTGGAGGAAAATAGACAATTTGTTTTGTGTCAAAGACTATTCTTTTTTTATGACAAAATCAGAATAAATGTTTTAATTAAACAAGGGAAAAAAGTGGTTAAACTTTTTTATATAACAAAATCAATCAGGATAAATGTATTAATTAAACAAAACCATAAAAAAACATTTTTTAAATTAATCAGTACAAAATAAAATGTTGAAAGTCAATCAGTAGTCAAATCAAAAAATGGAATGGAAAAACGGAAGAAATGGTTTCATACATCTTGACGACGGAAGAGTGGATCTTAAAACCACATTTCAGTTCATGCATCAAAGTTTCCACCACCGTTGGAACTTTGCCGTCGGTGGCTTGTATATTCCTACGCCGCAGCCTGTTTTGAATGGCGGGTATGCATTTAGGGGTGATCATCCTTCTGCTAATCCCCTCAAAATGCAGCTGCAGGTAATCTTCATTCATCTCGTTTTAGCATTGGTGTTGTCATTGACTTGGATGTGAGATTTGACATCCGTAGCATTTCTCTTTAATGTTTTTAATGTAGGTTATGTTGAACAAGTAAAGTAATGTAGTTTTTATAGTCTTGACCAGCAAAGAGGAGAACCATTCATCCACTTCATCCCCCCTGCTCCGACAGAGGGTTGAACCCGCCGTTTGTTGTCATCGGTTGATAACTCCTTACCGTTGTCATCAGGGGCGGCAGATGAAGCACCAACGGACGTGCCTTTTATCCAAGCATCTTTTATCCAAGCATTAAATTGTTCATACTGAGGTGGACTCCGTGCAGGTGATACTTCTGGAGACGTCGTGAGCCCAAGGGAGTGGGTGGATGGTATGGCTCAAGTACTATATACTCATCTCCTCTAGCGATTGCGTCAAGTATAAATGTTGAGAAGGATTAAAAGAACTCCAGTACGATGGTAGAGTCATCTGAAAGCCGGACCCCTTCATTCTGTTTCTACAATCGGGGACGAGTTGAGGCTGAGGCTCTGTCCCGAAACAGTTATATACATGTCAGAGTAGGGCGGTGCTCAATGGAGGCCCTTGCTTTTCGCTCTCAGTCCAGCTTTTTATAAAGAAAGATTCCCCAGGGGGGGTCAACTCTGGATTGAAAAACAGTGTAATGGGTATGATTTTTCTCCCGAACTTGCAAAATGTCAAAGCCAAGCTTATGGGGGGATACCAAACCAGTTTTCTTTCTCATCATCCTCATCCTCTTCATCATCGCTACCCCAAGAAGTTCCACTGGCGAGGCTCCTCCATTCCTATGCGCAACCAGTGTGAGGGTAGAAAAGTAAGGGATTTCATCCTGATCACTGTGCCTTTGATAAACAAAGAGTAGGCCTGCATCATGTTTAAAAATGTAACCCAATTTTCTGTCTATGCCATACCGCTTTAAACCCCATTCTTTTAGCATGTGGTCATCAGGAGGATTTAAAAACTGAGTCTTTCCACACACCTGTTTTTTCTTCTATTTCATTGGCGCACTTTTAGAATGAACCAGAGTTGTTAAGAGAGAGGCTTCTACCTCGGAGTTGGATTTTGGATGTTTAGACATTGCTTTCCTAACGAAAACCCATGCATTTATCTATTTAAAGAGAAAAGAACCCAGACTCCTCCTCCCTACAAGAATCCCACCTCTTGGTGTGGCATCCATCATTTTGACACAAGGTGTTTGGCCACTTCTTCACCCCTAAACCCCTCCTTCCTCTGGAAGTCATTCATCATCTTGACATAGGATGTGTGGCTCCTCCTCCACCCCTAAACCCCTCCCTCCTCTGGAAGTCAATCATCATTTTTGTCACAAGATGTTTGGCACTCAGGGTCAGAGAGGGTATCTGTTAAAAGCTGTAAAACTGCTACTTTGGCTGCCAGCAGAACTGCTGCCACAATAGCTTTATCCAGCTGAGATAGGCAAGCATTGGTTTCCACAGCCGGGGATGACTGAAAGGAATGAGGTAGGTCTGCCTCATTTCCATCCGTTGGATCCAGTGCGGGTGACAAAACAAGGCGGCGCACTGGGAAAAGAATTAAAAATCGCCCAGGCGCATGGACCAGAACATGAGATCACCGGGTTGCAGGGACCGGAATTTGGTCGTGCCAGAAAGGAGGCGGGAGCGGACCCCGGAAACACGGTTGCATGTGGGTTCCGTCTAGAGCTGGCTTGCCGCTACAAGGAACTGAGACAGAAGCTTGGATGACTTGAAAGTCATGGTGCTGGGCAGGTTATGGGGAAACGGAAGTCGTCGATTGAGCCCTCTTGGACAGAATTAGGGGCAGCTCATGAGAAACAGCCATTCCGTCGAAAGGCAGCCCTCTGAGCATCCAGGAAGACACCCATTGAGCCCTCCTGGAGTTTGTGTCCTTTTGTTGACTATGACTTGTTTGCTGAACAAGGTACTTTGTAGAACCTATCTGTGATCCTGCGATTGCGGCATCAACATGTGTGCACTTAAGGGGTGTTTAAAGAATGCTCAGAAAAATCTTTCTGCATATTAAAATGGCAGTAACAGCTGCAAAAAGTGCAAGGGACAGAGGGCACTGACACGGAAAGGGCTTCGAACATGTTCCCTGCATCCATTACCCCCATGTCTTAAATAGCTCCATTTAGTGTTCAGCATGGGGCACTTAAATTATTTGGGGCCTAAGGCTATCGCCTACCTTTATCTAATGGTAAATCCGCCTCTGTTAATGCATTTAATTTTTCCTTGCCAAAAACTTTTTTTTCCACCCATGTCGCTCCTGACACCAAGCATTGGACTCATAAAAATCCACTTACTGTCCTGTCTAAATGTGTTAAAATAGCCTTAAATCCTGTTGTACCACATTTAACCTGTGACCCATTTTCTGTCATGTGTTTTGTATTCTGCTTTTAATAATTCATAGTAGACAGATTATCTTGCACTTCCCTTCCCAATGAGGTAATATGATTTATTAACATGAATTTAGAAGTTTACAGTTAGAAGCGGTTGTCAGCGTTCACCACATCACACTCTAGACCACACGTGTCAAACTCAAGTTCTATAGACAACACACTCTAAAAACTGGATGGGTGGCCAACTTTGTCCCACCATAGCCATATACAGTATGTGGCCCTTGTGGTATTATTCTACATATGTTTTAAACTTTTATTATTCAGAAGGTAAAAGTCTGTTTATATAGTTTGCATGGTTGTAAAAAATATATATGGTCTGTCAGTATTTGTTATTGGGATAAGCTTTTAAGTCATAAAACTCTTGGGTAAGTTTTATTGCAAGCTGTAAAAACAGGATGTCTGTAGATTTAGTATGTGGAACCAAGGCCATGAAGCTGGGAGTGTTGCCATAAAACCATAAAACTCAGAATGAACTTTTGACCAAGAGAAAAGACACGTCTCACCTTATGACTGCATAATTCTCTGACAGCCAATAATGGCTAAGACACTGTTTGGAAATGTTCTGATTGGAGGGAGAAGAAACGCCTAGAGTCCTGGCGAGGCCCGGTTTCTATAAAGTTGTGAAATGAAGATCATTCAATTGTCAGAAATATTGACTGGCCCAGAGAAACTAGGGGGGCAACTTTCTCTGTAAAACTGCAATTTGTTAATCTGTTCAAAATAAATGTTAAGAACTGGAAATTGGCTCCATTTTGTCTCTGCTTGAACATGCATTGAATTAATTTTGATAATTATTTAATTCAACACCCTCTAAACTCTAGGACCATATAAATAGAACCTTTCAATTCTACTTATTTGCACCTATACCATTTCATCTGTCCAATCAGTTTTTATTTGAACAGTCTTAAGTACATGCTGAGAAAGATGTAATATTTGAGTTGTTTGCAAAATATGTTTTTATCAATACTTTATGCCATAATCAGCCATTTAAGGACATTCATTTGTCTTGATGTGGCCCAAAATAGAAAAGAGTCTGACCCCCTGCTCTAGACCGTCCATGAAGCAATCCTAGGGGAACATTTTCTCATAACCAAATGGGGGGCAGGAGAAATAATTTGGTAACCACTGATCTAAACCATCTATCCTATACAGAGTTGAGGGTGCTGGTGCCTATCTCCAGCAATGAGGTGTACACCACAGACTGCATATAAGAGGTGTAGACCCTGAAGAGGTCACCAATCCATCGCAATAATAATTCTATTTTGAAGTAGATGTTGGAATCCTGATCCACATTGTTACCACTTAGTGGTGGTCATGTACCATTAAGCCGTTTGCCAACCACCAAAAACTACTGCAATTATGATTAAATATGCATATGATAATGTAGAAGGGGAATAGCATGCTCACTTTTTGCAGATGATGGGGCAATGTGGATAACCTTAACCCGGTGGAGCATAGCCTTTATGTCAGTCATTAAGGCAATGTGATTTTCTCTTTAATTGTCCAAACACCAGAGAGAGCATTTGTCAAATCAGGACCTTGAGGGGCTTTGAGTTTAGAGAAAATTACTTTTCCTCCACAATGGTTGTTCCACAATCAAAAACTGTCAGGTTTGGACGAAAGGACTCAGGCGCAAAGATCAGTTTTGATATGTTGTTTCCCAGGCTAGTGACATGGAAACGGGTGTTGAGGAGACTGACAACGTGGAAACGGGTGTTAAGGAGGGTTGGATGGACTGCAACTGGTTTTGAGACTGGGAGAGCTGACCCTTGTTGTGAAGCTATGGCTGGCAGTGCTGAACCTTATTGTAGGGGGAATAGCAACCTGCTGTTGGCAGCCGCAGCAGGGAGCCGCGGCTGTCTGCTGGAGGGAATCGCGGCCTCCTGCTGGAGGGAGCTGCTGCCACTGTAGAGCCAGGACCTAGAGGGCTCACTGAGTCCCGGGACCTGAAAAACTCTCCTGAGCTCTGGACTCATGAACACCCTCCATGGGCTCAGGCTCGGCCACACAGACTGGAGACTTGGATGTGGGAACAAACTCTGGAGGATAGGAATACAGTCCGACAATCCGGATTCATAATTGGAGTCGGAATGCTTGGATCCTACGGCACAGTCTAAAAGTTCGATGATACTGAAAAGGACAGGATCCTAAAACACACTAAAAGCCCAGGGGAGGCGGAGACCCAGAACTGCTGACCTAGGCTGCTGGGCTGTGGGTGAGGAGAAAACAGACTGCAGAACTGCTCAGCTAGAGCTGCCCTTTGTACACAAACTGCTTATTCCCACATCCATAATAAATCAAGAGAGGACAAGGGTTTTGTGCTCCCAAGAAACCCAGTAGCTCTCCCGCCCCTATCTTTCTCCTTGGCTCAGGTAGGGCGGCAGCGGCAGAGACCTTGAGAGGGGCAGGTGCTCATTCCAGGAGGCACCCCTCCCCTCCAGACCTATAAGGTGGGCCGAAAGAGAAGCTGGGAGGCAGAGGGAATCCCAGATGTAGCAGTCTGTTGGGAGACGGCGAAGGTAGCAGCTGGATGTTAGAAAGCCCTTTGAATTCGGTGTCTCAATGAGCAAGGAAGAAGGAGGATACGCCAGTCGTACCCTCCTAGAGAGGCGAGGGAGCACCACGGCAGCAATGTCGGAGGCAAAACTCTTCAGAGGTGAGTCTCTTTCTTTAACCATTTCTGCTGTGTCCTTTTCTTGGCCAGTTCCTACTGTCAAGTTCAGAGGAACAGACTCCGATGCAGAGATTGGTTTTGATATCTGGTTTCCAATATTTAATGTTGATAGAGGATACAAACCATGGCAGCCAATGGCAAACCACACACGAGGGTTGAGTAGACGAGGAACTGGCAAAGGGTGTGAGAGACAATGGGGTATATATAAAGGTCAAGACAACACTGGGAAGACTAATAAGGCAATGGGAGACAAGTGAAAGTAATTTAGTCACAGGAACACCGTGAGTGAGACAGACAGGGAGAACATCACACAGTGACTACTCTTTTCCACTAGGGCCGATACGGAACGGGACACTTTTGAACGCTTGTGTTGTGTTTCCATTATGTGTTTCGGTTCCGAACCACCCCAGCCTACCCCTTTTTTTAAACAAGCTCTGCCTTGGTTCGAAGCGTTCCCAAGTGACCCAACACGCGGACATGGACTGATTGGGCGGGTAATATGATATCCCTCTCAAATGCTCTCTCTGGTGTTTGGACCCAGCAGCGGTAGCAAATGGCTGGTCTGGAGTTGTTTGTTTGTCTCAGCGTAAGCTATAGTTTAAAGTTTCAACACACACTACAGTTAACTGCAAGGAGCCTAAAATTAAAAAGAAATCAGTGTGAGTCGCAAATTAAATAGGTTTTAAACACCGTGGGGATCTTGTCAGTATACATACTATTGAATCCGTGTTTGTCACTGTGTAGTCATGTTGGCTGAGTGGTTAGGGTTGGTGACTCCTGTTCGGTAGGTCAAGGTTTGCATCCCGGCAGTGCTTAAGGTCTTTTTCACAGTAGGTTGAGGTTCACAGACATTCTTCCTGATTTCAGAAAAAATATTCTTTCTAGATTAATATATATTTTTCTTTTTATACCAAGTTATGAGATGAGAACAGTAGCCATATCAGTTCTGTATGTTTAGTGCTGAACAGTATGGACACTTAATAAATTAATGAAGACAGGAGGAATAATAATCCTGTTAATTCATTTGCTCCCCCAAAATGCAAAAGGTCTTCTCAATCTTCAATGGATTGTTCAGCATGTATCTCAGATAGTCATATTTTGCTCAGATGTTATAAAATCTGGAAGAAAAACATTCTGTGGTGGATGTTTTAGGTTTTGTATTTCAATAAATGAAACCAAAAACACAATTTTAATGACAGAGGAGTAGGCTACTTTAAATTTCAGATTTTAAGATTCAGTATTTCTTCTGTGTATTTTTGTGTCTAAATATGATTCCCCTGACTAACATTATTAAACAAGGGCCAAAGCTCCCTTATTTTACAGGATTAAAGGTTCAGTATAGAGTGTGAATATTTACAGAGACACTAGGAGGTAGGGCTGGGCGATATGGTATAAGAACATTCTCATACCAAATCCGATTTAAGACCTTCGTAAGAAGCAATTGCACGTGATGAAAATATTCTCAAAAACCTACTTTTATTGCAATCACCCTGGGGCTGACCTGAATTTAACGTCCAACTAAAAACAAGCTGCAAAGTATCCTTGTAAAACAAGATGGCTGGATTGACATCACTCTGAACTTTGCAAGTCTAGTACATTGGTAAAAAAAATATCACTGTTTTCCAAAAATTAAATCTTCAACAACAGAAGAGAGATGCTTTTTACTGGAGCTCTTCTTGTGACTGCATTTTGCTGGAGCTTTTGTTAAGCTAAGCTTAACTAAGCTAAGCTATCCCATGTCCTCGCCCACTACAGTTCTTTTGAGATGGTAATCGAAACACACCCTACCCATTCCAGCCTGTACTCACCCGTTCCATAATGTACCGTACTGGCACTAGTGGAAAAGGGGCAGTAGGCTCTTCTTTGGGTGGTAAACACTGTGATGAGGAAGAGGCCACACTTGACCTTCTTTATGAATAATCTCATTTGGTGGTACTACCTCTGCAGCCATTCCCATTCACCAAAGTGAGGAATTTGGTATGCCCTTGGAATTTTGGTTCTTTTTCAAACTTTCTTTTAAGGTTATTCAGTCGTTGTTCAGCAATGTATTTGGAATGGTGAGGTTATCCTCCTTAAAGGCTAAGTCCATACAATAATAACCATCTTGCATACAATTGGTCCTTTCCAAAATAGTAAAGTATTCCTCTGACAGCTACTGCTTTTCCACGAGTCTCAGTCTTTTCATTGAAATCCATGTTACACAGATCAGCAGCTCCTCCAACTTGACAATGGGTATCCTAGTAGCATAAATGGTTGAAAATTTGTCTAAAAACTTGAATATTCATGATTATTTTGTAATTTTTCCTTCAATAGATCATGTACATGATGATGATAATAATAGTAGTAACAATAATAATATGATATAATAATAAACATAGGAATACTAATCTTTTGAGAGTTAATATAAAATATTCATTCAGCCATTTTCATATTTCAGGATTGAGGCATAGCAATCAATTTTGTGTAGGTGGCAGCATATCTATTTTTTCAATTACAGTGAAAAACATATTTTTATTTGGACTGGCTGAATATATTCCCTATGTGACTGTCTGAATAGTAGAAGTAATAATATACTAAATTATTGTAACCGATTACACTGAAAAATGCCATTAGTCTATCATGAAATCTTATTTTCAGTTTACTATAAGCTACCTGGATATTGTTGTTGCCCATGCTGAAACGCCTCTGCAAGGGACCACTTTCTCGGTGCTTGGAAGCTGCGTTCCCTTTGTTCTTCCTTCTTTTGACTCTACTGCAGCTCAGAGTTTTGGTTGGGGTGTGTTTTAGTATGCTGGTACAGGTTTGTGGTGTTGCTACAGTACTGTATTTGTTTCCTGCAAACATTACAGGTTGCAGTGGTTTGGTCAAGGACTGTAAATTTCCCCAAACGGTGCTCCTCTTTCGCTCTGCGTTCGCTCGCTCGCTCGCCTCAGCTCGCCTTGCACTTTAGTAGAGTTGTGTGTTGCAGTGGAAGGGGGAGGGGCTTAGTGGCATTGCAAGGGTGGGGGCTGCGTGAGATCTGAGCACCAGCAGCAGGCAGCATGAGTGAAGGGAGAGAGGAGCGCTCGAGCGACCGCTTGGAGTTGTACTGGGCAAAAACTGAAATTTAAGGAACGATCTCATCACGCAGCTATCGATCAATACTCAATACCAATGTTAGATCGATACTATTGATATTTTAGATCGATCCACCCAGCCCTACTGAATGTGTCACACTTAAAATTTTAAAATATTAAATAATTAATCAATAATAAAATAAATAATAAATAAAATATTTGCTTAGCTGTCCTGACACAGACTGGACAAAATTTTATTACTAATTCGCCTTCTTCAAGACCCTCCGTGCATCACAATTGACGATGCCCAACAGATATTCCACAAACATACAGCGACGTCTGCGAGCAAGCAAGTGAAGGGCTTTAAGCTATATATAATTTTATTCACGATTATGAAGTGTTTAGCTAACAGCAGTAGCGCAGAGGTACCATCATCAAGAGCCAGACAGATTAATTTTGCCTTATCACAGATCGGCCCATAGTTCTATTGTAAGGTCACACATACTCCCAACAATATCCAAGGCTCTGATGTTCCTCAAAAGGTGCCCAATTAAAATACTGGTCAAGGATGTGTTTCACAACCATGCATAATATAAAACAGACTTTTACCTTCTGAATGCTTACTAAAGATATAAAATAGCCCCGAAAACGTAAAATACAACAAATCCCTCTTTCAATCTATTTTCAAATAGATTGATAACTCCTCTGTACTCTCCTTCAGGGTTAGTGTTTTAAAACTTAAGACCTAAAAGCATTTGAGAATGCAAAAAAATGTCAAACCCAAGAAATTTTATCAGTTTAAAACATGAAGTCTTTCATATGATACCACAACAAGACTTCCAGATTAAAATTCAAAACTCAACCTGTTAAAATACCTTTTAAACCTTAACTCCCATTACTCAAAAATGTCAATCTGTTAATTATAAATTCACCCTCTTTTGGCATTATACAAAAAAATATTATTTTAACAATTCCCAAAAACTACTAAATTCAAAACCCAAAAATGTAATAGTAGGTATACGAATGTCTTAAATGTGAGGAGATAATTAAATCTGACTTGACATATGTTAATACTGTGGAAGAAGCTTAGAAAACCCATGAACATAGACATTATTACTATGTTATATTCTGAAATAAATCAAACTTAAAGTGGGAAGAACCCTGTGAAACAGAAAAAAAATAGTTAGAAGTAACATTTTTGTTCTTTTAAAAGTTCATATCTTCTCTTCCGCACCGCTGGCATTCCGTCCAAGGCTGCTGGGAGCTGCATTCAGTAAATGTCTTTAAAGGAACTGTCTTTTCCAAATGAAATCATAATCAGATGATTACAATAATAATCCCTCTTTAATGGTAAATTACTCCCGTAATTGACCATTTCCCAAACACAGCCAATTCATTCAGGTGCAGGAAGATGCGATCTGATGCCATTAAGAAAACCTGGTATGGAATCAAATGATTAATTTAACATTTACGCATTGTTTCTGAATCTTTACAGCTTAAAAAACCCATAACATGTGTCATAATAGCCAGAAACATATCCCATAAAATACGCAAAAACTAACCTAGTTAGCCTGAGTTTTTCCCACTTTAGCTGTCAGACCCTGTAAATTTTCCAAGTATAAATTAACAAAACTAAACCTATAAATTTAAAGTATCCAATTATCTTCAAATTCACCAAACCTGAGCATGGGAACAGAACCATGTTTTCCCATCCAGCACTTGAGACAGGCCTGGTCCTAATGGGGCAGCAGCTTTGTGCCTCTCCCCATTTCCTCAGGTGCTTGCTGTGGATAAAGCCAAGAACGTTTGTTAATCTCAGCAAATTGTCTCCTGCATTATTGTCGAAAGGCAGTTATGACAAGACATTCCACAGATAAGCAGACCAGACGTTCCATCCAGCCTCAACACAAAGCACCAAGCTTCCTTGCAGCCATTGGAGTGCGTCAACAGTGGACAAACAGCCATATATGTCCCATGCCTTAATTTGACAAATCAATATAATCTTATTTAGTTTTACTAAACATGTCCAAACAAGTAGATCTATGGTCTGATCACAAATACAATCAAAAGTATAGAAAAACGCAGGTTAACCTCTATCAGTCAGTCTTACCCACTCTGCAAATTCTTTCATCACCCCCATAACTTCCTTCCTGGGCAATACATTTCAGTCTCAACAGTCTCCCAACTCCTTGAGGTGAGTAAAATATCTGAAAATTAATCAGTAAGATCAGTAGGCTCTATGTTGATGTCCTACAAAATGGTGTCTGAGAGCAAACATAACAATTCATAAGATAATGTCTATTCCTCAGATATAAACTGCATCAATACCATTCACTAATTCTTTTCTTCAAAGTTTAGTGGTCTGTTCACAAAGTAAATAGATAAATAAAATAAAATAAAAAAATAAAAAAGGCTGGATTTTTCTGTTAGATATTGCTAAAGCACCGCTAAAACATTGCAATAACAAAAATAAAGGCAATAACCATCTGCAAAGGTTCTATCCCCTTTTTTTTCTGTCCCTCTTGTAAACAGTCTCTATGGAAGAGTGGCTCTCCTGGTTTCGCTTCACTGAGGTTGAGACGAATAGCTCATATTGAACTAAACTTTGAAATTTAGACTTCACACCACTTTTCCCAGACTCTGTCCCTTTAATCAATTAATAATTTCTGCTAATATAAGTATGCTACTTACAGTGAGATAAAGATGTCCAACTAGGTTCTCCTCCAATTATAACTGTTATTGGTATTGTCAAGGTTACCTGTGAAGCTCCTCCCATCTGAGCAATTACCAATAACGATCCAGTCTCCAACTCCCCCTCTGTTCAAATTTATCCAAAGTAATATAGCATCATTTGTCCCATCAGTACACTGGATCGCTATCAAGCTGGCTCAGACAGAGAAAATATCTAAATTAAAAAACATCAAATGTTTAAAACAAAATTAGAGAATAGTACTGACTGATAAACACAACATAGTTTTAAAAAAATAGTCTTCAGTTTGCTATACTTCAAATTCTATCCATATTTCTAAAGAAAAATCCAAGATTTAAATCACTGACAAAACAGCTTCCCTATACATATTTCTGTGGGACTTTAAGACCATAGTGCACAACAGGCATGTCTCATTCCCTGATCAAATTGATGTGAAAGTAACCAGGTGGTTGCTTATTGTTAGAAATTGCCAAACCTAAAGTACTTGTTTTTTTCTAAAAGTCTAATCTAAATTCAAAGTAACTTTTGCTTATATGATTCCTCTTTAAACAAACCCAAAAAGCCAACTGGGCAAGATATTCTGGTTGTAAATAACGAAACAGTTCATACTTCAAGAACATCTGTCAGATTCTGTGAAGTGAATCAAACATAGTCAAACTGATTTGTGCAAATAAAACTCCTCTTAAATTTTTGTAGGATACATAGTAGTCTAATTCCCCTTAGCAGTAAAACAAAACAAAAAAAATCAATAAAGGAGGTTCAAGAGATAAGATTTCTCTAAACACAAACTAGTAGGATTAAAATAAAAAACAAAAAAACAGCATTTTTACAGTATCCCAATTATCTCCTTCTATGTCTCAAAGTACAAACAGACATTTAATTGAAGCTTCTAAACAAATGTCAAAGAAATTACCACTGAATCATGTTTTCTTTAATCCAGCTTCTCAAATTAACATTTTCCAAAGTTCTCATTAATAAGCAGACCGCAGTTCAGAAATCTGGGTCAGAATCCAAGTCGGAAGAAATATATAAAGGTTGAGAGAGAAAGAGAAAAAAATAAAAAAATAAGAAAAAATAAAGAAAATAAAATCAAAAAAATCTAAATAAATTGTCAGCTCCAGAGTCTCCACTAATCAAATGGTATATTATGCCATTATTCTATGATCAGAACTGTTCTAAAATGTTTTAGGACATGTAAATTTACTCTCAGCATCAAGTAGACTAGCTAACAATTAATGAATAACATCTGAAAGATTAATCTTAAACTTTTAAAACTAAAACCAATTCTTATTTGTCAAAACAAAATGTGCAATCAAATATATGGTAAAAAATTATTTCAATGTATCTCCAATCACATTTTGCTTCTACACGATCAGAATAAATGAATTAGATTTTACTTCTTACTTCTAAATTAAACCATCATTTCGATCACCGCCGATATTCATTACTTGTTCTGTTTAAAAACAAACTGATGCCTTAAAGATGACTCTGTGTTTTAATGTTTTCTTTTTCAAACTCAAACATTCAAATCCCACTAGTTTAGAAAATATCACTATGATAAGTATTGTTTTGCATGGTAAAAACATTCAATTTGTAACGGAATTGAAATATACTGGGTTACTCCTTGAACCCCAGTTGAAATTTGATAAATCCAATAAGCATTTAGTGTCCACAAAATCCTTAAGAATGTTCAATTGTGTAAATAATTTAACACCAGTCTCCTTTAGGTCATTCATTCAGAGACTAAGCTATATTTCTAAAGTCTATACAGCCATCAGAAATAGGCCAAACATAATTTTAGCATAAATGATACTTATTTAAATCACAGAAAGAATTCATAAACTGTTCGTGGTCTCAGATAAGAATATATGCAGTTCTGAGAAGTTTTACTCATTCTCTGTACCATTAAACACGGTGCTTATTAAAATAATTTAAACCAGTTTGTTGCTTTCCAATTAACACCGTTTGCTTTTCGTTCTATTCTTATAATTACTGCTTATAGCTTTATCTTTATTTAGGCCAACTTAATCAAATCCTGCTTAGATCAATCAAAAAGCAACAAATCCACCTAATTAAAGATAAAAAAAAATGCAACTTTTATTTTGACTATAAACTCCCCTCTTTTTAATTTTAAAGATGAAATCAAAAATTAAAACTTCACCAGGTCAGAATCGACTCATGAGTAACTGTCCTTAGTCATTTGCGTTTAATTGTAACATGCATCATTATCCCAATAAATGTACATGCTCTCCTCATGTGATAAATTGAGCCTTCTCTGGCAAAACCAGTTAACTAAATTCAGCATGTACTTCTTAATCTTTAATCTCCGTATTGTAACAGTTCAGTTAAATGTGAAACACCTTAAATTGCCCTTCGTAGAAAATGTGCTAAAACATTGCCGAAGGGAGTCCAAACGAGTAGCAAACAAAATTTATCTGAGCAGTTCTCTGAGGCCGTTTTCTAACAAACGTCCAGTCATATCATAAAATATTACATCCTAATTAACCAGAAAAAGTTAACAAAATCCAAATTCGTTTAAGTCTTAACAAGGCAATCGTCTGCAGGAGTCTGTAATCACTTTCTATCCAAAATCAACTCTTAGCTTACAACACACAGAACATGCAGTTATGTTTAACCACAAAACACATTGACACACAAAAGCAAAAACGCTAGCATAGCACAGCAGCCTACAGCAACGTGCTACCGTTTTACCCTCTTTGTCCAACGAAACCTAAAACAGTACAAAACGTACGGCGAAAAGACTCAAGAAAATCGCAACACACACTTTAGAAAATTACATACCACCATCACAGGTCTTAATCCGCACAATTTATACCACTTTACCAAACTTTAATTCGGCACGAACAAAACAATCTCCTGTTCTTCCAACACGGACTGAAACACATTTCCAAACAGCCGTCCCGCACAGAAAACACCGAATCTACAACGTCCGTTACAGCCCAAAACCATTAACAAAAAACACAACATTATAAGCGGTGACTTTTAGACCTTATTACATTATTTTATCGTGGAGGTTTACACCAATTATTAAATTATTTTATCGCGGAGGTTTACACCAATCTGTCACAATTTTCGTAGTCTGTTTTGAGAAATTTCCCGGCGCCGGCCTCCAGAAAACCACTCAAAAGACTCGAACAGATGGCAGAAAACCGCCTATTACCACAAATTTATTTATCAAAACATATAGTCAAAGCTGTTGTATGTTAGCCGTGCTATTAAGCAGAAAATCACGCAGAATTCGCTCCGCCATCTCACCACCTAGCTTGGGCGTCCGCTCTGATGGCCTGTTGTAAATGTTCACAGCTAATTCTTATAGATTTTTTAATTTCAGTTATCCATCATATTTAGTTATATATTTATTTATCTATTTTAATGATTTTATTATACCCGAGTTCATTATTTATACTATAACATTTTAACACAAACGCAACATCTCCAGCACGTCTCGCAAAGCGCCTGCGTAAAAAAACCATCTCACACACACACATACAGACACACATACACAAGCGCATGCGCCTCACACACCAGCTCGTCACCTCAAAACATCAAATACAGTACTGTTACAATATTATCAAACACTAACCTCAATCGGACCACCAAAAGCTGGACCATCACTCACAACCCAATTTACGTGGCTCAATCGTGCGTTTGGGGATACGCCGGCCGTTCAACAAGGTAATCCGTACATATTAACAGAGGGCACACCGGCTCTACCGTCAATTTTCTCCGTTTGCCAGCCTTGAAGAATCTACGACAGCGTCCTGTCGAAGTTGAGATGCCAATTCTCAAGCCCCGATCCGCACTTTGGTCGGCCCCGATTTTGAGTCGTTGAAGGGACCGCTCCATCCGGTCCATCTGCTCCATTGTCCTGCAGAGTAACAAACACCATCTCCCAGCAGGCACCGGTGTTTCTCTGCGGAGCGCAAGGAAGGTCGCAGCCATGTGCAGAACAGAGAGACAGGCAGATGAGCAGCTTCAACTACGGGCCCGCAACAGTTAATCTGCTCAAAACAAAAAACATATTTAACTTGCATGACAACATTTACCCAATGTTAGATTAACCAATCAACAGAATTAAAAACTACGCAACTCTGCGCAAATTGTCAATAGAGCAAATACATGTCCGTTAATTAACTTAAAAAATAACTGGATCTTGGTCCAAACTCTGCACACGTTCGAGGTCACCATTTGTAGAATTAAATTTTATCAAAACATATAATTCAGTGCATGTTCAAAGCAGAGACAAGGAGCCAATTCCCAGTTCTCAGTTTTATTTATAACAGATTAACAAATTTCAGTTTACAGAGAAACATGCCCATTTTCTCTGGGCCAGATAAAGAGATCTGACAACGAATGGTTTTCATTTCATAACTTTTATAGACATCCAAAACTTCCCAGGATTCTGGGCGTCTCTTCTCCCTCGGAATCTGCTCCAATCAGAACGTTTTTAAAAAGTGTCTTGACAACCACTGGTCGTCCAGAATTATGAATTCATCCTCTCGGATTCCAAGGCAAAAGTTCATTCTGAGTTTTATGGTTTATGTCCCGGTTTCCTCACCTACTTCTAATCTACACAGACATCCTGGTTTTCCAGCCTGCCAATAAAATAAATCTTTGTATCAGAGGTCCTCAAAGGTCACACATACTACCAAACAATATCCCAAGGATCTGATGTTTTCCTCAAAAGGTGCCCAATTAAAATACTGGTCAAGGATGTGTTTCACAACCATGCATAATATAAAACAGACTTTTACCTTCTGAATGCTTACTAAAGATATAAAATAGCCCCGAAAACGTAAAATACAACAAGTTGTACTGAGGAAAAACTGAAACTTAAGGCTCGATCTCATCACGCAGCTATCGATCAATACCAACGTTAGATCGATACTATCGATATTTTAGATCGATCCGCCCAGCCCTAGCTGAAACCAAACTGTTGATCAAAGGTAATTGAGAATACATATGCATAAACAAGCACATTCTAGCAAACATACACAGATCATATGAGGTTGATAGAGACATACGTATTAGAACAACATGCAGGGATTGGGCAATATGACATCAAGTTCTGGAAAGTATGAGTAAAGAAATACTAAATCCTTTCAAGCAGCATCCAGAAAAACACATTTTACTGCACAGTTGGCAAAGGACAACCTGACCCACTCTCCATATCTGTGTCACACCCTTCTGAAACATTCCAAAATCAGGAATGAGGCATGTAATGGCTAACTTGAAAAGCAGTGAAGAAAGTAAAATCAATATGGGAGCTAAATTTAAGAAAATAAATATGTCCCTTTCCCAACTCTGATTAAAACAAAAAGACAAATTGACTCTGTAAAAGCACCTAACTATTAAATGTGTAAGGGGATGTACCTCAACTAAAGGAATTTATAAACACACAGAACATATGAAAAGAAATCTGATTAATCTCTTGATCTTCACTTTCAATTAAAATTTTATCTCACCATGTGTAAGCCTATTTTCTACCTTTCATAATCCAAAGACACACACGGAGCGAGATATGTGGGTGTACCTTAGGAAAGTATTAATCTTAATCTTGTAAATATAGTTGCCTGTCTTCTACCTGTCTGTGCTGGGTGCCCTCTAACCTGGCCCAATCTGCAAAGTTTTCTCTAAAAATAAATCTAATTTTATATCCTCTAATTCCACAAAGACTTGGATGTGAATAACAATAGGTGTATTACCTGGCAAACAGACAAAAGAGGCTAATGCATTCTCCTAATGATACAGAGTTTGCTACTTTCGCAGTGATTCATCGTGGAGGATCAGAAAATATTGTTTTTGTTGGCATGAGAACAAGTTATGCTGACTCAGTACATGTGTATTTTATAAGCCTGTTTCAAGTATTGAGGCTTTGAAAGGTTTGTCAAAGCCTCAGGTTTGAGAGAAGCATATGTGAGGACGCATTTCTTTCTTTTTTTTAGACTATCATTTCTGAGAAAGAGAAAATATGAAATACATTTTCTGGCTTTTTGTTCAAAACAGAACAACTGTGGGTGATTTTTTTTAAGCATCTTTGGTATGCTATAACTCAGTACATGACCAGTCATTCTGCTGACTATAGAAAAGTATTATAGTTACAGAAAATACATATAAACAAAATATTTTGTTTAACTAAATAATAAATTATTGCAATACGTACTGCATATTACCGATTACTGTATAAGATTAATTAATTTAAAAGCAGTGTAAAAGTGCAGCAAAGCATAACCATGTCATCATTGATTAAATGGTTTTACATGTTTATTAGAAGGAACTAATTTAGAAACATAAATTCCAACTAAGATCATAGCTAAAATAATGGTCATCTTTTTTGTGCTATGTCAATCTGGGGGGGAAATAGATTGACAGTGCTTTCATTTTGCACAGATACAAAAACATTAGCAATAAATCACTAACCTGCTGAACTAAAATGAAATGAACAAGCAGAAAATCCTCCCAAGAACGCTGAGTCTACAGCAGTCTTTCTTGTGTAAAAACAAAAGAAAAAAAGTCTTGTTATTGGAAAAGACTGAGTGTTTCTTCAGAGCCTGTATCTACCTCCATCTTCACTATCTTTTATTATTTTCTTTGTCCATTTCTCTCCTTCTCACTAGCCAGTTCCTTGAATTAAATGTGCAGCTATTAATCAGAACCTGGGGGGGAAATCATTGTCTGCCCTCCAAACTTGGATTGGGATGAACAAAAAAATGAATTAAGACAATGGCGGAGAACTATCTGTTCACTTACAATTGAAATACCTCTTTAAAGCTTTGGTTGCAGTTTCTAATAATAGTTTGGTTTGGTTGGAAAGATTAAACACATCAAAGCAATGTGAAAGTACACGACAGTAGATTGATAAAGTACAGTATATAAAGAGTAGACAAATTTTAAATATGACAAAAAATGACAATGTGACAATAAATAATATGTTTGTGTAAGGTGTTCTTCAGCACATGTACAGTATATTTAATACTACTTTCCTGTTATGCAACTATAATGCTCCTACCACGAGTATTACTTCCTCACAAATAATTTTCTTCACAATCAATGCAATTTTCCTATATAGTATATAGGGGGGTTTCTGCACCTTCACAGTCAGTTTCACAATCAACTCTGAGGGAGTAAAGCTTTGAATTGAAGCACTTAGGCTCTCAGGGCTTAACTTGTATTGCTTCTACAACTAGTAAAATATTATTATAAGCCATTTAATCTAATTTAATTACTTCTATTTGCTAGCATGAGAAATACATTTTCTATTTAAACTACAGCCTAAAAAATAAAAATTTCATTGGTCAACCTGCCTATGTGCAAATTGGAGGTGTGCACACTGAGCTCAGGTGCAAACCAATGTCTGTGTGCAAGGAGCTTGATCATGGTACTATATATGTTGGCAGGGAAATTGTGGTTTATTTGCATCAGCTACTTGAGAAGATGTTGCTTGCAGCCTGAGCAACCCTAGAAAAACATGCCCAAAGTCCAGGTTATTTGAAGTGGCATGGCATGCTGTGGAATACCAGGTTTACTGAGGACCCCTGCTACAAACTTGTGCCTCTCTTTCGTCTGAAAGCCAGATTATATTGAGCTACATGGAGCACTGCCACTCAGGTGTAGGCCTGATTCGGTTGCAGCCTTGACATGATGCTATTACTTCTTCAAATTCTCTGACGACTGATTCGGTCCATGTAATGAACAAATGACTACTGCTGCTACCAGGTTCCTCTACGCTGCACTTGGGAAACAGCTATGCTGCCACAATGATAATGAGCCAACATAAGCTCATCACAGACATTTTGTGTATGCTGCAAACATTCAGGGACTTCTAAGACTGCATGAGGTATGATGCAAAGAGCGTTGCTTTTCTAATGCACCCCAGAAACCTCTGAGATTCAAAAGAAATGATTCACACTTGGGCTAGTTTTTAATTTTATTTTGTGGTCTAAAGCCTTCTAAGGCTGCCAAGGCCTAATTTGGCATCCTTTCAGGAACTCTACTGTCCCAGCGTAAAACCCTGCCCTAAAGGTAAGAAAGTTCCTGCCAACATGCCAATGTTGTTTGCTGCATTTCCAAACAGTTTGCATGCACACAGGTACACAGCTGCTTGGATAAACTTCCCTGTTCTGCACATTAAGCCCTTGTCCTTTACGGGTTTATGGGGCACTCATTACATTTTGGCAGTTGGACGCAGTTCTTGCATTGCTGTGCAGTGAACCTTTTTAAACTCCGCCAGCTACAGCAACCACTGTAACCACCTTTATGTTTGTACATTTGTTTGTACATCATCTTGCATCCAGACACTGCTGTTCACTAGGCCAGTGTTTCTCAATTGGGGGTTCATGAAGTCCTTGTGGTCCTTTGTGTAATTGGAAGGGCTCCGTGATAATAGAATATCAGTTTTTAAAAAAATTGTACTGAAACGTGACCAAAACCTTTATGTACCTAAAATACGAAATGTAACACAACCTTCTTTTTCTATTCACAAGTGTAATTCATTTTTCAGGTGCTGGTCATAAAATTAGAATATCATGTAAAAGTTTTATTTAGGTAATTCCATTCCTGAAGTGAAATTTGTATATTAGATTCATTCATTAGACTCAGACTGATATGTTTCTTTTTTCTCATGATCATAAGTGAAAACTAAGGAAATAAGAATCAGTTTCATACATGCTTCTGAAAGCAACTCTATGTTTAAATAGTAGTTTCCATAAATAAGCATGTAATAAAACAGTTTTTTTTTTATTCTGTATTTTTTCAGAAATATTTAACATGTTTTATACATATTTCTTAAAAAATGTGAATTAAGTGTTTTGTTACTATATTTAAAGGTAATTGCATCTATTTTGTTTCATAGTGTTAAGAGGCTGCTGCATATATATCTTGTTTTGTTACATTTTTCTAAAAACTGCCTAAATATGCCAAGAAGCCACTGCTGATTTATGTTTTTTGCACTGGAAATAACAAACGAAAGCCCATGTTTGCCTCAAAAAGTTAATAAATGCCATAATGCAATTTAAAAGGCAGTTTCTGCTGTTTTCTCTGTTACATTCCTAGAAAGGCGCGGGGCTTCAATCAAATCAATAAAACCATTTCTTTAGATATGCTTGAAAGCTCAATATGTTTAAAGTCTAGGAAGATAGCTTACTACCTTTAATTACCTCTAATTAACTTTACAATCCCTGATTTAGCTTTATTATGCTTCTCCAACACAATTAAAGACAACTTCTGTAATTTCTTGGCACGTCACTTGAAACAACCATAGCTTTATTATTTTCTTAGCTTGAGACTTACAGTTAAGGTCTTGAACCTATGTCCTACTGAATGTTTTCATAAGCAGCAGTTCAGCAAAGATCTAGGTTACACTAGAATATTTACAGTTTTCATATGACTCTTTGATATGTCCGCTCAACATGTTTCAATATGGTTCCTGTTAATTTTTGCAGAAAAAAAATTACAGTAAAACACTTTTCTCTGTTTTCCCAATCTTAGAGCTTTGACAGCTTGGCTCACTGGCACTTTTCCACGAAAAACTGATTTGTTAATTTGTTTCGGGATTTTGTATTTGGTTTGACTCTTGTGGTTTTGTCTCGGCAGTTGTAAAAGCGATTCTTGAAAATTTTATTTTGTTTTCCAATTTGTTGACTTGTTTTGTGAAAATGTTAATGTGGTGAGCAATTCTCACCCACTGTAAATAACAGATTACAAAACATTTCATAATCCAAAACTAAACAGAAATTCTGTAAAATTATATATATAAAGTTGCATTACATGTAACTCTAATGTTGTGTTAAAAATCTGTTTCATTAGAAATGTAATCATAGCATAAATCCAGCTGTTCTGTGATGGCCTCAAAGGCAGTTAGAGAACATTAACACAGAAGACAGATTAGAAATAAAATTGTAAAGAATTTTTGGGTTAGAAAGCAATATTCCAAGCTTTAAACATCTCAAGGAGTACAGATTACTGAATCATCTGAAAGAAAGACATGACTAGTTCATAGCTGCAAGACTGCCATGACATGGCTGTAAATCTCATTTTACAGAAAAGGAAAGGAGAGCAATAATCCATAATTTTGACCTTAATGGAAGAATAGTAAGAAGAAAACCATTGTTAATGAAGCCCCAAGACATGTAGAGGACACTACAGACAAGGGACAAGGTGCTCTGATCAGGTGTGACCAAAACTGAACTTTCTGGCCTCAGTGCAAAACATTATGTGTCGCAGAAAATTAGCTGCATATTACCTTGAACATACTATTTCCATAGTGAAACACTGTTGTGGCAGTAACATTCTATGGGAATAGTTTTTTTGTTCAGGAGCTGAGTTGATGGATAAATGCAGGGCAAGTGTAAAAATAAATGTGTTCAAAACTGTGAAGTACTTGAGACTAGGACACTTTCCAGTAAGACTACTACCATAAAAATACAACCAAGGTTTAGAGCGAAGCATAGTCATGAGTTAGAACACGCCAGCCAAAGTCCAGACCTAAATAACATGAAGAATCTGTGGCAGGACTTGAAAAATTATGTTTAACTGATACTTAAGCTTGAACTGAGAGAAGGCAACAGTCTCTTGATGTGCAAACCAAGTAGAGACATGCTTGAAAATGACCTACAAATGTACCTGCAATAAGAGGTGGTTCTACATGTATTGACTCTTTTTAAATGCAGGCCGCATTTTTGAAATGTTCATTTATCGAAGAGCTAAAATTATCATATTTTTTCCTTTATTGCACAATTACGCCCTTTTTTGTGTACACTACAATAAACTTTGATGTTGTAAACTGACAAAAATAGGAACAAATTCAAGGACTGTAAATACTTTTTCAACGCACTATAAGTTACATGGAAAGAAACAAAATAAAAGCTGGAGTGTGGGGTGCTAAAGAGTGATTAGAGTGTCATAGGAAGAGGTAGGGGATGACGGGATAGTGTGATAACTAGAGGGAAGGATGCAAATGAGCTTTACTATTCCACTGGGTCTCATTAATTCTGTCTATTCAGATGATATATTGCTGAGAAAACACTTGTGTGATATCCTACATGGAATGTGGGCATATTTCTTATTAGCTACCCGCAATGTAGTAGCGGCATGTTCGCAGTTTCTTGTGCAGTTGGATATCTGGGTTCAATTATCACCAAGAGGATTTCATACAGTGAGACAAAGTGAGTCACAGGGCCACTGTTTGGGGATTTTTTTGTATTTGGATGGAACAAGACAGGCTGTATGACTCACTAAACACATTCTTCTTGCTGTCTGGGTAATCTGTCTGAAAGTATCCCCAATCAATCCCGACCTCAGAGGCAAAACCATCTGAATAAGAAAAAAAAAATTGAAAGAAAACCACCGACATTGATCCAGAAAAAAGGTCTCCGACTCACTTGAACAAATATAGCTTCTTCTCTCTTTCCGTTTTCTCTCTGCGTCTCACTTCATCATATGTGAGTTTCCCGCCAAGTCTAAGAAGAAGAAGACGGAGCAATGGAAAAGAACACTTCCACCTTCCTCTCTCCTGTTAAAGAAGACAACTGAGAGAACAGTGTAAAAGTACATATACACATGTTCAGTGTAACCACACAAACTGTCACACACACAGTGTTCTTTGTTCCTCCGTGACACCCTTTCTTGTCAGTGTGTCTGGCCTTATTTGTTGGGACTCAAACCCTTACTGAGGTCAACCAGGACTGCACCAATCCAGTCCGAAGCAGGGGGAAGGGAGAGGGACTATCTCATGAATGTTGAGAGATGAATGGTGATAGCAATTTGTGGAAAAGGAAAAGATTCTGTAGGTGGTGAAACTTGGGGTTAATGAGCTGGAGCGGCGAGAGGAACAAGGGATGGAGCTGGGGGAGGTAGAGCAGATTCTCCACCAGACAGATTCAATGAACACACAAGGGAATGACCCTTTAATTCTAAGCCAACATTTAGCATGGAACACACACACATCATCACCAAGGGGCAGATAGTTTGTGCAAGCCACGATTGATATTCTGCATCTGCTTGCAAAATTTCTGATAACACAGTAAAGCAAAAAGATGCAAATAGACAGTAAAAAAAGTATGTTAAAAATCAATATTATAAAGCATCAAGGCATGGTCAAAAAGGAATCAGCCACGTCACTAAAAGATTTCACCCAAAAAAATGTGTCCAACAAAAACACACCCTCACAGTTTGAAGCTGGGAGGGCATGAAATGGTGGAAAGATGACCCAATTATTAATGACACAAGCACACGCGTGTACGTGCACACATTTATGTTTAGCAAGCATGTAAGTGCTCGGAGCAGATCCTATTAATTCAGCTCATTTAGCCCTAGTCCAGCCATTAAATTTAAGCCTACCCTAAAGCTCCCAGTGCAACAACACTGCTCTACCCCCACAGCCCCGTCTCTTTTTTGCTTCCCTCCTCCAACACATGGATGCTGTATTTGTTTCTGCATTTGTCAGAGGCAAATATTCAGTACAATCTCTGGTAATGGCCCAACAATGACAAAGATGTTTTGCTAAACTATTCATACCCTTTGACATTTTTCAGATTTTCTCAGCTTAAAAAACAAAAAATAACTTTTTTTTTTGTGATAGTCACAACGTGTTTATTTGTGAGATCTACAGAGTAGTGATTTGGTTTAACAATTTGTTTTTGAGATAAAAATCTGAAAAGTGTAGCATACGTAAGAATTCAGATCCACCAAGTCAATACTGTAGCTTTCCGAGGGTTGTGAATTATACTTACATCTTATTCCATGGCATGTTTTTGTTCATTTGGGCAGGGCACTTAACCTAACATTGCTTACTGTTCTGCACATGGGTGAATAATTGTGAATGTCCAGTGAGTATGGCTTGGTGAAGAGTTAAATACATATAAATATAAAGATAAGTTGATTTACTTTTGAAACCACTTAAAATTTCATGTTTCTGTTTTGTATGTCTACTGGTTGTTTTCCAATTTCCTTGTATTCTCAATTGGATGTAGATGTACATGTATAAAGCATCCAGACAGCATGAAGCTACTACATTTCACAGAATGGATGGTGCTCAGAATGATGCAGTGTTCCCTTTCTGTTGAACTTACTTGTATATATACCGAAAAGTGAATATTTCTTTAATCTGATTTGGTCACATGCTTCCTATCACCCTACATGGCCAGTGGCAAAAGACAAACAGGGCTTATAGCTTTCAGTCTTCAATAAAGAGCAGATCTACGGAGAGAATGATTAATAGTGTTCCTGTCAACACATTCTTTCACCTCAGCTGTAGATCTCTGAAGAGTTATCATCAACCTTTGGCCGCTTTTCTTGCCAGATCTGTCAGTTTAGGTAGATGGACATGTCTTGCTAGGTTTGCAATTGCAAAGCAACATCATGAAAGCAAGCAACAAAACCGATTCCTTGGTTTTTGCAATATTGTTCATTAATATTCTATAAAAAAAGACTCTAACGTCTTTAAAGCACAGCTCGAGGGTAAACTAATTGCTCATTAAGTGAATTCTTAAGTAAATTTTTACTAGCGGATGTATTTATGGGTATCAGAATAATGGGGATGGTACAAATGCACACCACACTTCTATTTTTTCTTTGTAAAAAAAACAAATTTGAATGCCATGTGTCATGTTTCTGTAACTTCACAATCATTTGTTATTTTTGTGCTAATCCTTAACAAAAATCTGCAGGAAAATACACCAAAATATAGGGTTTGGATGCATAAAAGCCATTAAAAAAACAATTTTTGCAATGTACTGGACTGTACAGGGTTCACAATAGGCAGAAATTTAAGCATTTTAACAGAATTCCACCTAATACCCCAGCCACAATACAAGGGCACACAGGCAGCATCACAGTTTACACTACTCATGCAGTAAAATATGTGTGAAGATCATTAATATTCCCAAACCATTCCCCAGCTTGAAAGTAAAATGAAGGGTTTTCTTAGAAAAATGTAGAGTGCGTGAATTTGAGTGCTGACCAATTAAAGGGGGAAATGAGAGATTTAAGGAGGCTGGAAGGGTTGGTGCCCGCTGGGCAACAGAGGCAGACAAAAATTAGGATTAGAGTAATGTTCATCCTGCTTTTACGCAGTTTCATTAACACACCTCTGAGGTGTTTTTAACAGCTGTTGGAAATAAGCCGATTTCCCTGCTCAGGAGGGCTCACCCACTGTACATCAAAAAGTCTGTGTGTCACAGAAGAACGCACACCCCCAGAACCGCTTTACTTACACTGTCAATCATGGAGCAGTAAACTGACAAGTCAGAATACAGAGCCACTGGATAAATGAAAGCCTGGCAGAATTTTTTTTTTTAAGTAAGCCAAATGTTACGAGAGGTTGAGTCTGATGAGGTTGATGCAGAACAGCTGATGCCAATTAAATTAGTGGGAACAAAAACAAGAGCATGTTAGTCATATCTTTGGCCTTTAGTCTATTTGGCTGTGCTCAGAATGAGTTGGTGAACAGGGAGTTAATGGATTAATATGTGGAGGAGGGATAGAGCGAGAGAGACAGAGCAGCTATAAGAAACCTAGACAGTCATGGAGATAAACTAATAACTAAGATAAGAAACACATACAATAAGATATAGACTTGTAAAGTTCAAAGACAGATACCGACAAGTTACAAGTTAAGGCCTCATTTTCAGAGTAGAGAAGAATATTGTACAAACGGGGGGAGGGGGGATTTTAAGTCCTTAATTTTGTCATTAAATCTTAGTTAAAGGAGACAATAATGAAATCTTTCCTTGCAGATATAATGCCCTAAGGAAAGAGAGAGCAGATGAATTGGAGACTGCCACAAGGAGACCCAGTGTGAAGTGTGTGGGAGAAAGAATCAGTACAAAGCAGAAGGAAAGCGGAGTACGGCCTACATTCACAGAGAACTGGGGGCAGGAGGACAAACTGAGGTACTCATAATAAACTACCACAGCAGGATCGAGCTCTGAAAGCTAAAGCTGTCTGTGGTGTGAACTCAAATAGCCCGTCCAACCTGAAGTTTGCCAGTAGGAGGACACACCGCAAGGTGGGGGTTCAAAAGCGCTCTGAAAATAAAGCACTGAATAAGATCTCACAGATTGTAGATCAAACCACAGCACTATCAAGACATCTGTGAATATTTATGCAGCAATGCAAAATAACCCACTGCTACACTGTTCGATAAATCAGTCTGAAATCGAAGTATGCCACACAGGCTTTGTGATTCAGCACCATACAGCTCCACACTCCCTGATAAACCATTAGAGTTACCTTGGCATTTGAGATCAAGGTTGTAATAGTTAAGGGGAACTCCGGTTTCCTCCCAAAGTCCAAAGACATGACTATTAGGTTTACTGGTTACTCTTAATTGCCCTTGGGTGTGAGTGTGTGCATGCATTGTTGTTTGTCCTGTGTCTCAACGTTGTCCTGTGATCGACTGGTGAGCGGTCCAGGTTGTACCTCACTTCTCGCCTGATGAATGCTGGAGATAGGTACCAGCCCCGTGCAACCCTACATAGCATTGGAGATGGATGGATGGATGGATGGATGGATGGATGGAAAAATGTCTTGGAGGCATTTGTTGGAATTGACATTTAATGTACTCTTGCTTGATTCAAAAGGTAAAATGTTTAGAAAACAGAAGGGTTGTGTATAAAGAATAGAATACATTTCTCAGCATCCTTCAGTGTCAAAATGTTAAAAATTATATATTTTTTCTTTCAATGCAGCTGCATAACTCTAAATGTAAATTTTGGAAGAAACCAACCTTTAAATCCATTCATTGGGGGAAACAAATCCCAGCCCTAATTAAAATATGACTGTTTTTAACTAAATCGCTGGTGGTACAATTATGAATAACCCCCTCATCTTCTTTAAAAAGGAAGACTGAAGAATTTATTTAAACATAACTATTTTTTCAGTTGATCTCGATTTTGAGTATAAATAGCGTATAAATGCAAAATTGATCAAAGGCTCCATTTTGTTACAAAACTGAATTTGGAGCCATATTTATCTTGCCACCACACCGTGAGATGGATAGGATCACCAATTCAAACAAGGTGTTTGGCCCAGAAAAAGCATTTTTTGTATAACTATCACAACGACATGTAGAGTTTGCTAAGTCGTTCTAGAGCTTTAACTGGAACCAAGGGACAGGATCAAAACTTTAACTTTTCAACAAACACCATATGGATCTGGCGCAAAAAAAAGATAAATGTGTGGAAAAGTGCATCGCTCTGACTGTGAAAGACCCACTCCGTAACTTTTACACCATAAAAACATGTGTTTTTGTAAACTTTATGTGACACAACACCATTTTTGATGTTCGTTTTTGTAGCTGTCACTACATGGGAGGGTCGCACTGCTGATTACCGCACTATAGCACTTTTCACCTGCGGATCGCTTCTCCGGCTATATTGACTGAGTTTCGCTTGACGGCAGAACGCTACGTGCTAGCTAATGATATGAACAAAGCTGTGGTTTTGTGGCTGAGTGCGTTTATTTTGTCTGTTTTTATTTTTCAATGTAAGATTTATGCTACTGCAACGAAAGATGATTTTAAATATTTGAACACATTTTTACCAGGAATTCCAATAAATTTGCAAGCATTTAAATATCAAGAAATGTAGCAGACAATATTTGTGAATCTGTAGGCAAAAAAGGAGACAGAAACAATCAGTTCTGGGACGAATGGGCAAAGGGCACACAAGCTTTGGCAGCCAGTTCTAGTACATAGAAAAGAGAAAGCTGAGCAGTAAGATCACTGCTAACAGTAACCGACATGTGACAACCAGAGTATTGCAAAAGCATGAGTGTGTGTATTTGAGAAAGAAATTGAAACAAGCTGTGATAGTGCCAATAGTCCCAAATGCAAGGAACACAGACAAAGTTCTGACAAATGAGCACAATCAAAGGTTTTGGCTGCCATTGTCAGACTCAGCAGAGTCGGACAGGAGACCTTGGCCCAACTTCAGACTTCATCACAAAATAAATAGGAATCAAACAGTTAATAACCAACAAACCCTTTTTCTAAATATAGATACAAATGCAGAGGAAGATTCAAACACACAATCACACACACCCCCAACCAAAGTCAGAGAGGTATTTTAATTATGAAGTTATGAACAGAGGGTAATGAACAACTAGGGATGCACCGGTACCAATACTGGTATCGGGTATTGGGGCCGATACTGTTCTTATGTACTATGTCATATCGATGAAACCTAACCAACACCATTAACCAATACTTAAAATGTGGAACCCCTGCAATAATTTTACATTAAATGTTTATTTTTTACTTAATTTGTATTCATATTTTATATTTTGTCTAATTCACCATCATTTGTTGTAAGAAGCAAAGAAAAAAATAAAACCTGCCTTGCAATTTGTTGCATTTTTTTGAGTGGTAGAAGTATCGGTTTTGGTAATCAGCATCAGCAAGTACTTAAATTCAAGTAATGTTTTTTTCCTTTATTTTAGTCCAGCTTTTCTGCATGTAACAACTTAATCCAAGTCTCACTTTAGCACAGCAAATAGTTCTTGTTTAAGACAAGGTAGAACTCATCAAACTCCACCTGCTTATTTTTGTTAACCGTGACGGGAAATATTTTTTTTTTTCTGCAATCATCCCCAAACAACATTTTGACTTGTAGATACATTCTGTAAATTTTGTTTACTCCTCACCATCCCACTTCTGGTGCATGTACGATAGGTATAGGTACTTATTCATTCTAACTGCCGGTGGCTGAAAGAATATATCATCTTTGTTCTAAACCCCAAAGGGAGAAAAATTTATCTAAACGTGTTCTAAATGTGTTCTTAATTAGAAAATAAAACAGATTTCAGATACATTTGTTGCTATTAGGATCAATAGTTGAAATTGGTGATTTAGCAAAAAATAACTATATAATCTTGGATTTTTCCCACTGAAAAAATACACTAAATTAAATTATCAGTGTAAGATTAAAGTATTTTTAAAGTGCTTTAAGTGCTCATGAAACAATTTTTCATATACAATTCATTAAAATCATCCTGTATAATATAACTGAAATAAAATAAAATTTCAAAATAAAATAAATGTCTTGCAGAAGTGTGTATGTATATGAAGACTGGCTCATATTTTGAATAGTGCAGCATTAAAAAAATCGATAATTTCTGTCCCTGGCCGTGATTGGGGAAGGAGGCGGAGGCTAAAGGGGTCCAAAAAGTTGCTAAATATAGGAACAGAGTAGGTATCAAGGCGCAGAAAGTGTGGCATGAAATCAAACTTTTCGGCTTGCTGTTGTTAAGTTCGAATAGCATTACAAGTTGAACTCGATATATCTTTGAATTTTACAATCATTTTACTGTAAAATTTGGTTTAATGAAAACTTTAAGGATTTTTACCATCTTGCCCTGGAAAGCCAATAAATGTAACTAGCCCTGTAAATCCTATCTCAGTGGGGACATAACCAATTATAAATTAGTATAAGTATAATCCCCAGCCAAGCAGATGACTTGGGAACTTTATCAGGCAATAAAAGAAAGTTGGATTTATGGATGTTTTAAATGGATTTTTTTACTACATCTGTTTGTTGTAATTTGTATGTGTAATTTGCCTTCATTGATTTCTTTTAGCAGTTCATTTTATCCTTAATCTCTGTCAACCTTTATTATCTTTTAAAAATAATATTAAGATCCTCTCTAAATTACATCATTTAACACTGAGAAGTTGCAAATGGAAAAAGAGAATAGGGCCTAAATCATCCACAGATAACAATTAAAACTTTATATCTACTCAATACTCAAACTATTGTTTTATAGGTGTAGTTGAAAAGAGTTTAAACAAAAGCGAAAAAACATGGCTCACCAGGAAGGGGTACAGAAATACCTTTTTACCTCTCTCAGTGTTTACAAATATACTGATAATTACATCGCCATGCGCATTCAAGCATGTGCACACTCTTATGAATACACTCATAACTTCTTATTACAATAAATAATTCACATATGCTCCAAAACGTCATTTTCATTGAATGTATCACATATTTGTATTTCTGATGTTTATACCATCATAACGTCCTGGACAAACAAAAAAACAAACCTGGACATTTGGACTGAAGATTCACATACCTCAGGATGTAAAACTCAAAGCAGCTTCAAATTATGGCAGCTTGAGCAATCTTCTAAGTAAATACGATCAATAATTAGTTACACCCATGGATTATGTACAGAGCACTGGTCAATATTGGAAAGAAACAAATCAAACTTACTCCAGGCTTGTCCCACTTGGTGGAGGTCTGCGCTCTCTGAGTGCTTTTCTAGTTTCCAGTGTGTTGACACAGGAGCTCAAGTTCTGACTTTGCACACTAATCAGCAACTATGTTCTGACAGTCATTCACCTTGGTGTTAACACGTCTCATGATAATATATGTTCACTACACAAAACAGGAAAACTAACACAGATATGTATGTAGATAAGATAGGAAATATTTTCCAAATAGAACTGCTTGATTTCTGCCCCTGTGCATCTATGTAAAACAGCACATAAGGAGTAGTGTACCAGCAACTAGAATAGTTGTAGAGCTAAACTAGTTACCTATGTGGCAATAAAAATGTGTAAATTGGTGGGATGTGTCTATGCAACCAGTAGAGGGATATTGAAGACTTACCCTCGAATCAGCTACAAAGAAAAGAGCTCCAAAGATTTACTGCTAAAGAGTTTCGTGATACTATAAAGATGTATTTTGACCAAATACATGTTCTCAAGACCGGAAGAAAGGGTTTTAATTTCTAACCAACATTTATAATATCTTCTTTTAAATGCCTCTGAAGAGTGACTGATTTTAAATACCATGTGCTCTAATGTCCCATCTGCTTTTCTTTTGCTTTGTTATTGTGCTTTCTGTCATTCCCTTACTCTTTTCTCATCACAGTCCATCTCAGCTCCTATTTGCTCGGTGTCTCTTTTACTGATTCAACCCTTCTTCTTCCTTCATCTCAACATACATCCAGTCTGTGAGTCAACCAGTCCATCACTTAAAAGTGAAACACTCAAGTACCTGCTCAAATGTCATCAGCATCAATCCAGAATCTCAGTCATTTCAAACATGATGAAACTAGTGGGGGTTTAAAAGACGGGGGTATGAGGTTCGAGCCCTGAGATAAAACTGACAGCAGACTTCATTGGAGGAGGGAAGGGAGGGTGCGATGAATTAGATTACATTTTCTCCATGTCATTTCATTTTCCCTCCCCCGCTAGCTTTCGCCTCCCTGGAAAGCTATTGTAGAGATTAACTAAAAAGCGCCTGAGTGTCTCGCCTGGAGCACAGCCTAGTCTAGGTGACATTTTGACAGAGTGGTGCTGGGCTTGTTTTCCTAAGGTTTGCTGCTATACCATGACTACACAGATGGGATCTATAATTGTGGCGAGTTAGCAAGTTAGCTCACGCATGAGCCTGTCAAAAAGCACGAAAGACACTTCTGAAGACGAGTCTCTGCTCAAAGAGCCATTGTGTGGTATTCTAGCTGCAGGTGACAGGACTATTAAAATGCACAGACTCTGAGCACCCTGTGTATATTTAAATAAATGTATGTGTGTGTGTGTGTGTGTGTGTGTGTGTGTGTGTGCGTCCGTGCATGTGTCGCAGTGATGGGTGGAGAGAGGTGTATTTGCTATAATCCACTCTATGACACAAACCTGAGAGATTTCTCTGCCTCCATGCCTCCCCTCTGGCTTTTTTCTTTTTCTCTCTATCATCCGGCCCATCCTCCTTCTGTCTCTCCAGGATAAATCTTTAATGGAGGTTTTATTGTCCCTGATCAGCATTCAGCTCCGTGCATGATTATGCGGACTCATCTCCAACGCACACAGAGATCTACCCTGTCCCTCCTTCTGACTTGATTCTCCCAATTTCACACCTTTGCTTGGTACATCTTTTTGATCCACTCTTTAACCCCTTTTATCATATTTATACACCAATGTGTCTCACACTAAAATGACTCAAGTCTCTATTTCATCATCTAGTTTTACTGTAATTTATAGACGGAAACAGCACTATATGCTCCACACATTGGCATAGGTGTGTGTTTTCTTCGTCTTCCTGTGGAGTCAGTGTGTAAAGGAGCAAAAAGGTGATGAGCAGTGAATGTAAATCCTGATTGAGGTCTTTGGCCGGTGAGCCTGCAGAGGTATGTTGGAATAAGTTGCAGCAAACACAAGCGACATTGAAGCTTTGAGCAATGATTGATACCCATGCGGATGAGGTGTGTATGCATGTGTGTTGAGTTTGAAAACCACTGAGTCGAAACTGAAATTGTTGCTATAAGGCTCCTTTTCCTCACAGTAGGACAGAAAAAAAATGACAGGCTCTTGTTTTTGCAGGTTCCTCCCTAATAGCAAAATTCAAGAGTTGAACCAAAACATTTCAAGGGCAGACTTCCCCATTATATACATGTTTTTCAAAATGAAAAATAATGTGATGTCGTTCTTTATACCCCTAAAAGTTGACTATTTGAAACAATTGTCTGATTTTCAGCTCTGTGTATATAATCATATCCCACAAATGACAACAAAAGACATTTTAACATGTTGAGTTATGCTGTATCTATGAATCAATCTGTAGAAGTGTGCCTCCCGCAACACACAGTGTAATGTCACCTCTGCTCCAAATAAAAATAACCAATGATGCTCATGATGCAAAGGGTAGATGCTGCTCTTAATTAATATTTTGGTTTGTACTGAAGCAACATTACTTAAAACAGTTGGCTTTGGGAAAACCCATGCATCTTTTGCTGTGGAAACGCAGTCTCAAAAGATTACATTTTCCCCGATAACTTCTAGGCTTTGGATTTTCAGCCTATCCACTTAAGAACCTATGGTAAGTTAGAGTAACATTTATTTAAATATTCATTTCTTTCACCAATAACAATCTGGAAAAAATATACTGAAATGCAGTGATTTATTTTAGACATGCAGATGTAGTGGGTCTGGCTTCAGCTGAGGAAAGTGCTGTTGATTGAGGATTCAGCTTCCTGTGAATTGTAAATGGCCTGCTTTTGTAAAGCACTGTATCAAGTTAGAGGACTCCAAAGCGCTTTAGGCTACAATCAATTTTTCACTCATTCATACACATGGTGATTTTGGTTTACCAAAACTGAAACCCTAAAATCTATCCATCCATGATTTATTCTGCTTATCCTCAAAGGGTCGCGGGGGCCTCATGCCTATCTCCAGCAGTCATTGGGTGAGAGTCATTGGTCGCCAGTCCATTACAGTGGGAATTCTAAAATCAGCTACAATTTACTTAGCTGTGCATCTCACAATTCCAGAAAGCTCCAATACATCCCAGTTCTTGCACGGATAGCATACTCACTGCACATGTCATCCATTTAGCATATTTGGGATGCTCTGGATCGATATATGACAGTGTATTCCATTTCGTGCCAAATTTCCACAACTTCGCACAGCCATTGAAGAGAAGTGGCCCAACATTCAACAGGCGACAATCAACAAATTGATCAACCGTATGAGATTGGAGATCTATTGCACTGCGTGATGCTAATGGTGGCCATGCCAGATACTGACTGGTTTTCTGAACCCTCCCGCAGATTCTCCCAGTAAAGCCAAACTGCACATTTCAGAGTTCCCTTTTATCATGATCAGTCTTAAGCACACCTTTGCAATATTCATGCTGTCTAATCAGCTCCTTGATATCCCACACCTGTAAGGGTGGAATGGATTTTCTTGTCAAAGTAGGCATTCTCACTAGCACAGATTTAGACAGATTTTTGAACAACATTTGAGCATAATGACTCTTTTGTGTATCTAGAAAATGTTTCAGATCTTTCAGTCCAACATATGAAAAATGGTAGCAAAAACAAGTGTTGTTACTTTTTTTCTTCAGCTTAGTTACGTATTGTGTAAGTTTGCGGGTCTCAGCCGAGTTGATATGGAAAAAATCATGGATAACATGTACAGAAAGTACGCTTTTTTCTAATTGGAACAGTGCAGGAGCACTCGCTGTAAATTGGTGCCAATGAACTTATGAACTGGCAGTCCCTTAGGGTAGGCCCAAGTGCGGGTGGGTGGGCTCAGACCTGGTAGGACCCCCACACACCACGGCTGCTCCACCGCATATGTATTTATGTAGTGAGGTTACAATGGCCTCACCAGAGACCAGCCTTCAAAAACTGATTTATGTTGAATGTGGGGGTTTTTCTGTGCGTGAGGCACAAAGGGTAATCTCCCCCATTTTGGGCATAGAAGTCAAGTTCCACTTAATTGTATAATATCATTTTAACTTGAAGAATTAAATTAGGATTTTGCAACTGAGCAACTTTTATGTTGTTTTTTAAAGCTGATGTTCATGAAAGTAAAGATCCAAGACTGTCCTCAGAAGTGGAAGAAAACCCTCAAATGTTTTAAAGCAAATCATAAAAATTATAAATGTTTGACAAACAGAGAACTACTGGTGGATAGCGAAGCGGCGAGACCTTGCTGCAGGAAAAATCTTTCTAGAGAGGCTCTTTGTAACGTCTCTGTCTACCTCAGATGAGAGCTCCAAGGCTAAGAGCTAACAACCACAACATTTATTTATTTATTTATTTATACAAGGGCAATGTTTCACTCAATATGTTTTCACTTTTGCTTTACTTGTTTACTCTCTCCTCAGCACCCCAGTAATCAAATCATAGCTTGATTTATTCTTTTATATCATTGCTGAAGAAAACCAGTCATAACTTTAAGTTACAACTGAGTAAACTTGGTTGTTTTTGTACTGATGGTTTAAATAAATGGAACCATGGTTTGAAAGATCTCTTCTGACTGAATTTTAGGTAAAAGTAGTAATATTTTTAGGATGAACTTTATATCTACCAATAAGAAGTCTTATGTATAGTACTTTACAAACTTCTCTTTTCCCAATGGATCCCACAGTCTACTTCCAGGTTTCTGCCCAGGTCCTAATCTAGGCGTTTTTTGGGGTTTTTTAATGATGGCTTCTCTTGATGCTCCTGGAGGTGGAGGCACTGCCAGACTTTTAAATTAATTTGAATTACATTTGCTATTTGATTTCCGGTATGTGGAGTAGATACATTTAGTTCATTTTATCTTTTTTCTTTTTCTTCCTTTCTCTGTTAGTTCTTTTTTGTCACTATTGTGATTATATTTTTATATTTTCATAATAGTTTAATATTTTGTGTTCTTTATCATGCATGTAACCATGTACTTCAGTCGGTTACAAAAAGCTTGACTAATTAATTGATGTTGTAGTTTCCCTGAACAAGAATTACATAATAGGATACACTCATTTATGCTATTAATTCAGCCAATTCTGCAACAAGAGAATAAATCTGACCTGACACTGCAATCTAAACAGACCCTCTGTTGTTGCTGTTTACCTAAAATGTGTGGGATTTTTTTGTAGGGCATCAAAAACCTTTCACAGATTCTGGCCAAGTTTTTTCTCCTACATTTAGTGCCATACTTTTAGTTTGTGGCTGATTCATTGTTATTGTTTGTTAAAAGCTGTTCATCCTTTCCTGTCAACCTGCCAAATTCAACACATGTCACCAAATTACAAAAGAATTAAATGGGCGGCTTAAGAAGGTGGAATGAAAAGAAAGACTAACAGAAAGATTTTTCCATCCTTTAATTCTCGTTTGCTTTTTCCAGTAATATGGGGCAGTAAACTAAATTTCATTTCATTCAAAACTGCATAAAGCATAGGGATATGACTAATGTCAGAGCAAGCAAAGGCAATAATATTGTTTTTGATTCTTTGAGACTTTTATAAATGCAGTTTGTTTCACAAATACTGTGTTAAACAGATATCTTTAGATTTAATTTCCCTGATTTAAGTCTTAACTCAGATAATGTACAGCCTGTGAAGTGGAACCATCAACACATTTATAATTTATCCAGTCTGTACGAAAAAGTCAGTTATGCATTCAGCCTCTACAAAATGTGCACCATACAGAAAGGTAAACTGAGTATTAAATATCATTTTTAATAAGCAGCATCATAGACTTCCTTTTTAAATAAAAACTGACCAAACCTGGCGTCAAACGGCTTTTAAAAGGAAAATCAATATAATTAATCTTCCATATCTGAACAAAATAATCAATTTCTTCAGGAAAATCATATATCTTTATGAAACATTCAGGAAAAGACACAACCTCAAGTAAGAAAAAGCAAATACTTTGACACATTTACACTACCATCTTCGTACAATACCCATTCTTACCCTAACTGGGTCAATCCACCATGCATTCTGGAGGGGGAAGGAGGAGCTGTACGTTTTTGCTGAAATGGTGATAGGAAAAAAAAAAGCAAGGATCATTGGGAACATCTCTGCTGCTCACTAATCTAGGCCAGATGTTTGAAGCAAGTGAGGATAGAAGAAACCCAAACAACAGCCATGAGAATCTAACAGGATACCAACTGAATGGATACAAGCACGAGAAGAGCAAATGATGAGAAGGTAGAGGGCAGAATGAAGGAAGACCGAGAAGAAAGTGGCTGTGGAGAGGACAGTGGTTTCATTAGTGAGATTGATTAGATGAATGGAGAAGCTAACAGCCTCTCTGCTCTTTAGTTAAATGCCATCTCTAGGCCTATCAGCACCAGCTTCAACAACAACACATAAATTACAGAGAGAGAAGACGTGAGAGAGAGAGACATACACACACACACACACACACACACACACACACACACACACACACACACAAATGCAGAGAAACAAACGGAAAGAGAGCATAATCATCAACATGAAACACACAAGGCTAAATATGCCCGTGGAGGTCTGGGATCACCAGCAACAGCAAAAGGCTGATCACCTCATTTTGTCACAGGAATGTAAGCAACAGTATGGTAATGTATTCTGTGTGTAATATGTCTTTGTGTTTGTGGGTCAAAGACAATGTAGCATAAGGTCTGTGGGAGAGTCTGGGCTTCTTCTATCTTCACTTACTGAAATTAATCTCTGCACTATCTGGCACAGCAACACATACTTCCACACAATCACTAATGACATTCACCCGTCCTGAGGGCTTCTTTCTAAAATGTTGCCTTTTACAGGGAAACTTAACAAGTGTGAAATTAGAAAGGTTACCAAATACACACACATCCAATCACAGAGCATGCAGCAGGGATTGGAACTCAGACGCTGACAGAGAATAAGTTCTAATTGAAAAAGCCTCTTCCTTGCAGGTGTTTGCTGTTAAGGAGACAACACAATAAGGTAATTATAAACAGAATTGTACGATGCGTCAGGGTGGATCTCATTACTGCCACAAACTCACTGATGAATTAATGAGAACAAATATCTTCTGTCCTATAAAACCAAAAAAGGGTTTTTTTGTTATATAGAGTATAAAAATGTGAAACAAAACAGCAAAATATGCTACACAAGTTGATTTACTTTGTGCATCGGTTCATGTTTCTGAGTCATTATTTGTATTACACTTGTGATTTAATTGCCTAAGAGTTAATTTTGCATCCTGTATACATTTTAATCAAAATGTTATGCGCACTGTAATGGCACCATTACTTAGGTGGGGCACAGCACCTCAACACCTCATTGCAGCAAAAATTCATCTGTGATGCATACAATATGACTTTGATTAATAGTACTGATTGCTTTTTGTTATGTGATTAATTTAATATTGATTCTATAATTTTAAATAACACATATAATTGCACAAACCTAAATATAAATACCATTTTATGGAAATATAATTGAAGAATTAAACTCTTTTTATAGCCTACATAAAATTGCCTATAAAGGGTCACTCACCAGTGTTGTTCTTCTTGGAAAAAAAACAGATCTTTCATCTTAACAAACTTTTCAATAACTGTATAATTTTTCAAAAAAATCCTGTTTTAATCTATAATGATCTTTAAGTCCTTGAACGATGTCAAACATCTTGTGACTAATGACATCCCAAATGTTTTCTGTTAAAGAGGCAAGATGCTAAATGCAGACTTCATCCAACAATCTACTCCATTTTTTCATAAGTGTCTTGGTAGCAAGCAAGGATATTAGATGGCTGCACACTTCTATTCAACAAATGTAAACGTCATGGGTGCTATTCTAATATTTCAATACCAGTTATGCTGCACAATCATCTTTTGCATTTAGCTAAATGGGGCAAACAGACCTGGCTGCAGAATGCAGGTCATTTTGAAATGGGGCGCATCACTTCATGTTGATAGCGTACAATGGAGTTTAGGACCATTGTAAACAAAAGAAAAACATTTCCGCCCATAAAAAATTCTGAAAATGTGAGATTAAAATTACAATTTTCCAGAAAATAATTGAGAAATTCTATGACGTCAAAAAAATCATACAATTACGGACAAAAAAAATAACTGATTAATTTCAGATATTTTCTAGGGAAAAAAAGTAATTCTCTGATGTAGAAAAGTAGATAATGTGTGAGAAAAAAACAAAAAATTTATTTGATTAAAGGCATACATTTTTCTTTATTTGTTTACAATTTTCTGACTTTACAATGTCAGAAATATCTTATTGTGGAATTCAATCATCTTTTCCTTCAATTATGCAAAAACATTTTCCCTGCAAATTTTGTACTTTTCTACATTAGAGAATTACGGGGAGGGTTTACTAGAAAATACCTTAAATTAATTTCAAAACTTCTGTCTTTTAACTTATATTACGACTTCTTTGATAGAGAATTCCCAACTTTTTTTCTGGAAAATATGTGCAATTAATGTCAGAAATTTTGAGTTTTTACTCCTAATTTTACTACTTTTTGATATCAGAGAATTTTCAAGTTTTTTCTGGAAAATATGTTACTTTAATCTCACAATTTCTGAGTCTTTTTGGGCGAAAATTTACTCCAAAATATTTTTCTTTTGTTTACAATGGCCCTAATACTCCATCGTAGATAGGGGGATCTCTTCTTCTTTAAATAAATGTACAGCAGACTGCTTGCCAGATGACGCATTGCTGCCTTTCTCTGTAGAGGAAGGTATCGGGGTCTCAGCTTGGGGTCAGAACATTTGTGCCCATTACTTTTCCAGTTAGAGTGCTATGGGCATACGCATTGTGATTTCAGATCCTCGTCATTCAAACAGACGTTAAGGCTGGCCCCAACCGCTTTTTCAAGAGGATTTATCTTATCGAGCATGTCAGTATTCTGACAGAGACTTGGATAGTTATACACAAATGTTTAAAAAAAGACTCTTATCGGTAACAGAATCTGTCTTTATAGCAAACAACTCTATAAAGAATGATTCTGTTCTACTCATAGAACAGAATGTGCATCGAGTTTCATAGCGACATATAGCGGGACTGGGCCCCAAATGCTTAAACACCACAGGTTATGAGTAAAATGCTTCTCACTCTAAAGTCTCCAGTTTAGCAGTAGTAAGAGTGATGATCGACTATATCACAAGAAAAACAAGCATCGAGACTCATGACAACGTTTATAGGTGTATTAGTGTGTATTTGCTGTAATAATTATTACCTGGTTACAAATACAGTTCTGGTGGGAAGTCTAAATTCACTCATCATGCAAGAATGTCAAATTATTTTCAGGCTTCTACTTTTTTACATATGATGAACATACAAAATACTTGATCAAATCGTTTTGAAAAACAAAAGTTGGGTGCATAAGTTTAAGTGATAAATTTTATCTAATCTAGGGTCAAAATTCTACAAATAGGATGAAATAAATATGTTCACCCTGATTAATGTTTGAATAATAAGGTGCCCAGGAAACCACACACTTTCTGCAGCTAGATATGAAGTAGTTACAGCAGATGCTTGCCTGAGACATTTAACCAAATATAACTGTATATAATCTAAAGCATGTGTGGCAGTGATATGTATTGCGGTATAGTCTTTTTTTTTCTTTATATATGTCAAAATGACTGCTTATGAACGTTTTTAATTTCCAGACACATTGCAGCAGAACAATTTCAAAAAGGTTCCGAATGCTATTAAAGGAACATTATTGTGCAAAATTTATTTTAAAAAATGTAAATTATTTTTTCCACATAATGCAACACAAAATTATTTGTAAATACTGAACAGCTTTATGTGTCTGCTGGTACATTTTGGATTTACCTTTGGTTATTAGCTTTAGGTCCTGGAAGGTTGAAAGGCCTCTTTGCCATCACCTTAAGCTTTAACTCACTCCACAGATTCCCTATCAGATTCAAATCAGGACTCTCTTTTGGCCGTTCCTAAATATTAACACTGCTTCCATTAGAAAAAACACATAGAAAAAAAAAGAAATGACTTAAAACTTAAATCTAATTTGGGAATGACCTGTATATTTCATATATCCTAAAACACAATGGTCCTACTAAGACATAAGAAACTTGGTAGTCATTTTAAGCCATAAGCTGTCCATTAAAGCAGCTTCTGTTAATACAAATGTACACATTAAAAGCGAAAGCTTATTGGTTCCACTGATCATTTCAACTTTATAGAAACTGGTTCATTTTAGAACCACATTAGCTGGGTCTGGGACAGGAGATCTACTACAGTATCAGCTTCCTGGAGGTAGACACCGTCACTAGTATACTGAGTGGTTACTTTCACCTTTCCTCTCCTCCTTCCTCAAAATTCGTACTGCAGATTGAGTACAGTTTGCTCTATTAAATCTGGATTGAGATGTAAATAAGATGCAAATCCCTCCCAGAGGAGTGGACTGCTGGAGGGAGACTATCTGATGTCAGTGCTCAAGAAAGAAGCACAGCCTCAGGAAGGAACAGAGAAGAGACGGATTGTGTATGAGAGGCTTTAGAGAGTGTAGGTCTATGTGTAGGATAGAGAGGCAGAGCAGTTGGAATAAAATTGGGGGAGATGTGTGTGTGTGTGTGTGGGGGGGGGGGGGGGTCTGTGACTTTGAGGGCAGCTGTAGAAAAATGTTTTAAATTTATCTTGCAAACAGGAGCAGAGCGGGACTTTGAGTATCACAGCATGGAAGGAAGAACTTGGTGGAAAAAGAAAAATAATACCCTCAATCTGTCCTGTACAGCTTCTCATAGGAGACAAGAAGTGAGAAAGGGAGAAGATATGAACCAGAGAGAAATGTAGGAAATGAGATGGGGTTTGGGAGGGGGAGTCAAGGAGAGGCTGATGCAGCCATGGTTGTTGACAAGAGAAAAATACACCTTTCACAGAGAAATAAAGCTTCACCTACCTCACTGCTGCATTCCCTGTAACACAGCAACTAATCTGGCCTTACTCCACTCACTGCACAGAGAGGGAAGAGGAGAGAGAGGATGGGGTGTGAGGAGCTACAGAAGCAAGTGCAAAAAGTGCTTTCAATTCAGATTATTTATTTATATAGCACCAGTTCATAATAGACATCATCTTAAGGCACTTTACAAGACAAGTCATTTCAATTCACTTGAATATAAATTCCAATCAGTTTAAAATCTTCTATTTAAGGAATCCCAACAAATTGGATAAAGTCACTGATTTGCAGCATTCACTCCACCTGAACAAACATGTAGCGACAGAAGACGTTTGACTGTTTTGTGTTGTTGACTTCACAGCAATCCCTCCTACCGAGCAAACATGTAGCGACAGTGGAGAGAAAAAACTCCTGTTCAACAGGAAAAAAACTCCATTAGAACCTGGTTGAGTAAAAGCGGCAATCTGCCACAACCAACAGGGTGATCAAGAAGACAGAGCAGAGACACAGAAAGAACAAAACTACTGATGTAAGAGTACACTTTATTAGAAAGTATAAAGTTTATAACAGGACTCTGAAAACGTTCTGTTACTGAGAGCATCATCCCAGTCAATGCCAGCCTCCAACAAAGGCATCATAGCTGAACAGGATGCCAGATCAGGTGTAGCTTTTATGTAGGGAAAACAAAGTGGATAGTTGAAATATCAGCAAATAATGCAATTAGAGAGCAGTAGTAGAGTCAAGGAGCAGAGTGAAAAAAGTGGTCAGTCTGTCCTTCAACAATCTAAGCCTATAGAATCAGAATCAGCTTTAATGGCCAAGTATGACACATACAAGGAATTTGACTCCGGCAGCTTTTCTCACTAGTACAGACTTAAATAAGTGGAATAAAAAATACATACAATAAATAAATAATAATAGAGGATAATATATATACACCAAACAGGGGTTATTGTACAGTGAGTGTATACAGCAGTGCAGAGTTATAGTTTATTGTTCATGTGAATGGACTCACACTCTGTGACTACACAGAGTTCATCAGAGCAACAGCCTGGTGGAAAAAGCTGTTCTTGTGTCGGGTGGTTTTGGCGTACAGTGCTCTGTAACGCCGGCCTGAGGGGAGGAGCCTAAACAGGTTGTGGCCAGGGTGAGAGGGCTCTGTGGTGATTTTCCTAGCCCGCTAGCAGCTTTCTAGCACCTTCCTAGCAGCTTAACTACAGATATAGCTCAGGATGACCTAAGTCACTCAAACTATATGCTTTATCAAAAAGGTAGGTTTTAAGGCTGGTCTTAAAAAAAGGGTGTCTGCCTCACAGACTAAAACTGAGAGCTGGTTCCACAGGAAAGGAGCCTGATAACTAAAAGAAATATTTCATAAATCCAAGAAACTAACAGTAAGCCTCCAGTGTTACAGTGAAGTGCTCGGTTAGGAACATATCAAACAATCAGATCTCTGATGAACATATGATGGAGCTTCATTATTAAGGAGGACGATCTTAAACTCTGTTCTGGATTTAACAAGGAGTGAATGAGGTAAAGCTAAAACAGGAGAAATGTGATCTCTCTTTTTAATATTCATCAGAGATTTTGCTGCAGCATTTTTGATCAACTGAAGGCTTTAATTGCATTTTGGACTTCCTTGATGGTAAAGAATTAAAGTAGTCTAGCCTTGAAGTAACAAATGCATGGACTAGTTTCTCAGTATCACTCCTGGACAGGATGTTTAGAGTCATTAAAGCAGAAGGAAGAAGAAGAAGAACTAAAATACACATACCTTCCTACTTGGCTGTGTAGATATCATATAATAATAAAGGGAAACCTTTGATGTGAAGTTGTAAGTGCAGTTTCTTTAAAAAACAAAACTATGCATTAATAAAAACAATCAATTTCAGCAGCCTTTACGTAATTTTAATTTTTGTAAAAATTCGTATCTGAACTTATCCGCACAAAAGAATGCGGCCTCAATATTCTACGGTTCTGGGAATCATCTTTACATGTGATGGAGGAACGGTGCATGTAGGTGTGGTGGTCTCATTAACACTGCAAAAAGCTAAGTGTTATGTTCATACGATTGAGGACTAGCATTAATGTGACTGATATCTTTGTTTTGTCAAGATTATGCTAATAAATAGCTATATATAAAATAGCTTTTAAGAGCGGTTTTTAATATTTTATATTGAAGGTTTATTACCAGAAATTCCTCTTAATTCCTATAATTTACCATCGAAGGTTTCTAACATGGAATTTCTCTCAAATTTTGCTTTTCTTATCGCAAGTGTAAGAAGATGTACCTTTACCCCATTAGAAATCTTTCAAAACTTGCAGAAAACCATAAAGAGATAAAGCAGAACAAAACTGTAAAATCAAAGTCTAACAGAATTAGATGCAGTAACACGTTATATTCTACTAACTTAAAGAAATAATATAAACCAAGCTGCTTCCCTCAGAGAAAGCAGTTTTCCGAATGTAACAGGGTTTCTTCTAGCAATAAATAAATTAAAAACATACACATGATAGCTTAGCGGCTCCATATTTTTCATGTTTCAAAGGCTTTTTATGAAACAATGGAATAATGCTGGTACAGTTCCACTTTTCTTTTCTTTTCTGTGTTGCAATGCAGGGGGGCAAGCAGAACCTAACCAACATGCACACTTTAAATGTGCAAAGTTTTTACTTTTTAGCATGAGAATGTAAAACGCTCTGTCACAACAGTTCAGTCAGAGTTCAACCTCAGTACATATTACAGAGATGCTATGTTAATGTATCATCTGTGGATTATAAGTATCTTTTCCAGCAGCTATGCTTATTGTTAGATTACTAATACAGTTTCTTTAATTCATACATAAGATGTTAAAATACCTATCAATGTTTTCAAAATGTAGTAAAAAGATTTTCACCATAATTAAAAGAGATGCTAAATCACTCTTGAACTGAAACCAGAATTAAATTGGAATAAAATATCCCAGTTGAATAAGTTATGGGTATAATTTTCCTTTTCTTTTGATGTTTGATCAACACTCATTTCAAAAAGGCATTACAAAGAATCCCTTATGCAACGATGATGATCCGTGTTTATGATTGAAGGAAAATTAAACATCTCTGGCTCATCTTTCTGTCAAGGACCAGTGGACCTTATCTTAAACTAGAAAACTTCTAACTCATTTTATGACTGTAAGGTTAGCCACATCGAATAAAAATGTGTATAAGCTTATTTGGTTGTGGAGTGGACGTTTTATCCATGATCATTGTGGTTTTCCCATAGAAGTTAGGGCCACATCGGAGAACAGGGACATGCACCAGCAAATAAAGCAAAAACTTTGCCCCATGACTCAGCTGTTTAGACTTGTCAACCACTTCTAATAGAGAAAAAAAAGTATTTGAATTAAATTTGGGCAGGCTTATTAACATGCACACAAGACTTCCCTCAGCCACAACCTGCTAAATAAGAGTATCCCAGTTCGTCTGTGAGAAGGACAATATCTTCTGCAAAAGTTCTGTCTCTGATTGGCAGTATTTGATCCTCTATTAGCGCTTAGTTTTACAGTTCACCAAATAAATGAAACACCATATTGATCAGAAATTTTTTCTAGTTAAGATTCTAGTTTGTAAAAGATCTACTTTATAAGTGAATCTGCTTAGCCTGTTCAAGCCCCAAGTAGCTGAGCCCCTAGCAGAACCTGAGTCATTTCAGTCCAAGAAGGTAGAGTAAGTAGATATGTTATAAAAGCCAACCACTGACAACAGAGTCTGATGCATCACATAAGAGGTGTCAGCCAGGAGAAAGAATATTTAATGACCAAATTGAGATTTTGGTAAACTTGTATTCTTTTAGTTGAGTGAACAACTCAATCTTAATGATTTAACCTGTATTTTACATAATTTTATGCAAATGATGCCATCTAATGCATTGTGGAGGTCACACATAAGTAAATATGTGTAAATAAATTTTTCACTGTAGATCAAGTAGGTAAATTCAGGTCAGCATCCAGAAACCTCGGATATATGATAAATCTTAATGTTAATATTTCTACTTGGACTTCATAATCCTACTTGAGCACTATTTTTAACTCCAATTTGTACCTTAGGCTGTGTGCATCATCAAAGTAGCCCTGCAACTAGATAAATGAGAGGGTACAAAGGTCCCGTTTAAGTAAAAGGTGGTAAAGAAAGAAATGTCATCCCTTGAGGTTGTTTAAATCTATAACTCAAGTCAAATTTATCACTAGTGTGGCAATGTCACAGTAAGGTTGTATCAGGTATCTATACTAGGTAGTTTTTAAGAGGCTGATACGACTATAAAATCCCGAGATCTCTGGATGAATACAAAACATTTTTCCATCACAATAAAGATGGCAGGGATGAACTATTATTACAATGGAAAGCTTTGAATGACAGGTTCAAGCAACAAGTTTTATTTGTTACAGAAGGATCTTAAAAAAAAAACACAAAAAAAGAAACAATCTCAAAACACAAACAAATGTGATCAATTTGTTTATTTTTTAAATTGGATAGTACACCAAACACTTTTTGTTTCATGTTGTTTAATATTTTTTTATAAAATCAACATAAGTTTCTCAGAAAGCACAGTGTCAGTAGTAAAAGTTTACAGTGCTAAAATATTTCTGGCTCAGGGGGGACATACAGTTTCAGCGAACAAATCCAGCTGCAGCAGGAGTAAACACAAGTTTACTAGAGGACAAATGTTAAATAAGACACTTTGTTTTGAAATAAACATCACTTGCATTGGTAATTTCTTGTGAAATGGTAATGAAATTTGATTGCTTGAGAGGATGAGCTGTATAATTGTTGTAATTATGGTTATGATGCTGATTGGGTTCACAAGAATAGCATCAGAAGAGAGAAAATAAACGTAAGCCTTTTGTTATGTTGACAAGTTTACAATTTTTGAGTTATTGTTCTTCAGTTCTGCTTTACCTCACAAAAGCCTTATCTGATGATGATGAATACATAATGTACATATAGTACCATGCAGAGGTGCTCACACCCCTTGAATCTTTACGTAATCTGTCACATTACAGTAAACTTTGAGAGATTTTATTGTTGATTTTATAAGACAGACCAACACAAAATAAATCAGTTATCAATAAAAAAAATTATTTAGCATTATTTCTAGAAATGGGTCACATTATGCTGTATATGTATATATGGAATCAAAAGAAAAAAAATATACATCAGTATGCTTCATTTATGCCCTGTAGAGGCAGGTGAGCAATGAGATGCAACAATCCAATATTAGACCAATATTTGGAAAACCATTGTAGGGGTAAATGTTGATAGATTATTCCATTATCTTGTCAACCAAGAATACATACAGTACAAGGAAAAAACAACATTACTTTTAAAACTGTGTCTAATACAAATACTGAAAAAGTCTGGCAAGGATTTGTATTTAGTCATCTCACTAAAATTTAGAACAACTCATTTCTTTCAGAAGTCACCTAATTAGTAAATAGACTTTAGCTGTGTGTAAATTAATCTCAGTACAAAAACATTTTTTAGTAAGGCCTCAAAACTTACATTATCAGAGGCCATTCATCCCTGAACACACTATCCCCACCATCAAATGTGGTGGTGGCAGCATCATGCTGTGAGGATTCTTTGCTTTAGTCAGGACATGGAAAATGGTCAAAACTGTTGGTAGGATTGACCAAGCTTCCTCGCAGAAAACTTTACACTAAAACAGAGATTTACCTTCCAGGAGGAAACACAAACAGTGGGAAGGTTTAAATAGAAACATTTACGTTTTAGAATGTTCCAGTCAAATCCTAGACTTTAATCTAATTGAGAATCTGAGCCAAGATTTCAAAGTTCATGTCAAAAAATGATCTCCAGTTTGAGCTCAAGCTATTTTATAAAGAAGAAAGGGCAAAAAAGTTAGTCCCACAACACAAAAAAATCATTGAATTCATAGGATTTTGCACTTATTGTAGTGGGTACAGCCACATTTTAAAGAACTGAATCTACAGTACATACTATCATGTTTCTGACTCAGAAAGGTCTTGTCTGATACGGCACTGAACAGCAAAAAAACAAAACAAAAAACGTGTCAGTAAACGCATGTATAGTTACATATGGTACACATAGTTGTACACATCCACCTAGTGATTTATCACATTTCAGCACAGTTTATGACAGGGTACTGTGAACCCTGCAGCTTAGGCACAGTTTTACATATCCTGTTTGATATTTAATGTGTTTCTATATCAACATGAACATGTGGTATAACTGACTAATTGAATCAAGGATTCAATCAAATCTATGGAAAATAACTGATCAATGCTTTCTGAATAGGTTACTGCTTTTCAAACTCTCGGAAAATTAGAAAATGCAGGGCTGCTGTAAAGGAAATAAAGAACATTTAGGATCACTTCATATAAAAAGTGTAACGCTAAGCTGTTTCATTTGAAATATTAATTGTAGGCTTTCATCAATTCAGAATGAGAAAGAAGCTTCACCACTATATCTGAATCTATAGTCAGGTGTGCTGCACTTTGACACCTGCTCCTCATTAACCACTACAAGAGGTGAACACTTCAATCAGGATATTAAGAAAGGATAAGAAATGGACAAGAAAGGTGCATTGGGAATGATGACTGACAAAGTGGGCAGGAAGAGGGGAGGATTTATTTCTGTTCTTTGGCTTTGTTCCCAGAAGCAGTGTTATGCCCCTCACCCTTGTTTAGAAGCAAATATCTCTGCCTCAGTGTATTAGAGAGTTTACCCTGCCCATCCAACATCTCTCAACAGTAAAAATGTATTTGGACCAATTAATATGTTATGGACTGGAAGGAACATAATGGATCGAGAACATCATGTTATCCTGGTACACACTGCTCGTCTTCTGGTTCTCTAACTGCTAAACCACAGATGTCTCAACAATTCAACATAATGACACTTGATTCTTTTTTCTTTTTATTCTTTAACCATATTTATCTATTGACCTAGAACATATTTTATTAATTCCGTATGGGTCTCTAACTTGCACTTTCCTGATAAAAAAAAATAATAATAAACTGGACGACGGGTGAAATCATTAGCAGTTTTAATAATTACCATAATAAAAATATCCAACAACTGGTGTTCCCCATTTAATATAAAAATATCCAAACTGTATTCAGTGAGCATGCTTAAAATCTCAGTTTGTTGATTGTTAAGCACTGCAGTATCTAAGATGTCAATCAGAAGGTAGTGAAAGTAAAGAGGGGATTTTTCAGCATCAACAAATCACTAAGTCTTAAATTTTGAAGTTTGCTACTTTTCATGCCTTGTAGAAACACAATTTTTGCTTTTTAATGTTGGATACACTACCAGTGATTCCTAGCAGACTGAAATGTGTTAAATAATCTTAAAGTGCTTCTGACACTGACTTTTTACCAGTAAAATAACAGAAAATGAAAAAATATACATCTTAACTTTTTTGTTGGTCCGGTTCACTACAATATGCAATTCTAATATTACACAATTCTAACTTTAGTTTTTTTAGACCTTTCTAGAGACTCTTTTTATTCACTAAAACAACTAGTTACAAATCTAGTTACTTTTTTCTGTGTTTTTAGAGACATTAAGAGATTCTAATGTGAAGCATGTGTTCTTACTCTTATTCCCCGAGCAGCAGTACTGATGTTGGCTCTTCTCCCATTCTGGAGCACTCACAGTTCCAGATGTTTATCCCAGATCTTGCCTGTTTATAGACCACAGACTTGTTGATGAATAAGCTTTTTATTAGGGAACATTAATCGGACCCTTATGGATGTAAAAAGACAATTTTGTCCCACGTCAATCGCAGCCTTATAGGAACACTAAGGGGTAATAAATCTTAAAAGATCACAATTCATCAGTTATTGGTTGATTCTGTATAAATTTAGCAAGTCATTTTTCTCAAATAAGATTGTGATTTGCGCAGAATAGATCTTATCTAGATGTACAGTAGATCTATTATTATCATTGTCTAATGTTCAGATGACAAAAATGTACGTGTTGAATTGATTTATTTCAGCTTAGAGCACATCCTCAATGGATCTGTTGGATCCTTTTTGTCTCTGGTGTGAGGCACCTCATTTTTTGCCCACTCTTCTGTACCAGATCTTTAGGAAACCTAAAAAGCTTTAAACCTGCCTTTCCGGTGATAAAAAGTTCTGCTACAGACCGCCATCCATCCATCCATCCATCCATCCATCCACTTTCTGAACCGCTTAGTCCTCCAGGGGTCGCGGGGGGGCTGGTGCCTATCTCCAGCTGGCAACGGGCGAGAGTTTCTATTTGAATAAAATTCAAAATAGGCGTAAAACTCTTTTTTTGGGGGGGGTGTTACACTTCTAATTTACGCTATATTTAATTATGCATTATAATATTAATGGATATGCAATATTGGCTGATGGTTTTGCATAAATCCAGCACTGAACATTAACAGGAACATTGTGATTATATTGTTGTTGGTGGGAAGATTGGTGCTTGGGAGGGCAGACAGTACCAGGAGAGGATGCTATAATTGCATATTTGGGTTTGGTTCCATCCCTACTCCATACACATTTCAAAGAGAAGTTTTAAGGTTGTTTTGTGATATCATATAGGATTATTTTTATTATACATACATGTATAATGTACTATACAAAAAAAATGGTTTCATGAGTACTTTAAGCCTGTAATTATACAAACCATCAACAGGCAGAATGCAATTGCAGATGTTTATGTTCCATTGTCCAGATTTTTTAAAGTATCATATGAAGTGACTTCACAATGTAAGAGATTGGAGATAAAATGATCAATCCAGAGCTCCTTTTTGCAAACTTATTTAGCCAATAAAGAAAAAGTGTTTGATAGAGGAATATTTCCTATAAGGCAGACGAATAGAAAAGTCCAGAAAATTAAGCACTCTGATTCCAACCATTCTCCATATACAAAAAACACCAAGCTACCCTAGAAAAATACATTAATAAAGGTTGATGCTCAGATGTTTGAGAGGGATTTTAAACTGTCAGCAAAGTCTTTGCATCTGCAACGACGAAATAGTGAACATGCTGGATGATGTAAATTCAAAATGTTTCTGACACAACTTCACTGACTCCCGAGGTCCATAAATAGTTTACCTTTTTGATAGAAAATAGCTTTTTTTTTTGATAGACCAATGCATTTTTGGCTTGTGGCATCCATCAGTGTAATTACAAAACACCAAACAATTTGTGTTTAAATAAAAAGAATCATAAGGAAAAAGACATCAAATGAGCTTATTACATATTAACAAAAACAGATTGCCCAATCAGCATTCATAGGGATGGTACTTGCTGACTAAACAAATGGGCTCTGGGCTGTACCAAGTCAAATTTAAAGGTTTAAGGCTCCTCCCCTTCCTGTCGGCCCATGGGTCCACTGGCCGAAAAATAAATAAATAATGGAAGTCAATGGAATGATAAGTTATTTTCTGGTCTGCTTTGTTTTATGTCCTAAATCACACATATGTTGTACCTCAATTGAAATTATAGCTAATGGTGTGCGTTTCAACAGTGTTTGCCAAGCATTTTGAGATTTATTTGATTTAAAAAATTGGGGATTAAAATTTCTACAAATCAGAAGTCAAATATAAGACGGGCTAACGCTAGCACTAGCTAGTATTTGAAATATTCACCGAGACCTCATAGAGCTTCTCCTGCATGCTGATTCTCATTTAATTGGCTGTTTCTCCCCCAGCATAGCTTAACTTTCCAAATGGCCAGATTTATATTGGTTTTCTTCATGTTTAATGCTCATTCCTTCGTCCTGGAGGAATGTATATGTAACATTTATGGATAACATATGTTCAATCCATGCCACATTTCAAACAGGATCAGAAAGTAATATTTATCACTCCACTGACTCTCATTCGTTTATCTTGTTTCTAGGCAGTAAGGGACCCATGGACCGGAAGCAGAAGGTTGTGACTTAGGCTGTTCATTATAAAATAAATTTAAAAAAAACATAAATAGAAAATCAGAGCAAACTCTCAAATAGGATCCTTATTCATGCCTTTTGGGAATACTATAAAAATATACAGAATGCCTCTCTCCTTTTGCTGATAAAAATATGATTATCATCTCTTTGACTTGTGTTAATATCTAAAATATGTCTATAAAGAATAAAAGTGCACTACAATGTATTTATTTAAAATGTCTTTCAACAGGACTTAATGATTTTACAAGCGAGGTATTCCACAAAGTGAAATTATGTTAAAACCAGGCTTAATTTCTCTTCCACAAACGAGGCTAACCTGAAGCCCCGCAGTCACCATGGCAACATATGCCCTCGGACAAACCTGCTCAGTGGCATTCTTACTGTGAGACTTATTTTAACATGATGAATATGATTGGACGATCCATGTGATGTCACACTGTCAGGCTGCCATTCTGCCATTGTTCTCTCACCACACCCACCCCACCCTCCAATATGAAGTTATTAGAGTGGTTGCAGCAGCTGCAGTTTTGTTTTGGTGGTTAAATTATGAAATGGAATATAGGTTTTAACTTTTAAAATGTAAGTTTTTTATGTACTTTTATCATTTTGAAGAACATTACTCTATTTGATCTTTCCTTGCTGCCATGCTGGGGTGGACAGGCAAGCAGCTTGATAGCAGCAACGAAATTGATGAGTGTGGCGATGGTTACCAGGTGGGAAGCAGTGCAGAGGCCTGATCAGGCAGGAACCCAGACTGAAGGAAGGGTTTTGGCTTGGAAAAGTCACAGAGAACCAGGAAGTATCTATGAGGAAACAGAAGAGGTGAGGCACAGTCTGTGAACAGTAAGCAAAGCTTCTTACTTGGAGGCTCTGGAGGTAACTTGGCCATGTACCATACTAGACGCGTGAACCAACTGGCGTCAGCTTGCAGGACCGGCTCCCGTTTTGAGCTGGAGGATGATGAGGACCAATGAGGAACACCTTGTGGCTGCCAACAAACCCACTCTCCAGTGCACAGCCATAGAATCCTAACAGGTTCCCTGTTTGACAAATATTTTTGGATGTTCAACAGTTTACACTTAAAGCTGAAATAAGAAGTCTACAAACACAAAATAATGACACTTTTTTTTTCCTCACTGAGGTTTAATCAGTTACATCACTGTGTATGTAACTTTCTGATTTTAAAGACATCAATAAATAAATCTCTGACATATTCTATCTGTTTTAATTGTGGCATTTGGGAAAAAATACATGTAAAATAAAATTAGTAATTCTAACTGATCTGAAACAAAAGAAGGTTGGTCTCATTTAACTCCGACAATAAGGGAAAATGTGTATGTATTTTTTATTTTGTGTATTTAAACTTTTGGTTTCAACTGTATGTTGCATATTTGCCACACTTTGTTTAAATTATTCATTGTTTTGCATCTTAATCTTAGTAGCTGACACAAACGTTTAACTGGGATGGTGAAACTTTGCCCAGTAAAAAAATTAGGCTAAAAGTGTGAATGTAGCTTCCCCCACAAAGAGGAGACTGTATTTTCTGACATTGCTAACACTGCCACACTCCATCACTATAATTGATGTTCAAGTTTCTGCTGCATTGCATTTCACTTACAACAGCTCCTTGAATCAACCTGGAGAAAAACTGTGGCTGTGCACTTTGTTGCTGCACTTACATTATTTTCAAGTTCTCTGTTAGAGTGATACCAGGAGTTTCTGTTGTAACTGTCTTTCTATAAGTAATAAGTGAATAAAATGTTCTCTCTTCTGCCTACACTACTGGTCAGTTGGCAAAAAGACTGGCACTATATCTGTCCTTCACTTACATAAAAGACAAATGTGGCTGTTCAATATATTTTAAACTGTAACTAAACCCCAAAACAACTCCTGTTTTGCTTATAAACTGTATAACCAATACAATCTTTCAGTTTCAGCTAAATTTTTTTTTTTCATTTTCGTGTAAACTTGTTAAATTCCATATTTTTTGGTCTAACAACGTCTTAGTGCTGCTGCTCATGGTAATCGTTTGGTACTGCATTTGAATTTTGTAATTGGCTGATAGTGGTACATCGTATATCGCACTTTGGAGGACCACAACTTCTAAGTGGTTTAAAGCCATAAGTTATAACGTATATGTTTTAAACACACCGTGATTAAGGAAAGAAAAGCTGAGGTAGTTCCCTCCGAAGCTATTTAGCATCAATGCTAGCGCTAGGCTCTCTTTGCTTGATTGCTACTGTACATGCTGCTAGCTTCAGCGCTGCCTGAGCCAACAGTTCGAACCGATACGTTGTTTGGCCGCTGCGCTCCATAAAGCCTCTCTTTACCTATGGTCGATGGCAGAGAAGAGACCTCATTTCTCCTTTTACTGTAGGTAAATAGAGGCTTTACGGAGCTCGGCGGCTGCCATAGTTTAGCCGTGACTGTCTTCCAGACCACACCCCAGCGTCCCCCCCTCGCTCTCATCCTCCACACTTGGCTGTGCCCCTCCATGTCTCCTGGTCCTGCCCACTTTAGTAGAGTTTTCCAAAGGCTGCCTGGGGGCAGGATGATGCTTTTTGATGGGGTTCAGTTACTCTTTAAGGCTACACTTTAAGGGTAGTCATGGTGTGGAAACTAAAGGTGTCCCATCCCTTTACTTTCACTTGGATAAAACTGTTTCAAATTAGAAAGCTAGAAACTAAATATCCATAAAAAATCTAGTCACAGGCTGGATTAGGTATTGATGCACTTTAGGAATGATTTTGGTAGGATGTCCAACACTGTTGATCATCACTGTTCCTTGTTTTTGTTTTTTATTTCCTTATAATGGCTCTCATTGTTGTTTTTCCTGGACACACAAAACATCAGAAGTGGTTTGGTAACCCTTTCCAGACTGACTGACGTCAGTGACTTTGTTTTCCATTCCTTCTTGAATTGTTTGTCTCAGGGGATAATGTGTTGCTTTTTAAACAGTTTTAGCCTGCTTCATGTGGTCAGACAGGTTCTATTTAAGAGAGTTCTTGATTGTACAGCCATCCGATCTGGATGTTACCATAAAAGTTGAAAGCACTTGTAAAAAAAATGTGGCCAGTCACAGTTAATTTATAATTGGAAACATTTTTCTTCTCTTAATAAACAAAATTATTTTTGTAGCTGCATTTTAATGTACTCATGCTATCATAGCCTGATATTGCAAATGTGTTTACATTTAACTATGACAAAACAAGAAAACAGAAGAAATGTATGAGGATGCAAAAAACTTTTCACAAAACAGGAGATAATATTTTGACTGTCAGTACATCTGCATGAAGTAAGACAAAACTGAATTATTGTCTTATTCCGAAATGCATGCATACACATTAGTCCAGCTGGAGTCGAACCGAACCGGTCTTATTTTAATCCAACTATCACACCCAGAAAATGTGGTTAGAAAACCGAATTTCTCTGCATGTTAACATCAACACTATTAGCTATTAGCAGCCTCAGTCAGTAAGTGATGAGACTGAACAAGCTGCATTAATGGGCGTAACACCAGCAAACAGGACTGTACTTACAGAATGTTATGAGATGCAATGTTGTTTTGGTCCTTCTCATTGCTTAGTGTGCACATCTTGCTTCACTGGTACCAGCATTTGTTCAATATCTGTGTGATGCTCTAGGCCAACCAAAAGACAGCCAATGGGAAAGGGCGCATGTCACGGCCTAGCCTTGTGGGGTCGAACACACTTTATTCAATAATTCAACTTTCTAAGTGATGTGTAAACAGGCATAAAGGCTCCCATTCTGGTTAAGCTGTTATCTTGATTTTTGCTAAAAGTTTGATTTAGATGTGCAAGTAAATGTACCGTGTGATAATCAATCAGCAGTAAAAATATATATATTGTTGCTTTTCACTTTTAAATAAAAGGACTTGGATCATGATACACATTTTCACTTTTCAAATTTTCACTTTTATATAAAAAGACTTACATCATGATACACATTTCAGTTTTAGATGTTTGTGTTATTACAACCCAAAAAAACATGGTAATCTATCTTAAGGTTATAATACCTTGAAAATCTCATACTGACCTAAAGCTACTTGCAACATAACTGTACACATTACAGAAATCTCACAACCAATCTTCTGTCTGCTTAGCTGTAAGACAGCATTACACACACACAGACAAGCACACAGATAAGTCATAAATGCCACAGCTTGTGACATTTATAGTAGGAAATGAAAAATAGCAATGTCTTGTCTTAGGCACATGCATTCAAGATTGTAATTGCGTTGAGTCAATGCGATTACCTGGGAGTCTCCCTCTGGATGCAAACACTGCTGAGTTATCATAGCATTATTATTCCCAAACTAAGATCATTGCCTGCCAATCACCTGCAATGAATTCCCTACTAGCATGCTGAATAGTATGGTAGAACACAAACTGGGTGAGGAGTATAAATGTATATTTATACCCACATATACTAGTATTTACACATCCACATCAATCTGCACTTGCCTGTACACACAGAGAGAAGAAATAAAACTAGATGCCAAGAGAAACACACACCTTCAACTAACCAAGTTGTGAGCTAGCATGCATTATCATGCACACATACACACTGGCTTCTTCAAAGGGCCCCAGGGTAAAGAGAATCATCCTTTTCATCTGAAGTAGGGAAGAAGCCCATTGGCCAAATTAGATTGTGCCATTTCCAGACAGAGTTAAGCATCAATCTGCTGCGCAGTGCCATGAATCGCTGTGACCTTGGCCGATCATAGCATAGCATTTGGGAATGCTCAGAGAAGCTCTTCATCAGACCTGGAGGATATGGGACCGGTGATGATATTAGTGAGCCTTTATCTTTCTGCTCACATCCATGTTTCTGTGTATGCTTCAAAATCCACCTTGTCCTCTGCTCGTTATTTCTTACTCTCCAGTCAGAAAAGGATAAACCAGCAGCTCAAAAGGATTCTCATTTAATCTGTCCTCTTTATATAATCTGTGTTTATTGATCCCAATTTATTCATTGTAGTGTGCTCTCATAATGATAGCCAAAAAAACAATACATAGCACTTTTTCATCAACTGGTATCCATTTTTGATAAATTTTGTCAACTAGGTATGACTTTCAGACAGGTTGATAATCAGATTAGAAACATTATGGTAAATGGCCTGCAGTTGTATAGTGCTTTTTCAGCCAGAGAACCAAAAAGCACTTTACACATTCACACGCTGGTGATGGCAAGCTACTACATTATAGCCACATCTTCCCTGGGGCCCACTCACAGAAGCAAGACCACCAGCAGTAGGCAAGGCGGGTGAAGTGTCTTTCCTGAGGACACCACAAAAGAGGTGGACGGAGCTAGGACTCAAACTGGCAACCAATCGATTACAGGACAAATGCCTACTACCAGATCCACACACAGTCATTATGATTTTGTAATATTAATACAAAATTAGGAAAAAAAATCTTCAATTGCTTTTATAAGCAAATATGTATTGCCTCTGTTGGCAAGGTCATATAAACTTCTAAGTGTAAATATGTTATCCATAACACTTATTTACTGTTGTGTGTATTTGAACACATAGCCTTAAACAAAAATATAGCTAAACACCTGCTAAATGTAAAAGTACTTTCCAAATTACACAGATTATACATATCGTCTGTCCTTCCTTGATTACATCCCAATTGGAGCGTTAAAAAAATTGCTTCCAAGATGAGAAATATTTCCTAATAGTCAATTTACCCTTAGTAAAGTTTGAGACAGTTGCATACTTGGAGCCTTCTTTGAGCCAGGTGACCAGTAGTACAGATCAATAGGTGGGGAAGCCCATTGCAGTGTTACTCTATTCTCCACACAGCTGCAGAAAACTCCAGCACTTTATTCTAAGACTTTAAATTATTAATATACTTGTTAATTGTTAAACTTTTTAAAACCTCTGTATACCCAAATATCTGTTACTGAGCTATGCCTACTATCAATATGCCAGTCAATGAATCTCCAAATCTTTCAAGCATTTATCCTTACAAAATGCACAGACATGACTGGTCCCTAAAAAAATCCCACATTCCAAAAGCACATCAGTCACATTGTGAAAGATTAGATTGTGCTGAGATTGAGATAAATGAGCATTCGTTATAGCCATAATAGCACACAGGAGGGACAGTATTAGGAAAGTGAGGAAGATGAGGCTAAATCCTTTCCTCTCCTTCCTTTCGAAATGTGCCTTGTCCAACAGATCCTAAAAGCATAAAGGACACAAAAAGGACAAAGTACACATGATTGGAAAATTAATAAAAATCTTGATTTATATAGCCTATATGTACACAAATATGTGCATTTATATTGCTGATTCATGAAGACTCTCTCACTTCTACAAGCTTCAAAAACAGACCAATCTATAGAAGATGCACTTACACGGGGAATGAAAATTTCTGTCAGAATCTATCACACACACACACGCGCACACACATGGATAACACATTTATCATGAGCTGAAAAAGCACATCCACAGCCATTCTGCAGGCTAAGTGAATGCAGTATAAGCATAACGTTTTGGGTACATTTGGAAAGTAATTTAATATTCTACCCTTCCACCCCCCAGTCCAAAAGCTCTGGAGATGGTAGAAATGTATGAGTGCTGCAGAGCACCGTTACAGACATTAGGACACACATGAACACAGAAAACCTAGTTAATCAAACAATGCAATATTACACAAGCCAGTTTTATAAAGTAGACCTCTACTCTTTTCAGACGGAGTAATCTTCCAGCTCATATCCACTACATCAGTGCACATATTCACAGTCAATATTCTGTGGTATACCAATACGGAGGCGAGGACAGAATCCTAACAACCTCAACAGCAGCACAGAGCGAACAGTGTGTATGTGTGTGAGATCAGAAGGTGATGCTGAGTCACAGAGTACAGAAGGGATTGGCCAGACTAAAACCTAATTTTCTACATGTCAATGTGCAGTTTTTAACTGGAGAAGATCCAATATGATGTCATGAAAAAAAAACAAAGAAAACAAAATCAGCTCAGACTGTTTGTACAGCTATCCAGGAAATAATGTGTCATATCACCATATTAGGATGATAGTATCACAACAATATAACCTAGAACACATTCATGTCTGCACTTCAATGTACCTGGCAACAATGAATCTTTAACTCAGTTTGTCTGACGCTATTTCTCTAAATGTTTTTCTCTCCATAGAAGCTCCACCTGGTCGGGCACCTGGCCCAAACGTGTTGTGAAGGTTTGCTGGGAACGTCTGGCAGAGCGTCAGATGGAGTTTCAACTCACACCTTCGGCAGAACTTCGGACACTTCCCGTGGGAGGCGGGGGACCTTGAGTCTGACTGAGCATGTTCCATGGCTCCATTGTAGAAGCAGTTGACCGTTGCCACAAGGTGGTCTGTGCCTTTCTTGGCAATCCTCGAACCAGTTGGTGGACATCAGCGGTGAAGGATGCTGTCAAGCTGAAGGAGTCCTATCGGCCCTTTCTGGCCTGTGGGACCACGGAAGCTGATAGGTACCATCAGGCCAAGCAGAGTGCAACCCGAATGGTCGCTGAGTCAAAAACTCAGGCGTGGGAGGAGTTTGCAGAGACCATGGAGAACGACTTCCATAAGGCTTCGAAGCGATTCTGGTCCACCATTTAAGCGTCGCAGGAGAGGGAAGTGGTCCACCACCAAAACTGTGTACAGTGGGGATGGTGTGCTGCTGACCTCGACACGGGACGTTTTTTGTCATTGGATGAAATACTGTGAAGATCTCTGCAATCACACCAACACAAATTCTTATTTGGAAGTAGCGTCTGGGGACTTTGTCTCGGGCTCTCTAATCTGTGGTGCTGAGGTCACCGAGGTTGTTAAAAACCTTCTTGGTGGCAAGGCTCCAGGGATGGATGAGATTCACCCAGAGTTTCTCAAGGCTCTGGATGTTGTAGGGCTGTGTTGGTTGACGTGGCTTTTCAGCCGGAAAAGGGTAGGGTGCCTTCTTCGGATCGGGGATGAGGTCCTTCCTCAAGTGGAGGAGATCAAGTATCTGGGGGTGTTGTTCACGAATGAGGGAAAAATGGAGCGGGAGATCGATAGGCATATTGGTAAGGCATCAGCAATTATGCAGATGATGTCTGTCATGGTGGAGAGAAAGCTGAGTCGAAAGGCAAAGCTCTCGATTTATCGGTTGATCTACATTCCTACCCTCATCTATGGTCATAAACTCTGAGGGGTGAGCGAAAGAACAAGATCATGGATACAAGCGGCTGAAATGGGTTCCTCTGTAGGGTGTCTGGGCTCTTCCTTAGAGATAAGGTAAGAAGCTAAGTCATCCGGAGGGGACTCAGAGTAGAGCAGCCACTCCTCCACATCGGGGAACGCCAGTTGAGGTTTCGGGCAACTGGTCAGGATGCCTCCTGGACGCCTCCCTGGGGTGGTGTTCCGGGCAACTCCCACCGGGAAGGTCCAGGACACGCTGGATGGACTATGTCTCATGGCTGGCCTGGGAACTCCTCGGGATTCCTCCCGAAGAGCTGGCCCAAGTAGCTGGGGAGTGGGAAGTCTGGGTCTCTCTGCTTAAGCTGTTGCCCAATGACCCACAGGACACCCACAACAAGTCAGACTTACATTTATATTTATGGACAATTTAGAGTGGTTAGTTCATTTTGGCTGATAGGAAGAACCCATAATATCCAGTAAGAAGCAAAGCATACAGAGAGAAAACAAGTTCAACACAGAATGGCTACTACACCAGACCTTTATACGTGGAAGTAACAGTGATGACAACTGCACCACGGTGCAGCCCTATAATCAGTAAACTGTGTAAATTTACTTTTTCTCTGTCACTGACATCTTAACAGATTGGAATCCAGCAAGTTTAAAAGCTACACTACTGCCAAATCCTTTCAATCTTGTTCTTTAGCCAATTAGGGGAGATTTCGCTAGAGGGGGCATGGCACTGAACTGCAGGGGAAGACAGCTGTCATCACGGATTACAGTTTCTCATGAAAGCCAATCATTGATATCAGTGATCAGTCCCACGATTATGGGTACCCCCACCCTACACTCCCACAACCTACAGGTTTTTGGATCACCCCAAAATTCTAATCATTTTTTTGTGGTCCCAATGGATTTCCTGAAAAGTTAGTCAGTTATATCCATCCATATATCCAGTTATATCCATCCATCTATTATATGTCTAACAAACAAACCCTGGTGAAAACATAACCGCATTGATGGATGCAATAACCGTAGCATGACTGCCATGACCCAAGGTTTTCCTGCAGAAGATTCCATTATTATATCCTTAATCAATGTAGCTGATTGCTGAGATAAAAGTGCACAATGCAACAAACCAATAAATAAAAAAGGTAAACAGTCCAAGCAATTTGTGTGGACATTTCTCAAGTCTGCAACCTTGAGGCAGCACCCAGCTCACAATGATTTATCCTCGAAACAGAATTTTTTCTCACCAGTAAAGTCCAGGCCAGTGAAACAAAGAAAACATGTCTGTCATCATCTCTGAAATCTAGCTGGCAGAAAGTACATCTGCCCATTCTCCTGCTCCATCCATCTGTAGCGTGATCCATTTATATTTCCTTTGCTCTCTATATCTATCTTATGTTAGACTGCATTTATCAATACCCTGTTGCATCGCTATTATGCGTATCTACTTTTAGAAATTCTTTCCATTTGCTGATGTACTCATTAGAGTTCCACACTTTATAAAAATAGTATGGTGAGGGCAAAAAACACTTCAAAGCATTTAAGCCCATATATATTATTATTGAATACAACGCATGTATTTTACTGTAACATGTACTGCCTCTGAATGCACTGGCACTTCAAACCCACAGTAGTCTCTCCTACTCATCACTGTAAGTGCTGACACACCTGAAGGATCCCCACACATTACCAAGGAAGGTCACTCCAGGCCCGCTGTGTCTTCCTCTCCTCCTACAATCTGTCTCTCTCTTTGTCCGCCTACTTAAGTCAAAATGAGAGGGAATCCTCCAAGGGGCAGGAAATCCTCAGTCACAGAAAGAGATACTTAAAGATTGTAGAGCCTAGCAGTTGCTGATGAAACACATCCGAGCAGCCAGCTGCCTCAGTGAAGGAAGTGGTGGTGGATGGCTATTGAGACAAGGCCAGTCTGAATCAAAGCAAGCACAACAGACAAATGCACAGCTTAGCGAGTTTCTCGCTCAAAACTCCACCCTGCAGAGCTCAGAGTCAGCAGCCTAGCTCCCCTCCCTGCTAGGTTCTGTTTTGCTCTCATTTTTCTTTCTCTCCCTCTTCTCCTTTTTCATTGTTAACAGATTCCCATTCTTACAAGACAGATTTCTGTCTGCATCCTTTCCTCTGGTAACAACTCAAGACAATTAAGTGATTCATCTTCAGTCAGGTAATGACAGTGCAAACAGTCAAGGTGACGGTGTGTTTAGATGATATTAGAGAGTAAATCTTTCACAAATTGTCAAGAGATGACTGTCAAGCTACAAACACATTATGATGTGATGAAGTTCCTCTTTCATATTTCCACATATTCGTATTTATGTAGGCGGCTTATTTTAAAATAATTTAAACAAAATATTTCCCTCAAAACTCTACACGCGAAATGGTATAATGTGAAAAAAGTTGATGATTTATGCAAATTATCACAATATAAAATTAACAATTGCATGTATTTGCAGCCTTTTTTCAAGCTTTGTTGATTATCCTTTAGCAACCAGTACAGCCTCACAATATTATTTTTTTTTTAGGGGGGGGGGGTTATATGATGCCATAAATTTGGCACAGCTCTCTTTAGGGCAGCTTCACCTACTTCCCCTTTACAGATTTGTCCTACAAACCATACCTTTGCTTTGCTATCTTGGCAGATTCCATGGCTCATTGTGTCACTGAAAGATGAACAGTTGTCCCAGTTAGTTTTATTTTTCATGGTCCGAGAGTCCTTCAGGTGTCTTTTGGCAAACGTCTGTCGGCCTGCCATAGACCTTTAACTATGGTGTGGCTTCTGTCTGGGCAGTCTACCCTACAGACTGGATCTGTGGATTGCTGCAGAAATGCATATCATTCCTCTTTCTTTACAGAGCAAGGCTGGACCTCTTATAGAGTTACTATCGAGTTTTTAGTCATTAACTCAGTTAGACCCTTTCTCACCTGTTCACTCCATTCAAATGGTCTTGGAGCTCAAAAAGAGTCCTAGATGTCCCAGACTTCTTCCATTTATGGATAGTGGATGATATATTTTTGAACGATAGGATAGGGTACAGCGGGTGTTTTTAAATGGTTTTAAGTCTAGTAAAGTGGTTTTAAACGAAGGGCTTCCCCAGGGTTGTGTTTTATCTGCAGTTTTATTTTCTGTTTACACACATGACATTACATGTACCAGGAAGGGAATGAGTCTTTTAAAATATGCTGATGATATGGCCCTGGTGGCCCACGTTGACAGCATGGACGCTTTAACTCAGCACCAAGTAGCGGTGAATGGTCTACTGGAAACCTTTAAAAAAGAATCCCTGGAGTTAAATGTGTCAAAGACAAAGGAGCTGTGTGTGTATGCAGAGATAGAGCAACAACTACATCATAGCTTTTTAAACCATTATTTTTTCAGGAAGAGCAGGTTGAGCAAGTGGAGTTTTTTAAATACTTGGGGACACATATAGACACTCGTCTGTCGTTTCAACTCCATTCAGACTCAATCTACAATAAAGCACTCCAGCGTCTCTACTTTCTCAGGAAGCTCAACAGTTTCAAAGTCAAGGCAAATAGTTTAGCTATGGTTTACCGGTCACTGCTAGAATCCATTCTTTTACTCTTACTACTTTTAATATCTCATCATGGTACAATTTTCTCACCAGCAAACAGAAAGCAAAATTGTCAAGGATTGTACATCAAGCGAGCAAAATAATCAGTTCACCTCAAACTCCACTGTCGTATGTATGAGCGCTCTGTGATCAGGAAAGCCACCCTGGTCACAGAGGATTGCTCTCACACCTTTCACCATTGCTTCAGTCTCCTCCCATCAGTTAGGACATACAAAGTCCCAGTGGCCTAAAAAAAAACATCTACAAAAAAATAATTCATTCCAACCGCGGTCACAGCTCTTAATAAGGGAATTTCTACAATAATTTTATAAATGTTTATAAACAATTTCATAAATGTGCAATGTGCACTCTTGGGTGTATGTGGTCCAGGCCCTTTTATTGTTCTATATGTTTGTGGAGAGTTGATGTGGAGCCCTGTCTAAGATTAATTTCTGTAACCTTTTGGGATCAGACAAATGAAGTTTTAAATAATGTTTCTATATCCTTCCCAAAATTAGTACTTTGAATCAATTCCATCCTTTAGATCTTTAGGCAATTCTTTTGACTTCATGCTTGGTTTTTGCTCTTCACTGCATGCACAGGTGTGGGAATTTCCAAGTCAACTTCATTTTGAACAGGTAGACTCCAATTAGGCTGTATAAACATCAGTGAAGAGAGGATGGACCTGAGATGCATTTTTAGCATATGGCAAAGGATATGAATACTTATGTACAAGTTATTTCTTAGTTTTTCATTTTTTTCATACATCTGTAATAACCTTTTTCACATCATCGTTGTGTTATGTTATTTGTTGAGTCTTGGGGGGGTTGGGCAGCATTGTATTACTTTTTGGAATGAGGCAGTTACAAGGTGTAAAAAAGTGAAGGGCTGTCAATATTTTTTGGTTTATGTCTTAGCTGAAACCAAGAGGTCGAGGTAACAGTTTCAGAAAAGAAATCCAAACATCCCTCTCCAAAGTAACACTTTCCACCTCATTCTTGAGGTTTATGAGGCATTCCCAGGACAGAAGGGATATAAAGTCCATGCTGTGATTTCTGGGTCTGTTTCTGGGTCTTGTCCCATTGTAACTTGGCTTGAAATTCTCCAAAGGTAAGTGTCATGTTTCGGCTAAAGGAGGACCCAGATGCGGAGCGGCGTTTGTGGCTCTTACGGCCCATGTTTATTAAATGTCCAGAAAGACGAGAAGCACAGAGAACTAGGGGAGGTAACGACGACAACGACCCGACGAGGACAGACAGACACAGAAGGGTATATATACTGTGGGGAGGGTAATTAGGAAACGTGGAACACCTGGGAGCAGAGGCAGAAAACACAGGGAGGACTAATAAGACAACAGGTGAAACAAACTAGGACTAAGTAACTAAAACAGACTGGGAGGAAACAAGGAGGAATAAACAACACAGACAGGGACGGATCATGACAATACCCCCCCCTCAAGGTGCGCCACCTGGCGCACCAAGTAGGAAACTCAAGCCAGGGCGGGAGGAGGGGGTCCAGGACGGAGGGACAAAACCACAGTCCCCAGAAGACCCATGACGTGGCGGCCGGCGGCGAGGGACCAACAGACGAGGAGGCCGGCGACGAGGAACCAACAGACGAGGAGGCCGGCGACGAGGAACCAACAGACGAGGAGGCCGGCGACGAGGAACCAACAGACGAGGAGGCCGGCGACGAGGAACCAACAGACGAGGAGGCCGGCGACGAGGAAACAGCAGACGAGGAGGCCGGCGACGAGGAACCAGCAGACGAGGAGGCCGGCGACGAGGAACCAGCAGACGAGGAGGCCGGCGACGAGGAAACAGCAGACGAGGAGGCCGGCGACGAGGAAACAGCAGACGAGGAGGCCGGCGACGAGGAACCAGCAGACGAGGAGGCCGGCGACGAGGAACCAACAGACGAGGAGGCCGGCGACGAGGAACCAACAGACGAGGAGGCCGGCGACGAGGAACCAACAGACGAGGAGGCCGGCGACGAGGAACCAACAGACGAGGAGGCCGGCGACGAGGAACCAACAGACGAGGAGGCCGGCGACGAGGAACCAACAGACGAGGAGGCCGGCGACGAGGAACCAACAGACGAGGAGGCCGGCGACGAGGAACCAGCAGACGAGGAGGCCGGCGACGAGGAACCAGCAGACGAGGAGGCCGGCGACGAGGAAACAGCAGACGAGGAGGCCGGCGACGAGGAACCTTGAGACTTGGAGGCCGGCGGCGTGGAACCTTGAGCCTTGGAGGCCGGCGGCGTGGAACCTTGAGCCTTGGGGGCCGGCGGCGTGGAACCTTGAGCCTTGGGGGCCGGCGGCGTGGAACCTTGAGCCTTGGGGGCCGGCGGCGTGGAACCTTGAGCCTTGGGGGCCGGCGGCGTGGAACCTTGAGCCTTGGGGGCCGGCGGCGTGGAACCTTGAGCCTTGGGGGCCGGCGGCGTGGAACGGGGGGGCTTGAGCTGGGGCCGGCGGCGTGGAACCTTGAGCTTGGGGCCGGCGGCGTGGAACCTTGAGCCTTGAGGCCGGCGGCGTGGAACCTTAAGCCTTGGAGGCCGGCGGCGTGGAACCTTGAGCCTTGGAGGCCGGCGGCGTGGAACCTTGAGCCTTGGAGGCCGGCGGCGTGGAACCTTGAGCCTTGGAGGCCGGCGGCGTGGAACCTTGACTTAGGTGGAGGCGTGTTCGCCTGAACACCCTCGGCAGAGTCAGGAACCGGAGGCGTGTTCTCCTGAACACCCTCGGCAGAGGCAGGAACCGGAGGCGTGTTCTCCTGAACACCCTCGGACGAGGCAGGAACCGGAGGCGTGTTCTCCTGAACACCCTCGGACGAGGCAGGAACCGGAGGCGTGTTCTCCTGAACACCCTCGGACGAGGCAGGAACCGGAGGCGTGTTCTCCTGAACACCCTCGGACGAGGCAGGAACCGGAGGCGTGTTCTCCTGAACACCCTCGGCGGAGTCGGGAACCGGAGGCGTGTTCTCCTGAACACCCTCGGACGAGTCAGGAACCGGAGGCGTGTTCTCCTGAACACCCTCGGACGAGGCAGGAACCGGAGGCGTGTTCTCCTGAACACCCTCGGACGAGGCAGGAACCGGAGGCGTGTTCTCCTGAACACCCTCGGACGAGTCAGGAACCGGAGGCGTGTTCTCCTGAACACCCTCGGAGGAGTCAGGAACCGGAGGCGTGTTCTCCTGAACACCCTCGGAGGAGGCAGGAACCGGAGGCGTGTTCTCCTGAACACCCTCGGAAGAGTCAGGAACCGGAGGCGTGTTCTCCTGAACACCCTCGGCGGAGTCAGGAACCGGAGGCGTGTTCTCCTGAACACCCTCGGAGGAGTCGGGAACCGGAGGCGTGTTCTCCTGAACACCCTCGGAGGAGTCAGGAACCGGAGGCGTGTTCTCCTGAACACCCTCGGCGGAGTCAGGAACCGGAGGCGTGTTCTCCTGAACACCCTCGGAGGAGTCAGGAACCGGAGGCGTGTTCTCCTGAACACCCTCGGAGGAGTCAGGAACCGGAGGCGTGTTCTCCTGAACACCCTCGGGGGAGTCAGGAACCGGAGGCGTGTTCGCCTGAACACCCTCGGAAGAGTCAGGAACCAGAGGCGTGTTCTCCTGAACACCCTCGGAGGAGTCAGGAACCAGAGGCGTGTTCCCCTGAACACCCTCGGAGGAATCAGGAACCCGAGGCGTGTCCGCCTGAACACCCTCGGAGGAATCAGGAACCCGAGGCGTGCTCTCCAGAACACCCTCGGAGGAATCAGGAACCCGAGGCGTGCTCTCCAGAACACCCTCGGAGGAATCAGGAACCCGAGGCGTGTTCTCCAGAACACCCTCGGAGGAATCAGGAACCCGAGGCGTGTTCTCCAGAACACCCTCGGAGGAATCTCGGAGCCGAGGCGTGTTCTCCAGAACACCCTCGGAGGAATCTCGGAGCCGAGGCGCATCCGTCTGGACGCCCTCGGAGGGAACTCGGAACCGAGGCGCATCCGTCTGGACGCCCTCGGAGGGAACTCGGAACCGAGGCGCATCCGTCTGGACGCCCTCGGAGGGAACTCGGAACCGAGGCGCATCCGTCTGGACGCCCTCGGAGGGAACTCGGAACCGAGGCGCATCCGTCTGGACGCCCTCGGAGGGAACTCGGAACCGGGGTTCCAGGTGAGCCTCTGAAGAGCGCTCAAAAACAGTCTCCACAGGGGACCTGGGCTCAACATTCCCTACGGAGCTGTTCCATTGACCCTGGGTTAACTCAGCTCCACCTGAAGGAAACGCCGGCGCCTGGCTGTGCTGGAGAGGATGAGGAGGCAGACCCGAAACCGGCCGTGGGCGGTAGGAGGAAGCGGCGGTTGAATCACCGAAGCCGGAGACAGCACCAAGCGGGACAGGAGGAGCCGAGGCGCTGCAACTCCGAGAAGGAGGCGAGAAACCTCCTGGAGCCGATGGAGCAGCTCGGCGACGCCTCCCTCCTCGTCGCCGGGAAGCAGGAAGAGGGCCAGTCCCAGAGGGATCACAGAAGGGTGGAAGATCGGCGGAAGGAGCCAGGGAGATCAACCGGTCAACCCAGGAGGAAGAAAGCCGCGGCGAGGGCGGCGCACCCCGGGCACCGCCGCAAAAGTCCAGCTCGTCGTCCTGGGAGTCGGAGAAGAACTCCGGGAAGCCGTCATCGTCCTCCTCAGAATCGTCATACATAGACGCAAGGAGGAACGACGGGGAAACATAAACTGCGTTCCCAGGAGGACGCCCAGAAGCGCGGCGATGACTCGAGGCCCGAGGAGCGGAGAGGCCGCCCTCCTCACGACGGCGGGGCCCAACTCCGGGCGGACAGCGAGCCTGCCGGAATCCGCAAAAGGGTGAGTCGGAGTGGAGTCCTTGACTTACGCTCCAATCTATCAATTCTCTCCACTCTTCCTCCGTGTGTTGGTGCTCCGCTGGGTCCAGTTGGTCGGGTCGTAATGTCATGTTTCGGCTAAAGGAGGACCCAGATGCGGAGCGGCGTTTGTGGCTCTTACGGCCCATGTTTATTAAATGTCCAGAAAGACGAGAAGCACAGAGAACTAGGGGAGGTAACGACGACAACGACCCGACGAGGACAGACAGACACAGAAGGGTATATATACTGTGGGGAGGGTAATCAGGAAACGTGGAACACCTGGGAGCAGAGGAAGAAAACACAGGGAGGACTAATAAGACAACAGGTGAAACAAACTAGGACTAAGTAACTAAAACAGACTGGGAGGAAACAAGGAGGAATAAACAACACAGACAGGGACGGATCATGACAGTAAGTGCCCAGGAACAGAAGGCATAATCAACAACCTAAAGTGACAACCTTTTGATATGGAAAAGCGGCAGATCATCGGCATCCTTGCTGTTAGAAGATGATGCCAGCCATAACACCTTCGTTTGTACAGTTTATTTTAAACCATTCTGGTTTTGTTAACATTTAAATGACTGTTTTACAAACACATTCATACTTTCATACCTCACTGAAGCAGTAATCCTTCCAGATTAATACCTTACTAAGTAAACATATATGCAAAGCTTGTTTATCGTCCACTTTTGGCTCGAGAGATGCAAGCTTGGTGACCTTGATCCTCCAAGCCAGAGAATAAAGATTTTATTGCAAAGCACAAAAAAAACTACAAAAAAAACATGCAGGCTTCAATTTTGTAAGCAGAGTAGCATTGCAACATTTTGTGATTTTGTACAAACTATATCTTAAGGGTATAAGCAGGCAGAAAAAAATATGAAATACAGAGTACATCTAAAAGCTTTTCTAGCTTGTAGAACAAACAGCTTAAAAGATACGACAGAAAGTCTGTGCTTAGCCGTATCTGAATTTTCTTACAGCCCCGTCCACCCTCTTTTCTATCGCTGTGTCCAAATGTGCTTCCAACCATCTCATCATCATGTATGAACAAGGACGTTCAGAGCATCATCACTAGAAAAAATGTCATCTCCGTCTCCAGCCATGGTTGTTGCCATGGCCACAGCAATAAACCTGACTGATACGGAGCAAAGTGAAAGCCTCTATAGGATATACTTTATGTCCTTCCGTGTCGTCTACATCAAATATGATGAAACACACATGTTGACATCTACTACAGATCTTTGTTATACGGATATTTGACCATCACTTAATTTGGGAAATTTGTTTCCATATTCTTGCTGCAATTAACCTCTATAAAAAAAACACTTGAGCAGTCTATTGACAGCTGTCTAGTGTAGCTAAAGGGGCTAACAGATAAGCAAGCATGTTAAGTGTCATTTGACAAAGTGTGGATAGATTACATTTAATGATTGGCTGAAGAGTATTTAGATGTGGACTCCTGTTTTGCTACCTTGCTAATGTCACACGTTCATTAAACCATCAGAGTTCAGCATATACACTCATGCATTTCACTGAATAGATTTAATTATATAAGCTTTTGAATATACAAATGATGACAAGAGCACACTGCCTTCAACTTCAAAATAAATCACTTGCTGGTACATTTCTCATTAGTGGAGATCAGAGGAAAAGATATTTGTATTAACCTGAGCGTGCACAGTTGGTGTGTGTTAAAGTGTGGGTATATTCATTTACCACTCATTATATTTCCAAGCAGTGTTAGGGAGAGAAGGTCTGGTCCTTGTGAATATTCCATTTGGCTTATCAGACGAGTCCAACCCCGAGGAAGATCAGATCGAACCATAAAAGCTCATTAATTACGAATGGTTGCTGTGCGACAGGCAAAAAAGGGGGGGGAAGGAGACCAGCGGTGGTGAACGAAGGGGACAGATGGGTTAGAAAGTGGATAATTTGTAAAACTGTGTTGGTAATGCTCAAGAATATTTCTAAAGATGAAATAACTTCATCAGTCAACTCTTTTTTATAGAGAAAAAGAAGAATTCACACCAACGAATACAAGAAAAAAATTAGAGTAAAAGTACAACTGCGTTCTTACTGAATTGTCCTTATGAGTGAGTGGTTTTTTAGTCCTGTGTGTCTCTGTGTTCCCCCTGTGATGGATTGGCAACCTGTCCAGGGTGTACCCCACCTTTCCTCTGATGATTGCTGGAGATAGGCATGCATGGATGGATGGATGGATGGATGGATGGATGGATTGATGGATGGATGGAGTCAGTCTGCCACAATAAGAGAATCAACTGCCTATTTGTCACTTATTGGTTTTTGTTGGCCTATTGTCACTGCATTGTTTCCTCTCATTTTCACTCAACATAAGCTCATCAAAAGGCATTTTCATTTTATAATTCAGAATTAGAGATACCCTAAGAACTCAGCTGTTTACTTTTTTACTTTGTTGCCCTCTCTCTGTTTAATCTTCAACTCAACCTCTCCCACTTAACTTTTTTCGTCCCTAACTCTCTTCATCTTCTCTCTTTATTTTCCATTAAAAAGCAATAGCTAATAAAGATTTATTACACATATATAAAGTGGAGTACTACAGAAATAGTCGTAATGCTCCACTTGTGAAAGTAAATCTGTTGTGCTTCTACTTGGTACTTAGAAATTTATTCTGAGCGTCACACTGCCAAACTGGACACTTAAAAATGTAATAAAAGAGAAATCAGCTGCTCACCAGAATCAGTAAATCTTGAGCTGGATCACCCCTGAGTGGTGACAGACCATTCTGTAACTAGAAATCATATAAATTTTAGCCATGCCGCACAGTCATGCAGTAAGTTTTTTGTTTGTTTTTGTTTTGTTATAAAGAATAATTGCTTAGGGCGATATTTTACTTTAAATTACAAAATTATTGGCACCATCCTGGTTGCATTGGAAATAATAATATCTAATATATAATGTTTATGACTACCTTCCTGATAAGGTTGAAGTAATAAAACAATAAGCTTGTGGTACATGTGTAAAAATGGACAATTTATGTCCTATGAGGTTCTTACCTGTACGTTTAAATTGGAAGGCAGAGGGAACCTCTGGAAGTATCTACAAATAAAACACCAAGTGACCTCTAAATTTAAAAAAATTGTGTATAATGATATTTTAGGTTTTATTAAAATGCCATGAGATCGCCAAACTAAATCTCAGTTCTGTAAAATATTTTCTTATAGTTTAAGTGGTAACTCAAACATTAAACCTTGTTGGCAGCAGAATTTGAAAACAGAGTACAGAAATGAAAAAAAATTGTTAGATATTTTATCAGACAGTGGTAAGAGCAGGAGGCCAGAAGTAAATTAATACAATACAAGGGGTTACATAGATATTATAATACTCCTACCAGACTGCACAAAATGAAACTGATGCCAGACCATTTGTGTTGGAAATGTAAAGATGAAGGGGGGACATATTTACACTGCTTTTGGGAACGCTCCTTGGTTTCACCATTTTTGACTGATGTATTGGAAGTTTTAAGTGCTTGGTCTGGATCAGAAGCCCCCAGGGCCCCGAAAGTTTATTTAATGGGAGAATGATCTCAAATGCTTAATGTCTCTAAATGATTTTTTTCAGTTGTGATGGTGGGTTTTGTGACAGCATCCATAATCAAATTAAGACACTGGAAGACTACGGTGCGACCTGAGATAAAAGACTGGATTATATCAATGGCAGACACGACCATACTCAACAACCTGAAAGGGAACAGAAACTCTGATGGGAACAGCCTTTGAAACACTCTGAAAAGCAGTATAATGCCTATGTGATACCTAATATTATTATGCTTTTGATCTTTTTTTTCTGGATTTCTGACTTGTTCCCGCTTAGTATCGATATGTGTTTTTGTAACTATCTTACTGTAGCCTGTATTGTGTGTGGTCACGCTGAATGCGGGGAGGGACACCAGCCTTCTTTTTTTGGGGGGGTTTATATTTGTTATTGTGTATCATAAAGGTTTTGAAAATCTATAAAAACGTCAAATAAAAAAACAAAAAACATTCCAAAATACAAGCAAAAAGAATTCAACATTCCTTTTAAAACACTTTAGGGGGCTGATTTATCAAGATTCCTGATAATGACCACAAAATTGTGTTCAGTGCTAAAACTTTGCGTGAGTGGGTTGTCCTTCATTTGCGGGTGATTTACTGAGATTGTGTGAGTAATTTTCAACAGGTGCCAGCAGCAGTATTCAAATGAGGAGTTTGCTGCTGCTAATGCGAGCTGCACCACAGCTAGAGAGATGAGGAATAATGCACATGAATCCATAATGCGTCTTTAGCAAAAAAATGTAATTCATGCGGTGTACATGTGCTGCTCCCTGCTACATGTCCACATCGTATTGGAGGGTTAGACTGATTAAAACTGTAGCATGTCTGAGTTTCATTTTTAAAATATCATATATAATTCCAATCATCATTGTGGTATTGTATATTATTACCACATTTTATTTATTGGACTCCAGGTGGGTTAACCATTACGTGAGAAACTAAGGAGGATTCACTATGATTATGTGCGCTCATCGCTTCTTCGCCAGGTGGAGACGTGATGGTGGGAAAAAAGGTAAATATTTACATAACTATCAGGTTTATGGCCATTAGAGTGTTAATTACTCGTAGTTTATAATGTGTGTGAATGAAATTTTTTGTTTGTCAGTAATAAACTCATGTTGAATGTGGTAGCGCAAAATTAAGACATGCTTTTCAGAAGTGTGAAAAATAGGCGGCGCAAACATGTTTATGCTAAGTAAATCACACTGTGCCTGGAAAGTCTACCTCTTTGCCTATTCTCCTCCCATTATTTTGCGTGTTCTTACAGAAACAGTCAGATTGCATATTCATCAAGGGCAAAAGAGCTAAATGGATTGCGTGAGTCGTGTTGTGGGTTTAACAGGCCCAATACGCTCCGTGTTGATAGATCAGCCAGAGCCTGTTTGTGGGATGCTGTTTGTGCGGGTTTTAACAAGCGAAAACCGTTGATAAATCAGGCCCTTAATCAACAAACTCACAAAGCTAGTAACAACCACAGCTAAACTACAAAGTAAAAAATGAAGAATAAAGCTACCAAAAGTAAAAACAGTAAAAGTGTACCAATATGCAAGTATTAGAAACATTCATCCATCCATCCATCCACTTCTGCTTATTGTGTGTTGGGGCAGAAGCTTAAGCAAACCCAGACTTCCCTCTTTAGTCACGGGTATCTAGTGTGAGTTTACTTTCTTTAACATAAGGGTGCAATTCATAACAAAATTAGCGTAAAACAGGGTGGGGAGATGGTAAAATGATACTGTGGAGAGTAAAACAGTTGTCACAGGCACAGGAATTTTGTAACAGTATATAATCACTTCTTTGCCTCACATTACCAAAAAATCTGTTCTCATTTTTACAATACATATACAAAGTTTTACATCTCAACCAGAAGTTACACCCTGTAAGTTGACAGTGTATAAACGTTTTGGAGAGGATAAAGGAAAAAGAAAAAAATATGCAAGGGGGAGAAAAAAAAACAGAGAAAGACATCCTCCTTCTTTAGACTAAAACTAAATAAAAAATGTATTTTCAAAATTAACACTGCTACAGGCTCAGCCTCTATAGCTGACGTCAGCAATCCTGTCGCTGTGGAGTATAAAACAAGCCCAGTCTCGACCACTCCTCCGTAATGAGTTGGAGTTGGAATAGCAGCAAAGTGTGGACAACACCCAGCCCTTTCCCTCTGTACATCCCTCAGTCTGCCAGACAATGCCTCCTTTTCCTCCATTTTTTCAAATCGGGAATGTGGACGGAAAGAGACTCTGGTAGGGTGAGTTGCTCACAAGCCAATGAGTGTGCAGTCCCCACCCACTGACTCTCTTTGGCAAATGAAGTGATTCAGTTGAATAATGGCCTTTTGGAAATAATGGGCCACTGGGTGAGGGGCTGCACGCTGGCACAGTGCAGGGTTCATATCCCAGCCCAGGGCCTTTCTGCATGGAGTTTGCTCACCAAAGTTAGATTAATTGATCGCTCTAAATTGTCCTTAGGTGTCAGTGTGTGCGTGCATGAGTGTTTGTCCTGTCTGTCTCTATGTTTGGCCCTGTGATGGACTGGCAACCTGTCCAGCGTGCACCCCGCCTCTCACCCGTTGACAGCTGGAGATAGGCACCAGCCCCCCCGTGACCCCTACAGGACTAAGCGGTTCAGAAAATGGATGGATGGGCCACTGGGAAAAATGCCATTATGAAATAAAATCTGTGTGTTTTGGAATAAAACCTTTTAATGTAATCAAATAAAAATGGCTTAAAAATGTTACATGAGCAGTTATATAGTATTTTGTATTAATACATTTTGCAGAAAGGTGAAACATATATTATGCTAATTAGCAAATCATTTTATATGATTTTTTTGTCACAATTTCATTGTCTCATTATATATTTGTCAATCATTAATTCACATGTACATTTCTATCACAGGGGTTTATTTATTTATTTTGGAGCATTTTGAAGTCCAGAAATCTGGACTGTCTAAAATCTGTATTGGCAATTGAAAATTCTGAAAGCTATAATTTAATCAACTTCACCAAGACAAGAAAAGTAATCATCGCTGCTAACATTACAGCCTTGTAGTGGGAGAAAATATGTCTTTGAATTTCGTTCAGGATAAATCCAACATTTATTTCTTGTGAAATCATTTATTCTCACCAATCACAGCCCATCCACCACCCTGACTTCAGCTCTCTCTTTTTACTGCAGACCCTTCCGTCAGCAACAGTAGACTCTTCGAAAGCTACTTAACAGCTCCAAGAACAAACAGGTTTTAACATGACCTCAAACTTCCCTGATACAAATCTGCCAGGGTGTTATAGGATCTGTGGGAGCTACACTAAATCCACAGAGACCCCACTCATTTACCCAAGGGCTAAGAGGTTTTGTCAATAACATATTACCAGGCAACTTAGGACACCCTCAGAGGGGTTTATCAATTTTGGGCAGGTGAAAACGTCACTCTTTGATCAAAGCTTATCAAAAGGCAAAATAAATCACGACTGCTGTCGACCCCTGCACCAGTTAAAGTGACTGCAGAAGTACTCGAAGTGATACAGAGTTGCTAAATGGTCCAAGATTTTGGGGATTACATCCTCAAATGTGGGCACCATAAGTATGTTGGGTATTTGGAGGAAATGCAGGTATTTGGCTATGAACATTTAAAGGATCACTTACGGCAATGCACAAGATTAATAATTTATGGAAAATTAGAATTGAAGGGGCACAACCTGGTCTACATGGTCTATTTATAGCCAAATATATGTATTTATCAATCTCTAATAGTTTAGCAACTGCGTAGATAAGGCTTGTGTGAATAACTAGATGAAGGAATGAGTTCTAAACGTGTATTGAAACATGTAACCTTGCCACATATATGTGTGCAAAATAAAAATGACAACAGTGATTTTCCAAATGCAATAGTTTATTAACAAAATGAGAAAAAGATAAATATTTAATCACTCAAGCTAGTAACTAACTACTCCTCAAAATAAATTAATAACCAAAATAAAAGAACAATGAATGCATAAATATGCAATAAAAAAAGAAACCATTAATTCTTCTGGAGGAATCTGGATGCTTTAAAGAACCAATGCTTATCTTGTAAATGCTGGAATGAAAGCCAAATTAGTTTGCTAATTGTAATTAGTTTTAACTAATTAGCACCATTGATTTATGTATAAACCAATAAGACAATGTAAGGAAAAATAAAACATTCCTCGGATAAAGAAACGTTTGTTTAAAAATTGTCTGGCTAAGAAGTTATTGACCATGGTAACCCACGTTGGGAGGTTTGGTGCCACTAATGCATTTATTGAGCATTAAGCAAATAAAGGGAACTCCACTCCGACTGAGTAACTCAAATTGCAGGAATCAAAAAGACTCATTGCCAAGAAAGTATAAAAAAAACACCTAAAAAAAACTTGGCCTGGTTAACCCAAACAGATGGCAGATAAAATAATACTCACAGTAACAAACCTCAAAGAACACAACCCTTAAATATTATTTATCCTAAACCAATTTGCCTCTGCCCTGAACAGACCTTGAATGTTTAAAGTACTTAGCAGTGAACCTCTTGGCCGTTGGAGATCCAGTTAGCTGGTCCTCTGATTGGCTAAGTAGCGATCAACACCAACTTTCCTTCACTGAACAGTACCTTTTGGCAGTTTCAAGCATGGCAGTTCTTATCAGTTCTGTAGCGGCGAATGAATGCGGCGTCTGCTGGTTCAGATCCTACTGCGTGCAGACTTTCAGCTCCGTTTTCTCAGCGGTCGGCACTCTGAAACTCAGAGGAGTGGTTCGTCAGTCTTTGAGGATAAAACAATGTCTTTGTTTATCGATGTTTAAGATTCGCCTGGTATCGGCAGCCTTTGAGCTCCTTGGATCGGGTTTCTCCCAGAAATGCGTGCTTTCCTTCGCCCATGAAGGAATTTTGTTGATTTCGTCTTCCCTGAAGCGACCTACCCACTTTAAAGAAGGGCAAAACGCTGTTGGGTGGCCCATTATATGCCTTCTCAGCCCCCCACTTCCTGCGTGAATGGAATTTCTTCTTCTTGGAGCTAGAGTGCAGATTAGTGCCACCTGATGGCTGTGTGTGACCCAACAAAGGTAATAAGATTACTGTTTCATAATGGTGCAGAAAGATACCAGACATCATACCATCAAGTTTGTTTTGCAGATTTAAAGAAATATATGCAAATTGTGTGTTTAGTAGGGGAGTGGTCATCTGAAATACAACAGCAAAGACTAAAAAAGTTCCCCCAGGTGATAGTAAATCTCCAACAATCGTTATCTCCATCAAAGTCTAATCATTGTTTTCTTTACTTGTAAAAATGAGTAAATAAAGGATCCCTAAATTTTAAACCAGAAGCGCACGTCAGACTTCAGAACTGTATAAAGAGTGCTTTACTATATTTACACAGATATATATATATAGTAAAGTCTGAGGGAGTTCCAGTTCTAAAACAGTCCTTTTTTAGAAGGCTAGAGTGACTTATTTTCTCCAGCTGTATGGAGCATAAAGTAGCCCAGCGCTACCCCTCCGCCACTTGTTATTGCAAGTTATTAGTTCAAATTTTTACAAAAATACAAAGTTTCTTGTTCGAAAAGTCATGTTGTGGAAACTTAAGGAGGGCCACCCATCAACTAAAGGTAATGTTGTTTTGAAACTACAGTTGGAGAGGGGGAAGTGGCATGTCCATTCAACAGCTGACTCCAGGCTAGCCACCTGAGCATATAGCCTGACAAATTAACCAGTTGTTGTTTTCTCTAGCTCATTAGTCTCCCAATGTTTCTCTATTAAAGATCAGCTAAAATAAGAAACTCTGCAAAATGTTTATGTTTAGTTTAAAAACCTTTTAAGGAGTGTTTTTACATTATATTATGCTTTATCAAATTAAACATCAATTTAAAGAAATCAGAATTTCTAAAGCAACCTGGTGACTGTAAAACTTTTAACTCATACTAATTTAAATTTAATTTTTGACTTTCAAAAATCTTCAACTAAGGGATCCGAACAGTGAGTTTTCTGAGTTCCAACATAAATTACAGATTTTAAACAGAGTGATTAAAATGTGGCTTTTCTTTTTCGATCAAAGCTTTTAAATCATGTTATGTAATCGTTGTTTTGATACGGTGAAGCCTTGGTGTTTTTACTCAAGGTTATCACATTGAGAGAATCTCATATCAGACCATGCCTAATGTGCTGCATTCCTTGTGCAAAATAAAATCAGATTTTGCAGATAAAAGATTTACTGCACCACTTGCATAGAAAAAGAAACAAGTATTCAAGGAAAATGTGCTTTCATTTCTAGAAACAAGCATTTACAACAGCTGCCATTTGTTTACTTCAATTCTACCAAGGCGTCATAACACATTTCTCTATGATTTATTGATATTTTAAAATGCTATGTGCAGCAGATTTAAGTACCTCTCCCCAAAAGAGCATCTCTGTTTCCCTCTATTTAATCTCCTCTTTCCTCCCCCTCTTCTCAGTGCCTACTGCAATGTCTGGGTGTCATTAATCTGACGATAGTGGAGTGGTACCCATTACAGTCACACACCCTAAATCAATGACTGTTACATGAGGAGAGTGTATGTGTGCAGTTGAATATTCTAGTGATGAATTTGTTATGTTTTTTTTCCTCCTCTTTACCCCATTTTTTGATTCCTCGACTTGTGCTGCTTATGATCTAACGCACCAGGAGGGCCTAATGAGTGGATGTGTCTTTGTGAACAAAGAGAGAGGACCCGCATACACATATGTGCATGCACAAAATACACAAATTACGAACACCGTTTGTTTTAAAGACAGAACAGTGTGATAAATCACAACTGTTAGCTGGAAATAAATATTTGCATGTGCTAATTGGACTCATTAATGACAGAGATATGAGTGAGGATGGGAAGAGGAAAGAGGTGAGTGACTACTTAAACATACACCACTGATCAGCTATATAATTGGAGCTTTGTGATGCACATGTACACTCTCAGCACTGTTTGTGTATTTGTGTTGGGCTGTGGGAGAAGGATGATTAATACCTTTCTTGGACACACAGACTGATACTCATGCATGCACACACGCACACGTACACACACAAAGACTCTTCACTGAACTCCCAACTCCAAAGAGGCTTTCAAGTAAATTGAGTTTGGGTTTAGGGTCCTGTTTGTATTAATGAGCCCACTGCCGCTCGAGTTAGGCCCAGTGCTCTGTGTTATTACCTGCTTGATAATGAATGCCAGCTTGACTAGCAGCAGTCAATGGAGGCGGCCTCACACAGCAGATAGCGTTGCAACTTGCCACCAGCTTAAAAGAATAGATAAGGTGCAATCTGTCACAGCGAGAAAATGATACCAAATGGCAAAGGCAGATAGAAACTGTGGACCATGAAAGACTCGCGTAATTACTGTATGCTATACCTGGATAGAGCAGCTTTTGCAAATAATGGAACACATTTATTTAAACCTTTCTAGAACAGCAGATTGTTGGCATTTATCACAGGTGACAGCACAGCAAGTCCCTGGAGGTTTAAACCATGTTAGAATAAAATTGGATAACATTTTGGTGATTAACGTATCCCTGCGTGACTAATGCTATCATGGTTATGAATCAGTCTTTTATTAAAACATATTCAAAAGAATTACGCAAGAACAACTGTCAGTTTTGTACTCATCAGTTTATTAAAATGATAGTAAAACATTGGAAATGGGTATTAAATGAATCAGGTGATCTAACTCTAATGTATGAATGAACTGTAAAAACCTTACATCAGGATTATTCTTTACTATATTTTCAACTGTATTATTTTTCAAGAGTTTTACATGTCCAATGACGTAAACAACATGTATTTAGACCTTAAAATAAGAATTTAATTGCATTTATAATTCCCCGAATATATTGCCTCAAAGTTAAAAGACAGTACAATATTGCTATTATGGTTCTAACAACTTCTCTGTACGAAAGCAGATATTATCTCCTTTGGGTTCGGTTCACATGGCAAGATTTTAAATTGGTCATACAATTTTGAGAACACCCATGTCGATTAAAGACAAGAAGTTGTGGATGTAACAGCTTTCATCCATCAGTGTGTGTGTGTGTGTGGTGTGGTCACAATGACAACACCACACACACTCACACACACAGATTTAACTCACAAACATTCTTAGGTCAGATCGGAAGCCTTGCAAAAGTTCACAAAATCAAATGTGTCTTCGGTGTAAATTAACATGGCGGACGGGGAGGAATGGAGCCTGGATCAGGGATCCCCAAATCCAGGCCTCAAGGGCTGTTAGGATTATTTTAAGAGCCTACCCAACAATCAGGGGCATCCTGAGCCTGGCATTAGCTGCACTGCCATGGCATCTTTTACAGTTAAGCCCAGAATTATTTATACTCACAGATACAAGCGGCTGAAATTACTTTCCTCTGTAGGTTGTCTGGGCTCTCCCTTAGAAATAGGGTGAGAAGCTCAGTCATGCGGAGGGGCATAGAGTGGAGCCGCTGCTCCTCCACATCGAGAGGAGCCAGTTGAGGTGGGTGAGACATCTGGTCAGGATGCCTTCTGGACGCCTCCCTAGTGAGGTGTTCCGGGCATGTCACACCAGGAGGAGACCCAGGACACACTGTAGGGACTATGTTTTTCGGGTGGCCTGAGAACGCCTTGGGATTCCTCCTGAGGAGCTGGCCCAAGTGGCTGGGGAGAGGGAAGTCTCGGTCTATGTTATAGCAAACAGACTGGATGCTTCAATAATTATAATTATAATATTCAGAAAGGATGAGAAAGAGTTTCCTCTATGGTCCAAGAGCTTTTATTACATATTTCTAGTTGATCCACCAAAACAGTTCAGTCTCCACTAATATTCACCATTGACTGACCCCCTCTAGGAAGTACAAAAACATTTTTATAGTTTTTCTCCAATGACAAACACCATCTGCTATAGTCCTTATTTTTCCTCCTCAGTCTCCCAGACGAGGTCATGGATTTACTTACAGACGCAATAAGCAAAGTCTGTTAAAGGTCCATCTGCAGAAAGTAGATATTTATAGACTGAGATTCAGATTGTTATAAAAACCCCAGGGACAAAGTAATTGTTTTCCACAATAGTCTCCCTGCTTGAGTAGTTGACCCCTGCACCCGACTATGGATAAAGCGGAAGACAATGGATGGATGGATGGATTATTTATGCTACTTGCAGAATGAATTTTAAAAGGAATATCTTAATCTTAACAACATGTTTCTTCTATCTGGAAACTACTCATAACAGGCGCTTTTCCACTATCATAATTTCAGGGTAATTTAACTAGAATATATATATTTTTTTGATGGGATAATTTGTTGGGCCATCCTCTCAGCCGCTGTGTCTCCATACACAATTAACCTTTAAGGAATCAGCTTTCAGCAGCGACTAACGTCACTGATAAGTGTGAAACAGCAACCATGGCAGCAGAAATAACAAGAGCTTTATATGGAAGAAGCAGGGTGTGTTGCTGTGTTTCTGTTTTCACAATGGTGGCCGATCAAATGCGACACAAATACTTCAAATTATATTCCCCAGGTCCTCAGTATTTCTGTCCAAATGCTGGCCATTTACGTTTAAAGGTAGTTTTTGTGAACTTGCAACTCGGATTAGTTGTCCAATAGGTGGCAATATATCATGTGTCATAGAGTCCAAGGAATAGACAAATATAACATCAACACTCCTACACACATAAAAACTACTCTTAAAGACTATTCATTTAAGCGACCTCTATGCATGAAAGGGTTAATTCATGAATCTCATAAAATGGTAAATGCTGGGTGTTTCCAGTCTGCAATGCAGAAGTGGGCAATAGGCAAGCGAGGATTAGATGTATAGAGCCAAGTGTTCTAGAAGACCACTTTATTATCTAAATGGGTATGAAGATGGCACTTAAAGGAATCAGCTGATCGTCAGCTCATTTAGGGATCACAAATGACTCTCCCTTCCTGCAAGAAGACCAACCCTGCTGGCTCTGTTTACGGTACTTAATTAAACCACAAGGCGCAAATACTGTAGCTTTATTTATCTCACCATTTTTCAAATGGATAGCTACTAAAATACTGTTAGCAGTTTCTCTATCCAGCCACAACACACACTTATAGTGCAAAAGCTCATACTCTCTTAATGTAATTGTAAAAATAAGAAAACACAGTGTGACAATTCATCTTAAAGTAAAATTATAAAAACCCATTAACGCTGTGTCTGGCCTATAACATAATGGTCAGTGCCATTAAGAAGAGACACAGATTTAGATTCCGCTTTAAAGACCAAGATTGTGTGCTCAAACAAGAAATGTGACTTTGGTTTCACAAGCTCACAGCAAACAGAGACTAAGTATAAATGTATAGACTTTAGAGGATATAGAGGATATTGTTTTCTTCATAAAGATTGTCTCTGCAGACCTAATTGTTTGTTGCAGTTTGTCCTGTTTTGTGGATGAGCCAAACCAAGGACTGATGGAAGAGGACAGGACAGAGAGAATAATGGCTGTGTAGAAGATGATAAGCAGCTCCCGTGGTAGATTGTACTTCTTGAGTTTCACAAGTGAAAACTGTCTCTGCTTGGCCTTCTTCTGAACAGTGTCTGAGATAATATGGCTCCTAGGAACCAGAGGTGATCCACAGTATAAATGAGGATGGTGAGAAGGGTGGATTCTGTAAGTGTACTGTAATTATACAGTCTTGAACAGGTTAAGCTCAAAGTGGTTCTGACCGCACCTACCGATCCATTTCTTTTCTGTATGCAGACTTATCATAGTCGTAGATCAGACCATTAACAGTTGTGTCATCTGCTTCTAATCCTCACCTGCTGCTGCTGCTCAGTCAGGAAACTGGTGATCCCCTGACAGGTGGAGACTGGCACTGTGAGCTGAGAGCGCTTCTGGCGAAGACTGTCTGGGCTGATGGTGTTGAAGGCTGAGCTGAAGTCTACAGGCAGGATGAAGTGTATTCCCATGTTGACTAGCATGCTAGATGCATCTGTTGACCTGTTTGCCCAGTAAGTAAATTGCAGGGGGCCCAGCAGGAGGCCTAAGATTTACTTCAGATGCTTCCCAGTACATGACTTCACACTTCAATTTCACATCAAGGCAAAGCAAGGGAAGGCAATTTTATTTGTATAGCACACTTTCAACACAAGGAAATTCAAGGTGCTTTACCTGATTAAAATTGGAATACACCATAAATCAATTTGATGATTAAAATAAAAGAAAGGAATTAGAATAAGACAATAATCAAGACACTACAACATTGTAAGGACAAGCAGGTAAAAACACAGTTTGTATTCACTAACTAATCACGCTAAAAAGTTCAGAGTTCTTAATTCAACAACAACAACAAGAAAACAGGACAGCATTTACAGTAATCAAGACTATAATTTGGGTGAAAATTAAAAACAAGTCAGTAAAAACAGTTACTCATAGGCAAGTCTAAATAGGTAAGTTTTAATTTTAGACTTAAAGGGTTAAGTGTGTCTGCAGCTTTGCATTCTCCTGGTAGTTTGTTCCAGATATGACGAGCATAGAAACTGAAACCTGCTTCTCCTTGTGTGGTTCTGATTCTAGGGATGATCAGTAAACTAGAGCTGGAGGATCTGGGTAATCTGGATGGTTTGTACCATGGTAGCAGATCTCTAATGTACTCTGGTGCTAACCCATTCAATGACTTATAAACTAATAAAAGCACTTTGAAGTCTATTCTCTGAGCTACAGGGAGCCAGTGTAAGGACTTTAGAACTGGGGTGATGTGTTCTACTTTCCTAGTTCTAGTGAGAACACGAGCAGCAGCGTTCTGGATCAGCTTCAGCTGTCTGTGTCAGGATTTGTGCTGCAGTGTGGGAGACGAAGGACCCAGACGCAGAAGCAGAAGCAGAACTCAGGTGAGGTGGTTTTAATGAGCTGCAGCAACAAAAGGCATGACACAATCAATGATCCAGCGAGATTAGAAGGCCTCGCTGGATCTTAAATGAGGGGAGAACCAAGGAGGAACAGGTGGAAACAATGATTAATCAGGGGCAGAGCCCTGGAGGTTCAGGATAACACAGGTGCAAATAATAAAGGAGTGTGAGTGGGGAGTGAGGCATGACAGGACCCCCCCCTTTAAAGGCGGATCCCAGACGCCATATAGAAAAAAAACCCAAAAGGATTAGCACCCCCCCAGGGTGGGTGGAGGGGGCCCACGGCAGGAGGGCCCGAGTGTCTGTGTTGACGCCCTCCAGCGGGACGTGAGTCGGGCGGACGGCCCGAATGGCGACCTCTGGTCGGACGAAGGACCGGCGGGCGTCCCCTTGCGGGACGTGAGTCGGGCGGACGGCCCGAATGGCGACCTCTGGTCGGACGAAGGACCGACGGGCGTCCCCTTGCGGGACGTGAGTCGGGCGGACGGCCCGAATGGCGACCTCTGGTCGGACGAAGGACCGACGGGCGTCCCCTTGCGGGACGTGAGTCGGGTGGACGTCCCCTGGCGGGACGTGAGACGGGCGGACGGCCCGGCGGTCCTCTCCTGGGGACCGGGAGGTCCAGCTGGGGGCTGGACGGACGTCCCTTGACGGGACGGGAGGCGGGCGCACGGCCCGGCGGTCCTCTCCTGGGGACCGGGAGATCCAGCTGGGGGCTGGACGGACGTCCCTTGACGGGACGGGAGGCGGGCGCACGGCCCGGCGGTCCTCTCCTGGGGACCGGGAGGTCCAGCTGGGGGCTGGACGGACGTCCCTTGACGGGACGGGAGGCGGGCGCACGGCCCGGCGGTCCTCTCCTGGGGACCCGGAGGCGAGGCGCAGGCTTGGGAGCCTGGAGGCGAGGCGCAGGCTTGGGAGCCTGGAGGCGAGGCGCAGGCTTGGGAGCCTGGCGGCGAGGAGCCGGCGTGGGAGCCTGGCGGCGAGGAGCCGGCGTGGGAGCCTGGCGGCGATGCAGCAGCAGCTCAGGAGGCGGCAGCGGCATATCCGGCAGCTCAGGAGGCGGCAGCGGCATATCCGGCAGCTCAGGAGGCGGCAGCGGCATATCCGGCAGCTCAGGAGGCGGCAGCGGCATATCCGGCAGCTCAGGAGGCCGAGACTGCAGGTGCTCTGTGGGCTCCGGGAACAGAGACTGGAGAAGGGAGAAGGAGGCTTCTGCTGGGTCCATCCTTGCTGGCTGGATCATTCTGTCAGGATTTGTGCTGCAGTGTGGGAGACGAAGGACCCAGACGCAGAAGCAGAACTCAGGTGAGGTGGTTTTAATGAGCTGCAGCAACAAAAGGCATGACACAATCAATGATCCAGCGAGGATAGAAGGCCTCGCTGGATCTTAAATGAGGGGAGAACCAAGGAGGAACAGGTGGAAACAATGATTAATCAGGGGCAGAGCCCTGGAGGTTCAGGATACCACAGGTGCAAATAATAAAGGAGTGTGAGTGGGGAGTGAGGCATGACAGTCTGATTTATTTTTTAGGTAGACCTGTGAAGATACTCTGACAGTAATCAAGTTGGCAAGAAATAAATGGATGGATTAGTTTTTCTAGATCTCTTTGTGTCATCAGTCCTTTATTCTGGAAATGTTCCTCAGGTGATAGAAGGCTGACCTTGTTATTGCCTTTATGTGACCCTGGAGGTTCAGGTCTGAGTCCATTATTACACCTAGATTTCTGGCCTGGTTGGTAGTATCTAATTGGGCCTTTATAAGTTCATTACTAATATGTAGTCTATCTTTTTGGGTCCAAAGATAAGTACTTCAGTTTTGTTTTTGTTCAATTGGAGGAAATGATGGGACATCCAGCTGTTAATTTGCTCAATGTATTTATTGAGGATTGGATGGGTTCAACATCACCTGGTGACATTGAGATATAAATCTGAGTGTCATCAGCATAGTTGTGGTAGTTAAAATTGTTTGTGGTTATAATTTGGCTTAGTGGGAGCATGTAGATGCTAAATAGAAGGGGTCCTAGGATGGAGCCCTGGGGGACCCCGCATGTGATTTCTGTGTTTTGTGATTAGAACTGGTTAATTGACACGAAGAAGTTCCTGTTATTGAGGTAGGATTTGTTGTTAAGTCCTGTACCAGAGAGTCCGACCCAGCTCTTTAGACGTTCCAGTAATATATCATGATCAACAGTGTCAAACGTAGCACTGAGGTCTAATAGTACAAGTACTGTGGTTTTACAACGCATACTTAACTGTGGTAAACAGCAACAATTTCCTTCTACAATTATTTGATGGTTGGATATTCTCATTAAATGCTTATTTGCATATAACTGCTACTTCTAACTGACCAAACAGCGTATGTAAACATCTGGTTTTAGCTGTATAACTATACAAAGGACTAAAGAATTGGGCTGCAGTACTAGTTTTCATTTTTTGCCCAATTAATAGTTTAGTACAACAGAAATGCAAACACAATCTTTAGGAAGACCTGAAATGCAAGACAGAACTAGTTTTTCCATCAACTCAGATGTTACTTAAGTAAGCCTCAGACTGCTGGTCGTTCCTACTAATTGATATACAGGTGAAGAAGAAAAAAAGCAAACACTGTAATCAACTAGCTTTAGTCAGCATGAGAAGTTAAAATTCTTCATGTGTAGTGATTGTGAAAAAGGGATGTTGTCAGTATAAACACTGAACTGGCCTCTCAGCATGTGTCTCACTGGTCCGCTGGTTCACCATGAGTAAAGCTCCAGCAAGCTTTAATAATTCACTAGCCTCTCTTTGCTCCCAGACAAACTTAGTTTTCACCAACAGGGGATTTGAGGAGCAGCAGGTTTGATTTAACTCAAAATCCAGTTTCTCTCTCTCTCTCTCTCTCTCTCTCTCTCTCTCTCTCTCTCTCTCTCTCTCTCTCTCTCTCTCTCTCTCTCTCTCTCACACACACACACACACACACACCCACATATTCACACGCATACTCATAGAAATGCATGTTAGCTTGTAATATAGTTTCTTGATAGGTTTCTATAAAACGCTCCCATCAACAGTATCCACTGTACATCTGAGAAAAAAAACTCCAAATAAAGCAAATCTTCTGTATGATTTCAAATACATCAGACTGTAGCTGTTCCAGTTAAAACATGTAACTCCATTTTTTTTATTAGAAAAGCTTTTGACATAACCACTGAACCCTAGAAAGGTCTGACGAAAGCATTTCCATCAGTGTAGCATAAATTTACAAACTTATGTGATTCTATGAAACACAATATAGCTGCTTTTTAATCAATATTAATTTTATTTTTTTATTTTTACACTGTAGCTGGAGTGGGTAAATATATATAAAAGTCATATGACAAATACGTGCATTGTTGCACTTTTAATAATATAAAACAGACACCATGGTCTGTTAACACTGCAGTGAAAATTTAAGTTTAGATAAAGCAAGAAACTTTGTCTTCAAATTAAAAGGTTCTCTCTGTATCATTGTTTTAAATCATTTAAATTATTTTAAATAATTCAAATAACAGTTTTTAACCATGTACAACAAAAGTTACAGCATTACGTTTTGAAAGTAAAGAGGGGCCTGGCAGAGAGAAACATGTGGCAAGGTACAAAACGAAGACCCGGGTAGGATTTGATCGCACAACTCCCAGGAGAGAGTCATGCACACATGATCAATCAGAGCCATAGTGACAGGACCTCCACACTGTCACAAATAAACAAGATGGTAAATGAGTGGCAGCTTGAAAAAAAATCTAACTAAAAAGGTTTTGGGATTCTTTATTTTTCTACATCTCTAGCTTAGAAATATAACATGTAATTAACTAGGTCAAAATCAATGACAAACCAAACTAAACAATTACACAGAAAAATCTGTAATTTTTATTGAACGAATACTTGAGTTTTATGTATATTTGGGTATTTTAAAGGCTAAAATAAAAAAGCGATACAAATAACATAATTTCAAAATAGTAATTCCAAAGAGTAGAAACACTTTTCCAAATCTTTTTTTTTCAGTTAAAAAACTTACTCAAATAATACTTGCAGTAGGTAATGCATATATGTTAGAACAGAGTAAAACACTTTCAGTGACAATGTATGGTGATCACAGTATTTTTCCTAATTTCCGGACTGTCAAGCGCACCTGATTATAAGCCGCAACAGCCTATTTTAGAGAGAGAAAAAAGACAAATGTGCAAATGTGTACATGAACAAGCCCAGCAAGATTATAAGCCACATGTGTTTTAACATTTAATTACCATATGTAAGGGTTTGTGCAGAGGCGTTTGTTGGTAAAGTGATTGGTGTTTGGGGAAGCTTAGATTTTATTAATATTTCAACATAGTGGAAACACCTTGGCAGTCTTCTCTCAATGTGTTCAGTAAATTTTCAAGAAAGACTTCTAGTTTGAGCCATCTTCTTTTATTACCTCTGAAAGTTTCTGTCATGTTAGTTCCTCATGCCAACATCTTACCATTAATTCATTACTGCCAAGTGTACGCAAAGTTGCTCTATTTCCTTCTTTAAAAGCCAGATTGACTGCATTTAACTTAAAAGCGGCATCATATCTATTTCTTCATTTGTTTTCCATAATGAGGGTTTGTGCATGAAAACTACGTTTTCACAATTTCTCTTGCTCTCGTAATATCTGTCTGTTCCACTTTTGTTTTCATTTGTTTACACGAACTTCCTCTCATTTTTTTCCAGTCTCCAGCCGCCTCTTAAAGGTACAGAATCCCGTGGTGAAGGACGTTATCTGTCCATCTGTCCATCTGTCCAATCCATAGATCGAGGAGGTCCTCTAGTGGCCGTTGGCTGTAAAAATCAATAAACAAGCCTCTCCGCAGGGGCAGAGTCTATAAATACCCCCCGGGGGACAATACCCCCCCACTGCGGGCATCGGCCAACTCGCTAAATCGAAGACCAAAGCAACTACCTCTCTAGCGACAGGAAGACCCAAGTGTCTGGGAGAAGCCCGCTTCAGGAAACTCAAAGACCACCAGGTGAATCCTAAATATTGATAAAAGAAACACTGTGTGATCCTCAAGAGCCGACTAAATCCCTTCTGAGTTTCAGACTGTTGACCGCTAAGAAACGGGAGCAGAGAGCCACATGTGCCAAGATCTGAATTAGGATTAGGCTCACTAATTTTAAAGGTGTGTGATTTACTGCTGTTAACTTTTATAATTTTTAATCTGCTATCATTGGGTAAACCAGGCCTCAGCCTGAGGTTTTTGACCAGTATTTTTAAAGCAGTCTTTTAACTATTAATAGCCAAATAGCTGCACTTTCCATTAAGTCCACTACAAAAAGTACACTTTTTTAAAAAGGTACTCAAGCAAATTTACAGTAAGTAGGTACTACAAACCTCTGATAATCACCAAGAGGTCAGAGCTACCATGCACAGGCCTATTTTTTAATGTAAACAAAAGATAGGATTTTTTTGTTAACTGGATGGGATAAAGTGAGGTTCGTTTGGAACTGCTCCGAGACCACCTCTTCAGCTGGGTCTAGTTTTGCTTGTTCAGTGCGCATCAGAGTTTGCTGGGTTTTAGCCAAGTCAAGCCGACTTAATTTATAAAGCACTTAAAACAAACAAACCGAAGCTGAGCGGATTTTAGTCATGCAGATCAGGGAGGAAACAAATTTGAGTTTGTTTTAAGCAAACTAAACGAATATGGTGTGGATACACCCAGAACTGCATTGATCCTGCACTTTTTGCATTGTATGATCGATATGCTTTGACCAGCACTCCTGTTTTGGTGTTACATTTTGCTATGTCAAGTGCCAATTCTGTTAAAAAAATACATCGATTAATTAAAAACATTCAGAACATTGAGGTGTATTAACTTTCAACAGTTAAGGTTCTAAAAATGCATCACAATGTGTCTGGGCATATTTCCTTTCCTTTATGGTATTCCATCACATTAAATTGCATTGTGCTGAACAAAATTAATGTTGTATCACAGTTCTACGTGGTTTGGGGTAAACTGTAATGTGTTGAATTGATGCATAATGCTTAAGTTCCTTTAATGTACTGGATTGTAGAGTGAGTATTTTCTCTTTTTAATGTGAGCTGTTCTTTCTACATAGCAGAGATGCAAAACCCTGGTTAATAGTACAAGTTATTCATGCTTCTTAAAAATGTTCGTAGTTAGTATAGTTAGTAATGATGGGAAATAGGATGTAATCGGGGGCGTTGGAGGTTTAATGCACCTATCAAAAAGTTATGCAAACTTAAGTTACTCACAAAAGTTTTACCTCAAGAGAAGTAGCTGTCAACAACTTCCTCAAAGACCCTTGAAGATCAGAAGATGCATCTAAAAATAGGCAGAGAAGCTACATTTATTATTTATGAACCTCAAATATTAATCTGTATTGATCCATATCCTAAAAATCCAGATCTTGAACAGCTGTAACAAGAGCTTCACTCTTTATATAGGCTTTACTAAATGTGGGTGTATGACTAACAGGTAGCCTTTTGTCAATGTACAAATAATTTACATGTCAGTGTTAACATCTCTTGACCTTGCAATTATTTGAGTAGTGTAATAGAAGAAAATATCTTCTCCCTTTAATAAGGATGAGGCTGCAGTTCCTTAGGCATTTTCTTTTATCTATTAAGCAGATTGGACAGAATCACTATGCAGGGCCCCAGAGCTGGCCAAAGCTCAAACTCTTCTCATTCCTAAAACATTCTGTCCCAAAAATGTAAAACAATATTATCCTCCTCACTCGCTCTGATGTCCAGTCCCCCAAGGTTAACAAAAAACTTCAAATTGAAGATCCAAAGGCAAAAAGGTTAGAGAGCCTCCTAATCAAATCTGCTCACCAGTGATGTTTGTTTAAATACTCTGATTATCTTGACATGACATATTCCCTAGAAGCATTTACTAACATGTAATTAATCATTTAACTCACATTACCTTGAAATATTTCTATCACAGTAGACATCAGGATTTAGAGTTTGAATATTTACATCTCGCTTTGAGGTGCATTGCTGCAGGATCTGTTGTAACCATCTATCTCACATTCAGGCCAGGTAGTAGAGTTAGGAGCTGTACCACTCAGCAAAGACACTCAGATATATTTAAAGAAAATAGTGCTATCAACAGCAAATGCTACCACCATAAATTTTCTCAAATTAAGGGCTATAAGCAACACCTTTGAAAACAAGGGTATAATTATGACATTTTTTAAATAAAAAAAATGGAGACAGCCATATTGTTCATAGGGAGGAGTGTGAAATCCACTGAATCAGTAAAGCAACACACACTTTAAATCCAGTCAAGGTACAAGGTACATAATATATGTACCTACATTTACTGTACAGCTTGTGTAGACACGCTTTATATGTATAGGCATGTTGGAATTATTTATAAGGTATCAAAAGGATTTACAAATTGGAAAAAACGTAACATTAAGTACAGCCATAACATGACTAAACGCTTGGTCGCATGTTGAGAATCCAGTGATGCCAATACAGCAAACAAGCAAAATTATCAACTCACTGGATGATGATAATAGATATTAAAATTTTAAAAGAAAAACTGCTAAGAAAGATCCTTATTACAACTTTTTTTGCTCACCTTTTGACCAAAATCATTCAGAGTGGTAAAGTGAGTCCATTACAAAATAAAATAGTCTTGACAGTTTGTGACCAAAAAGGTAATTCCTAATTTGACAGAGGAGAATCATTTTAGTTACTGGACAGTCTTTAAATGTGACTGAATACAACAGATGCTACTTCCCTGAAGTCTATTTATCAAAATCAACATATGTGTTGTGCATGAAGGATTTGAAAACTAACAATATCCACTGCTTAGAGAAGGATATTCATTCCACTAATTGCTGAGTCCGCTACTGTACCATTTCCCTTCTGTCTTGAGTGTCTTGATGGATATGATACTACAACATTTAAACATAATCTGTTTTTAGACATGGCTTTCCGTCAGTGAATTCAGCTCATCCTGACATTGAATTACATCATTAATTTCGTACACTTTATTTTAAATGGACTGAACTTATATAGCGCTTTTCTAGTCATACTGACCACTCAAAGCGCTCTACATTGAAGCCACATTCACCCATTCACACTCACATTCATACACCGACACCCAACATGGCTCGGTAGGACGATGTTTTTGGGGGTTAAGTCCCTTACACATCGACATGTGACTGGAGGAAGCTGGAATTGAACCTTCAACCCTCCGATTGCAAGCCAACTCTATTCTACCTAACATGAATCATTTAATCATAACCTGGCTAAACTGAATTAAGAACAAGTTGTTGTTCAGGACAGTCTGGTCGACACCAACTGTAGGCTTGTTTTAGGTACTTAGGAATTTAAAGTGTTGGCTATAAAACATATATCTAATTGCAGCTCACACGAGTGCTCAAAACCAAGTTAAACCACTTATGATTTAAAAAATATCTTGAAATAATTCGCACTGACAAACTTTTCCTCAGCTCTGCGGAATATAAACCCCAAACACACAAAATCAGACAGGAATGACAGTGATCAGTATTGAAAGGGCTACATTGTAAACCCGTGTCTAATTTCACAGATGCTGAACAAATTGTCCTGTAACCCAAAGAATGTGTTCGTGCGGGCTTTTGTAATTTGTGAGACTCTGTGGTTGTGTGTGTGTGTGTGTCAATGTCGAGAGTGAATTCATCTCGCATTCAGACAATGAGAGAATGTCAGAGAGGCATGACGAGAGCGAAAGATGCAAGGAGAATGTCTATGTGGCTGTGTTTGTACATCTTGACACTATGATCGGGGGGGTGTGTGTCCATATGCACAAGTGTGTGGTGGGGTGTCGGATGCAGTGGTTTCAGTGTACAAGTAAAATCTGCACATTAGGCTGCAGTGCAGGAACTTTATAGTGTGTAACACACGCATACACATACACGCACGCACATCTTAAGATTCACTGGCCATCACATATCTGTTTCATCCAAGCTGACAGCCCCACTTCTGAACCAATTTCCAGTGAAATGACACTCACAAAGCCACGCTCACTGCCACAGAGGCAATGAATAGTCAACATGTAATTTTTTTTTCTCCTTCACCAATCACTTCTAAAGTTCACTGAATGTATGTACATATAAATACTCAATCATGATCTTTCACACGAACCATAGACCTAGAAGGATTTAATAAATGCTAGCCTCTGAAACCCAATTTACATCCGTAAAATTGTGCTCGGTAGTTCACTTAAAAAGACATTTATATTTATGGAATTCATAAATAGTTTAATACATCAGCATTTTCCACTCCTGAGAAAATTAAGAATGCTATATGGAGTGATCATGAGCTGTTAAAGTTCAAGACAGTTTATCATGCGTGTTAAACTGAGACAGACTGCGTAAGAAGTTACCTCAGTGACCACTTTAACATTTTCCAATACAGATTTCTGTTTATTTTCCATACCAGAGTTTCACACTTTTGTAGTTTCAAATTTCCAGTCAAGTCAATTTCAGAACCATTGCTCAAGTGTAAACACTAACATTCACTATGAATCATAGATTCTTCCACAGTGGTCAGACTTTGAAATTGGAATGCAAAAGAAGCATTATGATTGCTCAGTGCATAGATGGACGGCCTAACAGACATAATACAGAGATGAACAGAGATGGATGGATGGATGGACGGATATAAAAATGGACAGATGTACTTCTAGGTAGATTGATGGGCATACAAACAAACGGGCAGAGGGGTGGGCATACAAATGGACAGAAAGACGAGTGGGCATACCAAAGGAAAGAGGGAGAGAAAGCCATACAAACTGACTGATGGATAAATATGATTCTTGGGCATACAAAGGGACGGATGGGTTAGCATACAAACAGATGAACAGACATATATAATTATGGATGGATGGCTGGACATACAAATGGACGGATGGACTGACAGATACAGCTCTGGATGGATGACTGGATGTCGTGGCAAATCAATTTATTGATGGATAATTAGACACACCAAAGGATGTAGCAGTGTAAGACCAAATGTACATCGGATTTGCTTCTATTTATGGTTCAGTATTGTGAAAAAAACACCTATTTTTGAAATTTTTGAAATGTATTTTTCTCAAGTTATTTTTAAAAATTCAAAAGAAGATGCTGTTTGGAAACCTGAAATGCCTTCACACTGTGCTACTTGACATGCCATTTAACAGTGTTTGCTAAGCGGTCAATCCAGGAGCACTATTTGTTTTCCCTTGGCACTGATTGGTTGTACTTCCAAGAGAGGAAATAGGGACTGTAGATGTTAGATTATGAAGCTCAAACTTCATTAAAGACCTCAATGACCTTCTTTCTGTAATACGTATGGAATATGACCAACTAATTATTGTGGGAGATGTGAACATTCATACTGACAACCCCCAGGATAGACGGACTAAAACACTAAGTAATACTCTCCATAACTTTGGTCTAGTGAAAAAAGGGAGTGCCGTCAGCCGGAAGAAAATGGAGGAAAACTCAACTCCAGGTTCACTATGAGATCTACAAAAACAAGCTGAACAAATATAACTTAACTCTGAAAACTGCAAGAGAAACATTCTTCTCTGAAATCATTAACAGGGACATTAATAACACTCGGACTCTATTCGCAACAGTTGAAAGACTAACCAATCCTCCAGTGACAGCAGCTCCTGAGCTACACTCCACTAGGGCCTGTAGTGAATTTGCCAACTTCTTCACTGAAAAGATTCTAGAAATCAGAAGATCAATCTGTAAAGCAGCACCCAACCCACCCCCATTTTCATTCCCATGTAAAAATAAAAAAAATGCACATAAAATGTCTGATTTCAAAAAACAAAATCAATCACTTCTTGATGAAAATACTTTAATTAGTTAAATAGTTAACACACCCCTCCAGTCAGGTGTCTCCTCCCAGGCCCTCAAAACAGCAGTTATCAAAACCCTATTAAAGAAAAACCACCTAGATAATACATTGATGCAGAATTATAGGCCAATCTCTAATCTCCCATTCCTCAGTAAGATTATTGAAAAAGCTGTATCTCAACAGATAACTACATTCCTGAAAATAAACGACTCCTTAGATAATTTTAAATCTGGTTTCCGTGCCCATCACAGCACTGAGACTGCCCTAGCCAAAGTTTTCAATGACATCCGCAGAAATACAGACAGCGGCAGAACCACAGTTCTGATTCTGTTGGACCTCGGTGCAGCGTTTGACACTATTGATCACAAAATATTACTGGAACGATTGGAGAGCTGGATCAGACTCACTGGTACAGCACTTCAATGGTTTGAGTCTCATAGGTATGTTCTTGCTGAGTGTAATATTAACATATTGCGTAAAGTTCTTGTATATCTCAGATTGGTAAGGAGGAATATTACCTGATATGTTTCGGCGATACACTTCCGCCTTCATCAGAGCTGTCATCTTTGTTGGTGTTGTTGCTTCCGTTTATGTGTGGGCAGCAGGGGACGATGTCGCCCCCTGCTGCCTGCTTCTTCCCTGGTGATGATGCAGTCCCAGCTGTGGTCCAATGAGTAGACTCCATCATCCCGGTTCATGGTGTTATGTGTGCGTCTTCTTATTTCTATCGCTTCTTTAATCCATCTTTTGTATTTTTGTTGTTCTGTGTTGATGATCCTTGTGTTGTCCCAGTCCATGATATGGTTTTCTCTTGTGCAGTGGTCCGTTACGGCTGATTTTTTTATTGCAATTTCTGCCTCTTGTTTTGTTGTTCTTGTATGTCTTCGTTTTGTTTCTTTCTCACATTCTTTCTGATGTTCTAATTTTCGTTTGTTGAGTTGACGTCCAGTTTCTCCTATGTATGCTTTATTGCACAGTTTGCATGGGATTTCGTAGATGACGCCGCATTTTTCTTCTGATGGTATTTTGTCTTTTGGTTGCACCAATTTTTGTTTTATTGTCATGTATGGTTTCATTTCTGTTTATGTTATGTTTTTTCATTACTGTTATTATTTTTTATGTTAATCCTTGGATGTAAGGGAGAGTTATGATGGGTTTTTGTTCCGGTTTCTCTATACTTTTTGTTCTTTTGGGTGGTTTCTTGTTTGTGTTTTTGTTTGTTTTTTGTTTTCCTTTCTTCAGTGCCCAAGTTGGGTAGACACAGTTTTTTAGTGCATGTTGTATGTGTTGGTCCTCTATTTATGGTCTTGCTCATTCGTTATCATGTTAGCTTGATTGTACAAAGTTCTGATGACTGACATTTTGTGTATTGTGGGATGTTCTGATGTCCACAGCAGGTATTGATCCGTGTGTGTTGGTTTTCTGTATGTGTTTATTTTTAGAGTTCCGTCCGGCTGTCTGGTTATTTTCATGTCCATGAATGCTATGCTGTTGTCTTTTTCTTCTTGATATGTGAATTTTATGTTTTTAGTTTCGTCCAGGTTGTTTAAATGTTGTGTTAGTTCTGCTGTTTGTCCTTTGGGTATTATTTCTAGTATGTCGTTTACGTATCTCTTCCAAAGTTTTATTTTAAAGTTTGGGGGGGATGTTGATATGGCTTTTTGTTCCAGGTCTTCCATAAAAAAATTGCATAATGTGGCTGATAGTGGATTTCCCATAGCAAAACTAACTGTTTGTAGATGAGTCCGTTGTAGATGAAGTAGGTGGAGTCTGCCACCAGTTTTATTAGTTGTATTATATCTTCTATCTCTAAGTTTGTTCTTTTTCGTGGTGTTCTGTCTTGTTTTCGTCTGTATTTTACTATGTCAATAGTTTTATGGATGGGTTTTTTTGTAAAGAGCGAAATGACATCATGTGAAATTAATATGTCGTTTTCCTCTATTGTGGTTTTTTTGAGTTCGTTGGCTAATTCTGTACTGTTTTTGCAATGTTGATCTGTGTTACCAAGTAGTGGGCTGATGATTCGGTTTATTTCTTTAGCCATGTTATACGGGGGTGTTCCTATGCTGTCCACTATTGGTCTTAAAGGAATGTCTTGTTTGTGAATTTTTGGGGTTCCGTATATTCTTGGAATTATGTTTGCTGTTGGGATCCATTGTTTGTATGTTGCTTCTGTTATTTTGCCTTTTTCCTGTAGTGTTTTCAATTATTTCTTGATGTTTCTTTTGATCTCTTCTGTTGGGTCTTTTTTATTATTTTGTATGTGCTTCTGTCTTCTAGCATTTGTTCCATTTGTCGTTGTCCATGATCACCGTGGTTCTTCCTTTATCTGCTGGTAGGATAATGATTTGTTCGTTTTTGGCTAGTGTTGTGAGCGCTGCTCTTTCTTCTTTTGTGACCTTGCTGTGTCGTATTTTGCTTTTTTTTAGTATTCCCACTACGCTGTTTCTCAGTTCCACTGTTTTGCTTTTGTTTTTTATATGTTGGCATGCCAGTTCAGTTGCTACTATGAATTCTTCATATGGTGTTTTTCTTGGTTTTAGGGCATAATTTAGACCTTTTTTTAATATGTTTTCTTCTGTTTGTGTATGTTTATGTTGTGCAAGGTTGCAAATTCAAGTGTTCTGTGCAATACTGTGTTGTTTTTCTCTTCCTTTTTTGTGTTCAATTATTTTTTTTAATTTGTTCAAATGTCTTAGTCTTACCTTGATTAACTCTCTTTCTTGTTTTTCTGTCATGTGTTCTTTTATTTGTGTTTCCATTGTTTCGTCTGGTTTGTAATTTCTTATTAAGTCTTGCTGTTTGTTTTCCAGTTCGTGTTCTACTTGTCTTTGTTTTGATATGATGATCCTTATCCGTTCCTTGAGAAGTGCTTTCTTTGTTTTGTCCATTATGTTTTGTGCCGTCATGGTTTTTATGGGAGTCTTTAGTTGTAATTGTAAGGTTTGAGTCTTACCTCAAAAATAGGCAGTTCTTTGTGTCCATTGGAAATTTCTAACCAAGATTATAGCAGCCAATCAGATAAATTACCATAACTATGCAGATGACACACAGCTATACATTACATTGTCACCAGGGGACTTTGATTCTATCCAGACCTTAAATGAATGCATTATACAAAGCAATGACTGGATGCCCCATAACAAAACAGAAGTAATTATTTCTGGACCTAAGGAGGAACGATCCAAAGTCAGCACACAGATTCAGCTAATACCTCAAAAACGACTCATCAGGCCAGAAATCTAGGTGTAATAAGCGACCTGAACCTCCAGGGTCAAATAAAGGCAATAACAAGGTCAGCTTTCTATCACCTGAAGAACATTTCTAGGATTAAAGGACTAATGTCACAGAAGGACCTTGAAAAACTGATCAATGTGTTTATCTTTAGTTGGATTGATTACTGCAACAGCGTCCTCACAGGTCTACCTAAAGAAGCAATCAGACAACTGCAGCTGATCCAGAACGCTGCTGCACGTGTTCTCACTAGAACCAGGAAAGTAGAACACATCACCCCAGTTCTTAAGTCCTTACACTGGCTTCCTGTAGCTCAGAGAATAGACTTTAAAATACTACTACCAGAAGAATGCAAAAATGCTGAATCGTTAGGCTCTTTTAAATAAAAGATTTAAACTCTACTATTCAGAGCTGCATTTGAGCCCTAAATTGCGCTTTCTGATCACTATTTGATTCATGTGGCTTAATTTTTATTCTTTTTTTCATTTTTTTTCTATTGTGTTTTATTTGTTTTTATTCTATATTGCATACATTTGTGTTTTATCTGTTTTTAATCTATATTGCATAAATTTGTTCCTTACATCATCTTTTCTTATTGATTGATTGTGTCTATCTGTTAAACCTATGTTTCTGTTTTTCTCTACTCATGCTTCTGCAACCATGTATTTGGTATCATTATCACTGAATCATGAAAAGCACCTTGATTTGCCTTGTGTTGAAAATGTGCTATATAAATAAAATTGCCTTTCCTTGCCTGAACCTGCGCAAACATCAGGAGTCCATTGTACTGAAATATGGAGAAAAGGACAAAAATATGGAAACCATTACAGACTGCATAGACTGGAGACACTGTGTAGAAACACTAACAAAAGTTCCTGGTTTCTTTCTTGATGCAAGATAGCTCTCTGTATGGACAAATTTGAGCTGCTTTCACATGGCCCGACTCTTAAATCCATCGGTACGTTTGTGTTGCTCAACTCAGCACAGTCTCACTCTCCCATGGCAAGTTGAGTGATGTGCAAGGTGCAGCGCCCCTCCAAGCATGCTGCCCTGCCCTTGGGTGTAGCTGTATGACATAATCTGTGTGGTTCAAATCAGAGACAAGCTGGCACATGTCCACAAAGCCACAACAGACTATAAACTGGTAAAATATTCATATCTAGAGCTTTTGACATCAGATAAAATACAAAGTGTAACAAACAAGAAGCACACATCAATTTGGGAGCAAACTATAAATCAAAGCAGGAAAACATAGAAATGGGATAAGAGTGTTTTATAATCCAAATACTGTTAGCTAATACAATCATCTTTCTCAATTAATTTAATCAGGCAACAGTGAGTACCATGTGACAGAGAAAGACAATGCTGTTGTCCTCAACTGATGTCCTCATTACCACGTTTGTACCATTCTCAGCGCCCTTCTCTTTTGCCTTTGGCTCTAGCTTTGTACTGAGCTCAGCGCATGATGCCTACCATCTGAAAGCACCCGTTTTCTGAGTTTAAGTAAATTCAAAATACAAGCAAACCAACATAAGAAAAGAGTATGACATAAAAAATATCAAAGCAGTGCACAGATGGAGGACTGGATCTGATTATACCACCACATTCTGCTTGCTCAGTTTAGATCCTGTCTGTAGTTGTAATGTTTCTCTATTTCTTTTTTACATAGCCGAGCCTGACACTCTCAAAAACATCTGCATCAACAGGCTTATACTCAATTAATATTAATTTTGTGTGGTTAATTTAAAAAGAACTGTCCTTGAATTAATTTTCTCCTGTGTTCAGCTCACTTTTCTCCTCAGTACAAGATGACAACACGTTGTGACAGGCTGATATTTCCGAGCCTCCTCCGATACCACCCACACAAACCATCTGTAAAGAGCACAGAGGCATTCCCTGAATGCTACAGACAGATGACATTTATGGGTTGACGGGGCACTTTTAACACTTTTTCAACTGCATACTTCTGTGTGCAAGTACATGTGTTTATCTAAGCATGTATGTGTGTGCATGGCTGGGCAGTGTTGCTCTGTGACATTTCCTTGGCTAAGAGCTTGTGAGGCCAAAGCTTCATTAAAGGTTATCTGTTAATTACAAGGACAACTTGTGGTCATACTGAGGTTACCTCACCCTTTCCTTTCACTGACATGCTGAATTACATGTAGAAGTTTTATTAATGGTTTCTATTGACACTGAATGCAGAAGTAAAAAACAGAGCTCCACTGCAGTGGTTTTAAATAGGCTTGAGTGATGTGCCCTTTAACTAATACAGTGGGAAATAATAAGTATTTGATGCAACACCAAATTTTAGTTTCCCCATAAACCAAGAATGGAGAGGTCTTTCATTTTCAGTGTAGGTACATTTTAAGTGTAAGAGAGAGAAAGAAATCCAGAAATTCCCCCTGTATGATTTCTAAATTATTTGCATTTTAATTGTATGAAACAAGTATTTGTTCAATTACGGACTAGCAACCAGTTGGACTCTCACCAGACCTATTATTTTCTCTTGAAAGACTTATAATCTTGAATACAGTAGTGACAAAATATGTTCCACAGGTCTGCAACTCTGGTCTGTAATCAA